>JAJHZJ010000502.1:600000-1092500 GCA_023548195.1 Bettongia penicillata ogilbyi | reverse complement strand
GAAAAAAGATCTTTTTAAAGTTTAATTGATGACCCCCTTTTTTTTGCAAGAATAATTTTTAGTATTCCCTCCCTTTGTCTCACATTCACTACCGAGACTGCTCTCATAACAAAGAAAAAGTTAATAAAACCAGCATAGATGTTAGATCTATGAGTGCATACTGTTCATAGGTCTTCCCACAGCACCCTCTACTAAGAGGAAGGAAGTATGTTGAATCATTTATCTGCAACCAGCATTGTTCCTTTTACTTATTTAGTTAGCTATTTAAGTAAACTTTACTTGTCTTTCAGTATTGTTTTCATTTACATTATAGTCATTGTATGTATTACTGTGATAGATCACTTTCAGGAGGCTTACAAATTGAATTAAAGTAAACTTTCCTAATATTATCTTGGAAAGGACAACATTGACAAACTAAGAAATTATAACACATCTTAACACATACGACAGTAATACCAATAACCACAAAAAGAAGATATATATTAGCAGTATATCCAAGCTAAGGAGATAGTAATTGCCTTCAGGGTAGTAAAAATGATATGGGTATAAATAAAGGGATATTATAGGAATTTACATGTTGAGATAGAGTAGGATTGGGCAAAGTTACAAGCTATATTCCAATTATCAAAAAAGCATAGCTGAGTTTTAATTGGCCTAACTTTTATTAATCATGTGCGACCTTTTCTAGTTTTCTCATATTGCCTGGAAGGGAATCTAAAAGTTGTCCAGAAGGTATACTTATCTTGTCATATTTCTTCTTTTCCACTAATCAATCTGATCCTACCACATGTGAAATTTGTCTGTGATAATGTATTGTTTTGCTCTAGAGGAATGAAAGCTCCTTGGTGACCGGGACTATTTTTCATTTTGACCTTCTATACCCAATGCCTGGAATATGCCATGAGACACTTAATAAATGTTTATCAGATTGGATTGGATTAGAACTTGCCTAGACTCAAAGAGTTAATCTAACAGATATATCTCTCTAGATCCCTTTTAGCCTTAAGAACATTTTAACTAACCACAATCTTAAGGGAAAACATCTTTGTGGTATTCAAGGTTTCAAAGGTGGAAGATATGTCAAGACAAAGTTCATAGGTTACCGCTCCTTGGAAGATATCTTGGAGAGAATACGTGTGTGTGTGTGTGTGTGTGTGTGTGTGTGTGTTAAGGATTTAAAGCAGTCTCTATCGTTACCAAATGAGGCTGCAGGCTGGTATGGAAAGGTAGGAATCGATACTTCCTTTGTGCTATATCTGTAACCATCAGGAAACTGGAACTGGCCACATAACTGAGGTGAATTTGGATATAATTCTCCAAAAGATTATAATTCTCCCTACTGACTACATAGAACTAGATCATAGATTTAGAGACAGAAGGAACCACTACAGTTCAAAGAGTCCAACCTTATTTTAGAAATGAGGAAACCAAGCTATAGTTAAGTTATTTTCCTAGTCATGTAGCTAGCAAGTATCTGAGGTGGGATCTGAACTCAAGTCATCTAGAGTTCTATCCCAGGCTGCCTTTTGAATGTGATGGATGAGAAAAAGAGAAGATTCATAGGTGACATCAAGGCTTCAAATTCCAGTGACCAGTGCCATGATGGCACCATCAATACAAATAAAGAGAGATGCAAGTTTTGGAAAAAAGATATTAAGTTCAGTTTGGGACATATTTAGTTTGAAGCACAAGAGGTAACATCCAAATAGGGTGAAGATATCCAGAAGGAACTTGAAAATAAATAATCTTGAAATATAAGTTAAAAATAGACATGGAGAAAAAGATTTAGAAGTCACCAGTTTGGGGGTTATTGTTAAAGTCAGTGGAATGGATGTGATCAACAAAAATCAACAGAATGTAGGAAAAAAGGAATGGGCCACAGGCCAGAGCTTTGCTCTTTCTTTTGGATCTGCATTCAGACAAAGTCTATTAGCCAAGACCTTGGAAAGGTCTCCACAATGGACTCCATAATGATAATTGAACCCTTCCTGTTGAAGGAGTAGAGAGGCAAGGGTAAAGAGGAAGCTCCTACCCAAACGGAGGTGAGACACAGTACAATATGGCGGGAGACAGAAGAGGAGTCAAACTAGCAAAGGATATGAATTCAAGTCTTCACACTCAAAGATGGAAAGGGGACCAAGAGCAGATGAGAGTTTCAAGCCTGTATATTTGTCTGCCAGCACTGTCCTTCCACTTACCCACACTGCCGTCAGCTGAAAAATTTGTGCACCTGCTGCCTTCATTAATCTCCTGGGATCTATGGGATGGCCATCACTGACAGACATTCAAATATTTGAAGACAGTATTTATTCCCCCTAGGATTTCTCTTTTCCAGTCCTAACCGCTCTTAGTTCCTTCAGCTGTTTCTCATTTGTCATGGTTTCAAGTCCCTCATCATGCTTGGGATGAACTACAGTTTGTCAATATGTCCCTTAAAATATAATACCCAGAACTCAATATGAAATCCCCTATGTTGATTAACCATCAAAGAACACAGTGGGACTAAAATTCCCTTATTTTGAACACTCTGACTCTATTAATGAGGATGACTATTGCTTCACTTTGGTAACCACATCACAGTGTTGAATCATTTTCATTTTTTTTTAATCTGAAACCCCTAAAACTTTTTCACATGAACTGTTAATCCCATTCTCTTCCCCCAAGTATAGTTGATTTTTTTTGCACGTAAGTGCATGACTTTCTATTTTTCACTCTTTTCATTTGAGCTTGTCCTTTTAAGCCTGTCAAGTTCTTTTTAGATCCTGACTGTCATCCAGTTATTTAATGTTACCTTCCAGTATTGTCATATATACATTTGATAATCATGCTTTCTATTTATTCAGCCAAGTTACTGTAAAATAATGCACTAAGCTGAGCCATAAACAAACTCCTGTGGCATGCCACTAGAGATCTGCCCTTCCAGGTTGACATTACTCCATCAATCAGCACTCTGAATATTCTGTTCTATCAGCTATAAATTCATCTTCAGAGGCAATTAGGTGACATATTAGATAGATTGCTGGGCCTGAAGTAAGGAAGACCTGAGTTCAAATCCAGCCTCAGACACTTACCAACTGCTGTCTCATCTCACCCATTCTCTTGCCTACTTAACCTTTCTTTGCATCAGTGGGGATAATAATAGCACCCACCTCCCAGGGGTGTTGTGAGGATTAAATGAGAAAATATTTGTAAAGTGCCTGGCACATAGTAAGTGCTATATAAATGTTAGCTATTATTATTGTCATGTAACTCTACTAAAACCCACCCTACACCTAGCTCAACCTAAAGTTATCACTAGATATGTTATAAAATATCTTGTTAAGATCCAGATACAGTACATCCATGGCATTTTCCTGATCTGCTGATATAGTAATCTGATTAACAAAGAAAATGTGAACTCAATATGATAGTTTTTAGTGAACCCATACTGGCTCCTAGACAGCACTATCTTTCTTAGTTGTCTGTATAATAATACATGCTAGAATTTTCACATATATTTACTGAAGCTTATAAGTCAAAGATCTGTATCTTCCCCTCACCTATTTTGAAAATCAGGATAAGATGTAAAGAAGATATTAGACATTTTATTCCACAGAAAAGAAGGAATTGAGGTAGAGGGGTGGGCAGGACACTTCCTGTTTCTGAGGGTTACTTAGGACAAACCTATTTCCCAATCCTCCCATAGTGAAGGGATGCTGTACATACACAGTGTCCCTCATTTTCCTGTACTGCAGCCTCTGCAAACCATAGGAGCAAGAGCTCTGCCCCTTCTGATCACCAGTTCCTACCCAGGAGTGTGACTGAGCTTCAGGGCTGAGGATATTTTACTTCAAAAATGAACATTTAGAATTTTTAATATTGATTTTAAAATTTTCATTTCATGGAGGATGGAAGCAGAGAGATGTGGATTGGAAGTCATTAGAAATATCCTTTTTAAAAATTCAAACAAAAAATGGCCAAATTTTATATGTGAAATAAACAACAATCTTTTCTCTTTCTTTCTTTCTCTGTTGGCCTTTAATTTCCATCACCAAACCTCAGTCCCTAAAGGGTACACGTAGAGTATAAGGATGCTCTTCCCAGTGGACTGAGAAAAAGAGTAGAGGCAAACAGTATTGAAGGTATATACTCTCCAGTATCTTGAGTTCTGCCTTCCTTAATCTCCACTGCGAAAGTGAGACAGGAAGGTCCAGAGATGAAGGACAGACATAGGAGCTGCTCATACTACTGAACTCCTCTGGAAGGCAATCTCTGCACAACTTTGTTGGTCTATTTTGTACTAGGCTGTCTCTTGGCCCAAACATGGAATAACCTGAAGGCTTTGTTTAAGGATTATTCTCACTCTCTCCACCATCACAGCCCTGATTCGACCTCTGAGGTATCTCTAGGTGAGCACTCTATCCTCCCGAAAGCTAATTTTCCCGCTGGCTGGTTTGGGCACACTTCGGAACACCTTCCACTTCTGTATATCATGCAGGTGCAGCGGTCACTGATACCCAGGACCTAACTCTCTGCCCATCACAGTCAGCATTCTGAGAACTCCCCCAGCCTCCCCATTACACCGACTTCATTCTCCTCTTTAGACTGTGCCATGATCTCCCTTACTCTCTCAGTCTCTTGTAATCTTCACCTACATCTCTAGCTTCTTCCCTACATCTTATCCCCCTTTTTCTATCCCCAGACTCGGGCATCCCTCTGAAACTCTCCCCAATCTCCTCCTCCTCTCACCCCGTCCTTTTGTATACAAGAATTCTCTTTTGCACTCTTTCCCCTTGGTCTCCACCCCGCTCCCGTCCCCCACACCCCCCACTTCTTATTTTGCCGCCCCTTCCCCCCAAAGTAAGAGCCAGTGGGCTGGGCTCGCTTCTGCGACTGAGCTGCCCGGGACCAGCCCCCTGCTGGGCGGGAGTGAGGGCTGGGGGGAGGAGGACCGGGGCCTCCCGGGACTCCCCCGGGACTCCTGAACCAGCTCCGCTCTTCTCCGGCCAGGAAGGCAGCTGCACGGCGGCCGCGGGGCTGGAGACAGAGCTAGGGGAAGGAAGGAGCCGCAGATAGCGCGAGGCAGCCGCCGCTGCCTGGTGCCCACTGGCAGCCAGTTCAGTTTGCCCCCGCAGCCAAGGCAAGCGAGCCCTCGCTCTGCTCAGGGACTGGACTTTGTTGGTGGTGTTTGTTCAGAATTAATTTTATTATTTTTGTCTCCTCAAAGGGGTGTACGGGTAGGGGTGGAAGTAGGGGGCTCAGATCTCTTTCTCTCTCTTCACTCCCTATATATAGCCCTCCCCACTCTTTCCCACCTACCCTTCAGTTCGGTGTTTGGAGTTTAAGAAAAAAAAAAAGAAGGTGGGGGGAGAGGAAAGCGCAGTGGCATGTCCCTGTCCTCTTCAGTCCTGCCCCCCGAAGTGGAGATGTGCAAGAGACAAGCGAAGGAGCGGAGCTCGTGAGACGCAGAGCCGGAACCATGTACCTGCGGCCCCTGCCCCTTGTCGTGGTCCCAGGCTTCCTCCAGCTGGTGAGTGGCCCCCGCCCGCAGCCCCCAATTCCTTGTCTCGGCCTCCCCCGCCCTCACCACCCCCTGGCTGGCCCCGATCTCCTGGGCTCGCTCTGCCAGTGGGAGCTTTTCGGCGGGAAATGTTAGCCCAACCTGGAGGGTAAAGGAAGCTGAGCCCCCCGGCCAGCTACAAAGGCGAGGTGGGAGGGAGTAGGGGCAGAATTGGGGGAATAGAAGAGACTTGGAGGTGAGGAGGGAGAGACTCCGGGTCTGTGATAGAAAGGACCTAGAGAAGGATAGGGTTAGGGTTGGGGAACATGGACTGGAGGTAGGAATGCCCAAAGAAGGGATGTGAAGGAGAACCGAGAAGTGGGTAGAAGACAGTTGATGACCTGGGTAAAGAGGACCCAGGGGGCGAAGACGGGGGACTGATGGAGAAGATGGGGGACACACTAAGTCGGGGGAACACCTTCCTCCAAATTAAATTTAGAAGATGGTTTGGAAGAGTTCGAGGTTTCTTTTCTTTCCTTTTTAAAATTCTTATTTTGGATGATTTGGGGGCTTGTAAATGTTAGTTTGGGTTATAGATATCTCCAACAGCGCTCCCCCACACCTGAGTGACTGCATCCCTGTCCCTCATAAAGATAAGGCTGGTCGGTACGTACCAGATGTACCAGTGCCTATGGGGAAGGGGTCGAAAATGGGGAAGAGGGCTGCTTTTCGGGCAGATGGCATTTTTCTCCTCCCTCTGGTTCTGGTAGAAGGCTTGGGGTTTTCTGTCTGCTGGGGGGGTGGCAGGATGTAACTTTCACCAGCAACTCCCGGCCGGAGCTCTCAGAGAACCGCAGAGTCTTCCGCGGGTACCTTTCCGCCGGCTCTTGGCCATTGCCGGCCCAGAGTGAAGTAGGGAGGGTGTTTTTAAGGTCGTTGAAAGATCGAGACCAAATCCATGTCCATTCCATGACTCTGAGCTGATTCCCTGCGTGGTGTCATGCTACCTTTGCTGCACTTTGTCTTAATTCGTTGTCATTAGCTACTTATGTTGAATGGAGCCCTCAAATAAAAACCTTAATTAAAGTAACTTTTAAAAATAGAATAAAAGAGCAACTTTGGGGTTTGTCTTGGTTAAGCATCTGGTTGTGTAACATCTGGTCGGCTTTTATTTTATGTTCCTATCATCTCTAGGTACTTGACTGATTGTCCTAATACAGTTGTTGCTGTGGAGAAGATATGGGGGCGGGGGGGGGCGGGTTATACAGTGATTTCTTTTAGTTTTCATCGATACACATCTGTTTCAACCCAACTCAATATCTTTGTAAGAACTTGAAGTACAGACTTTTAACACACACACGTCCCTTAAAAACACCACTCCAAACTGGTAAAAGTTTTTTAAATTGTATCAATATGGTTAGATACTGAGACTTTGAATAGCATAGATGCTTATTTGAAAGTTATATGCCCCGACTTTAAAGGCTTTTCCTGTTGTTTACAGCCCACCTGAGGGCACCCCCAACCACAGTTTTATAAAAAAAAAATCCTGCACCTACACCGTTTTCTCTTCATTTTCTTGAAGTCTGGCAGAGGTATCAAAGAGCGGATATTTGTCATCTCATTTAAATTTAAAGTAAAATTAGGCATATTATTTTGCATATTATAATAGCTTCAACTTATATAGTGACTTGTCAAGGTTTACAGACATGCAGTGCAGAGTTCCAGTACCTTGTCTTTTTAGCTAGACTATTTATAATAGGGTCCTGAATAGTTAAAAAATAAACAGGTAAGGCTTCTCCAGGATGTTTGAGTAAAACTCTGAAAACACGAGGAGTACAGGTATCCGTCTTCTGTATGTACAGTACAGTGTCTTCATGAATGCATTCATTATAAGGACAGATCACTTTGAGGTCATATTACAAAAGTTACTTACCACCTATTATATATCTGAAAGGCTTTCATGTTTTGTGGGTGGTTTGGGTCACTTACACTCCAATACATAATGAATAAATAGGGAATACATAATAAATCTTGAAAGGATTATGCATCCTCCTTAAGAACTCGATTTCTAACATCGTAGCATAAGTTGATTGATTAGTTTTTAAGAAAGCTTATTGTAGAATTGTAATCCATTTTGGGGTTGTGCTTGTCTTGTAATGGGTTTTTCCCCCTATAGCACTTTATCATGGTGGTGAAGTACAGAGCTGCAGCCCTGCGATAAGCCACACGTTTCTTAAACACTGCTATCCTTTTGGACAATAAAAGGCTGTTTACATTCTTCACATTCTTACAGCACAGCTTCCAACTGAACAACACAAGGGGTTTGGGATGTGAATGGAAAGCTTAGCAGCTGACAGGACAATTCTAAATTAAAACATTCCCACACACACACACACACACACACACACACACACACACACACACACACACACACACTCAGTAGATACCAATAAGGATAGATTAAAACTTGCCCCTTTAGACAGTATGGTAGCTGTATTCCACCTTTTCCACTTGATACTGAGTTTCTTTGTTATGGCCCAACAGCTACTGGGTATTAAATACAACTGGGCTTGGAAATTAAAAATCAGCTGCTCAATTTGAAATGAAAATAACGTTCAACTAAAGAGCTGTTTTCAGATGAAGGAAAATATTCTTTAAAAAAAATACAATTCAAGAACACTGTCTTTAGAGCTTAAGGGAATTTGAAACAATGAAACATGGTTAAGGGGGGGCATCTTGAAACTTTGATTATGTTAACATTATCAACTCCACCACCAAATGACCCCACTACACAGTTTGCACAAAAATAAATAAATAAATTATGTTGTAGTTATTTAATATTGTAATGATGATTAGGATTCTTTTCTTTGTAATTACTGATGTAGTATCTAGGGTTTTGAAGAAAACAATAGGCTGCTGATTTGAAAAATATTGGGGGGGGGGCGCGGTTAAAGAATGCCAGTATGTTGCCTGTTAATGTGTACTTCTTTTTTAGTGCTTCAAATGTTCAGTATTTTAAATGACTAGTATATTCTTAGAGCCCGAATCATGAGATTAGTAACCAGGTATATGCAAAATGTATATGATGATTTTGGAATCTCTTCTGTTCCTTGAAATTTTTACCGACCAGCATATTTTGTTAAAAGGAATGATTAACAGGATGAAATTCTTATCCTAATATACTATTAGGAAAGAAATAATAATTTAAATTTATGATGCAAAAAAATGTTGCATCACCCCACTCTATACAATGAAAGATATTTTTTGAACTTTTAATAAATTTGCATAAGTTGAAATTCATTGTTTTTGTACATTAGCAAAATGTAAATGATAAAAAGAATGTGAAATGAAATAAAACATCCAGCTGAAAATGAAGGTTAAGATTCGGTGTAGTTTTAATAAATAAAAGTGAATATTGCTGTGTTTTCCAAATTATCTTCCTGCTAACATAATGATTGCATTTTAAAATTGAAAGTATATAAATTAAAATTTTACTTCAGAGTGTTAATTTTTCAGGTGGTATTAAAATCATAATATTTATGACATAAATTAATATATCTTATGTAGATCCTTTTATCTAATATATCCAATAATATATTGATATATTATTATAATTTGATAACTTTTCCACCTGAATGATTGCATAATATAGTTCACTGCTTACACTCACTCTCTGTTCTGTATTCTAATATGCTATATGCATTGTGAAACTCAACTGGTATCATATTAGCCAGATATTCATGATAACTCATGAATATCTTCCATTCATAAATCACAATTTACTGTATATTATTCTAGTCAGTAAGCATTAAAACATTAATTCACAGCATATCAATAGTCATCTATTCAACTACTACCTAAATGATAATGAGGAGAAAATAATTCCTCTACTTAGACCATATCATGGCCAGTACATAAGAGTTATCTCTAGTTTAAGATTAATGTATATCGGTCTCCTCTGGTGTTGTATAATTACCTCATTATTGCTACCCCTACCTTAGACATTAAAAAGGGGTGGGGGGAGGAGAAGGAATTAGAATTGAATTAGAATTAGAGAATTAAGCCATCTGGTCCAGCACCACCCAATAAAACGTTTCTTCTCTTGGCCTGTTTGGGTATTGTGTTGTCCATTCCAGTTTTAAATGTCTTACACATTGGAACCTGACTCCATCTCAAGGGAGATTATTTTATAGCTTAATAGATTTCCTAATGGAAAAAGCTTTTTCAATATTCATCCTAAATTTTTGGTGTCTTATAATCCTATCTTTTTACCTCTGATTAGCGGTTAAAGATAGAGGTTTGCAGAAAAAAAAAATGTTTTAAAGTTTTTGCATGGCATCAGCTTAAATGTAACTACATACTTTGAAAAACAAATGAATTTTTTAAATGTTGATTTTATCTTGTTACATGTATTTTACCACACAAAGTCACTAATGTTTCTAGAGTATCTCAGTATTTCACACTCTTGGGCAAATAGCGTTACAGTTTTGTAATTTTGTTATGATTATAGAATTGTTTTCAACTACTTAAATATTCTGCAGGTTCCTCTCCTTGAATCTTTGTAGTATAATATTTGGGGAAAAACAGAATTATAGCCACACACTCAAGCATCTACAGCTAGGGTTGTGTCAGTTTCTGTGAAGACTCATGTCTATCTTAGCCATGCTTTCTCTGGTCTAAAAATTGGCGTCACAATTCAGAGTCAAACTGAATCTGAATTTTAAAAATTAAGACCAGTTTTAAACACATTAAAAAAACATAGACGTTACTGATTTCATTTCACCTGTAGAATGATAGGATTAACTTATCCAAAATTTATGTAGTGCTTTGAGGGTATAATTTTTATTATTTAAATTTTTTTGGAGATTATTTCAAGTAGAAGAGCAATATCATATAACCTTGTAACACAATACTTGTTTATACATATTTCCAGCGTTCCAAATGACATTATTCATATTTTTTAAATAATGGACTGCTCAAAATTATTTCTCATTACTTGTTGGCATGATCCATGATTTTCAATGCTAGAATTCGGTTCCTCAAACTGTAATGCTAATCAACACTAAAAAAAAATTAAAACATAAAATAATATTCATATTATACAAGCTTTTGCATTATAGAACTATTTCTAGTTAAAATTTTTATTTTATGACTTTTATTATCTGGTGGAAATTTGCAAACTTACATTATCAAAGAAAAATAGTCTGTCTTGAACTAAATGGCAGACTATAGTTATATACACATACATCTTTCTCTATTTCTTCCTTATTTCCAGGATCACTATTAAAAATAGTCTTAGGAGATAGAAATATAAGCAATATGGGTACTACTATTTTTTAAATGCATGTTAATCTTTTTCCTCGGCCAAGTAAATTACCTAAGGATCAAAGAGTCATCTTTACCATTAAAGTGAATTTTGTCGTACTTGACTTAGAAGCCTATCAGAATAGAAGAGTTGGAAAATGGTAAGAATTCATCAAAATCCATCTCCTAGACACAAAGTATAATGAAATTTACATAAAATGGCTGATGTAGAAGGGAATTAGATCTTATTTTGACATATACTTTCCTTTATTTTATTCATGAACACAGTTGGACCTGAAGTCAGAAAGACCTGAGTTCAAATTCATCACAGATACGTAATAGCTATGTGACCCTGACCAAGTCATTTAATGGCTATCTGCCTGCCTCCATTTCTTCATATGTAAAACAGTGGTAATAATAGAAGTTACTTCCCAGGGTTGTTTTGAAGGCAAAATAATATTTATAAAGGATTTTGTGAATCCTAAAGCTCTATAGTAAATGCCAGCTATCTTCCTCTTCCTTCCTCTTCCTCCTCCAGTTATTAACCATGGAAAATTGTCTTTAACCTGTGTTTTGGACATTAAAACGATATTTTTAGATTTTTCTAATAATGAAGCACTTTTTGAGTTACAATAAGATCATGTATTTTACATGTTGATCGCATTATAAAATTAAACATGAAAAAGACCTCAGAGATCATCTAAACTAAACCAACTATTTCATTGTACTGATGACAAAATTGAGGTTCAGGGAGGTATCTAAGTGTCAAAGGCAATAAATAGCAGAGCTCCAGTTTGAACTCAGATCCTCTAAGTCGAGCATTCAATTGTGCCATGTAGCCTCTCCATGAAAAGAATGAATTATTTTACATTCAAATTTTATATTGGATTTATACTGTGCTGCTACTCCCTTTATATAAATGAGGAAAGTGTGCAGAAAATAGGAAAGAAGGTTTGACAAACAGTTGCTGTCATGCATAATAATGACAATAGCTAGTATTTCTATAGCACTTTGAGGTGTGCGCAATGTTTTGCAAATATCTGATCCTCATTAACAACTCTAGGAGGTCGGTACTATTATTATATCTAATTTACAGATGAGGAAACTCAGGCAAACACGGTTTAAGGGACTAGCCCAGAGGCACATAACTGCGAAGTGTCCAAGGTTGTATTTGAACTCAGATCTCTCTGGTTCCAGATCGTTCTATCCAAAGCACCACCTAGCTGCTGTAATCAATAAAGGTAGTCAATATAAGTAATGAATGAAAAGAAAATTATTCTTTCTCAAGTGATTTTTGTAGTTGCTGCCAGTTCATCTGAAAAGATTTTTCCAAGTGTCCTATGTAAATTGGGGCAGCTAGGTGGTATGGTGGATAAAGTGCTGGACTGGGAACCAGGAAGACTTATCTCCCTGAATTTAAATATGACTTCAGACCCTTACTAGCTCTGTGACCCTGGGCAGGTCACTTTACTCTGTTTGCCTCAGTTTCCTCACCTGTAAAATAAGTTGGAGAAGGAAATAGCAAACCACTCCAGTTTCTCTGCCAAGAAAACTCCAAATGGGTTCATGAAGAGTTGGACATGACTAAAATGAATGACCAACCCATGTAAATGGGGTAATGTCATAAGGATCAATACATTTCAACACTATAGGAGAATGAGGAAAGGAACTACAAAGTGATTTTAGTATCCCTCAAATCAGAGGTGTCAAAAGCATGAAGCCTTGAATACTCCCAAGAGAAACCTGGACTACATTAAAATGTGATTGGGAGGTATTTAACAAAAATTTTAAAAATACAATAGAATATCGATATTGTTAATATGTGGTTTCTTCAGTCAACATATGGCCTTATATATGGATTAGTAGTACCAATTTATATTTCAATTTGACATTACTCTCCTAAATGAAGTCTTTAGTCTGATTAGGTAAGAAATGATTATGACAATTCCAAAGATTCTAGATTTCTTATTCAGTCATTTTTCAAATGTTCCACTCATCACGACCCTATTTGGGAGTTGGCAGAGACACTAGACTAGTTTGCCATTTCCCTCTCCAGCTCATTTTACAGATGAGCAACTGAGGCAGACAGTGTTAAAGGACTTGTCCAGGGTCACACAGCAATTAAGTGTCTGAGGCCAGATTTGAATTCATGAAGATGAATCTTCCTGGCTCCAGGCCAGGCATTCTTAACTAGGACACCACCTAGCTCCCTCAAAGGTTCTGGATACATAAGTTCAAATAATTAAATGTAACAAAGAAAAATATTGGAGAGAGATCCGCAGAATTTGAGGACCCTAAATCTTAGGAAACAAAGCCTTACAAGTAAACCGAACCACAAGTTGGGGCTGAGGCTCTATCCACTATGTGGTTCTGAAAAGATACATGGAAGATCTAAAATGGTCATTTTTCTAGCAATAACTTAAATAAAACTCTGCCTTCTACTATCATGCGAATAACCATTGTGTTCTGGCAAGGTACTTAAACAAGATCCTATTTTTTAGCTATTCTCTGCCTTCTCATCTCTGCTTCCTGGCTTTCCTGATTTCCCTCAAGCCCCAGCTAAAATCCCATTTTCTATGATAGGATTTCACTGACTCTATTGATGCTGATGCCTTCCCTCTGTTGGTTATCTCCCGTTTATCCTGTCTGTATCTGATTTGTATGTACATAGCTATTTTTTTATGTCTTCTTCATTTGACTCTGAGCTCCTTGAGAGCAGGGACTGACTTGCTTTGTATACCAAGTATTTAGCCTAGTTCCTGGCATATAATAAGTGTTTAATTGACTGACTTTTTGATGGCTTTGAAAAATCTTCAAGGTTACCAAATTCAATTTGACATAGGAGGTTTATCCAGAATTGCAAGTAGGGGATGGGGTGGAGAGAGTGCTTGGGAATGGAAAAAGATAGCAGATGGCTCATTTGGTCCAGAATTCTCCAATTCACTTTCTGTATACAAATACAGCCAGGGAATATGTACTAGCATTAATGGTAATTTGATTGGCATCATTATGAACAGACTATGTAAAAGGAGAGATAGAAAACTAATTGCAGATAAAATTTTTAAAATAATAATACCAAATAGCATAATGTTACTTTGCATCACTGCAAGTTCTCATGCAAGGTAATCATTTTCAGCTATTTTATGTATACTGATATTTTTGAAATACATTATTCCTATTAATGTTTATAGATAGAGCAGGAATATTAAGGACTGCCTTCCTTGATAATAATTCTATTATAATGAAAGGAAAAACTTCAAACAGATACTTCCCAGGCAAGCACTGATTCAGCAGAACATAGGAGCAGAAAGCATGAGAAGTTGATTCTTGTTGTGAGTTGAGAAGGGTGGGGAATATTCTCAGCTTGCTCTTACTATCCAGGAATAGACAATGCAAGTCTGACCAAGGATCCATACTATATCTAAACAGAGAAAAACTGGAACCAACCCTTTGATGGGTCTGAGTACCATAAGGGAAACTCTTACTATTCATTAACACAAAAAGGGTATGCAAGAAACTTTATATCTCAGTTACATGGATATTTCATGAACAAAATTTGGAGTTCAAGCTTGTCAAGTCAGGATTTAATATGGAGGGAAGCATTATTTTCCCATTCAACCAAAATTGAAACAGGAATTATTTTTTATTTCTTCTTTTTTGTTCTCTATAACTTGTAAGGTAAAGCTGATAGATAGGGGATGAATTAGAAGGAATAAAAAAACTGCATATATATTTATGTGTGTATACACATATATACACATTCTAAAAAATATATTCAATTCTATTCTATATGCATTTAGCAAGTGCCCAGTCTGTGCAGAAAGGACTTAAAGATACAAAGATGGAAAGTAACATTGCCCTTGATTTCAAGGAACTTACGATTTTCTTGTTCCTTTTTATCTGCTGCCATCACCTCAAGTTTGGATTATTTGCAATAGCCTCCTTAAAAGGCTCTGTGACATTCATCAATCCATTCATTCAACAGATATGTACTGTGTGGACTGGCCACCTGCTATATATAACTCCAGAACTTCAGATTGTAAATTGGGACCCCTTTTGTGTTGGGGTCCTTCCTCTAAATAGCTTAACATTGCATGGGTTTGACTGTTGTATGGAGGCTATCCATCTTTTGACGCTCAGTCTTACCACCTGACAGGTCCATCTCCTTTTCTTTTTGCACATCTCTTTGGTGACATCCTTTACTTTAATTTTGGTAAATAACAGTTTGTTGTTGATAGGCTAGATATTACTCATTCTCCTTATGTTTCCTCTTCATTGCCTCTTGGGTAACTTTAATGATTTTAAGATCATGAAATTCGATGATTTGCTATCCAACCAATTTTATTCCTCCCATTCAGTGGTTTGTTTTCCATTTACAATATTTGTCCAATATATATTTACTAACAAACTAGCTAGATGGACTTTTCACCCAAATTCATATTATAGTTTGCACAGTGAACATTGTCTATTCACTTGGTTTTTCCTGTGTAGAAATTTAGCCCAAATCCTTCTGAATGATTATGGCTCTTATTTAGGGGCTCTATAATGTTCTAGGGTTTGGTCAAATGAATCATACATGCCCCATAAATAGGAATATTTAAATATGCCTGGCATTGCTGTAGGGGAAATTTAGTGCAGTGTCCAAATTGAAGAGGACCTTGCCATCTGTAGAGAATCCCTCTCCATTTTGGACACATTTCTCCCTATCAGTGGCAAGCATATTTTATGCCTCAGTTCATATTAATAATGACAGTAACTTAATAAAATTATCTCTATTGTATCCAAGGAATTTTGCCTGATTTTTAATGTATGCATAGTAGATGCCTTATTGGAGAAGTACCTCCAAGGTGGCTTTTGCTTTGATGAATCAAATGCCCTTTAATAATCAACACAATAAACCTAGAGAAATATACTATTTTTCTGCGTCTTTCCACCAATTTAGTGAGTGTAAAGATGTGGTTGGTTATACAATATTACCTGTGAAAGTCTATCCATTTCCTTATTAAGGGTGTCCTTGATAACTTTAGGATATTCTCCTCAAGACTTTTTTAGAGATGAGAAAAAAGGTATGTAAGTTTGTTGCAACATATTTTCTCGGTTACCTTTTTTTCAATAGTAATAATATTTTATTTTTTCCAAGTATTAGTATCTTGAGAAGAAATTTCTCAACACCTTTAAGACTTCGTTGCTGGAGTAATTTCTCTTAAATAGCACTTTCATTATATCACTACTCCTCCACTCATAAGCCATCATTGACTCCTCTCCTGTATCAATAAGAGGAACCTTCAGTGCCTACACATCTAAGTTTCATTCTACCTATTCAATAAGATTTCAAAGTTCCATTCTACCTTATTTCTTTCCATTCAACAATATATCCATTGTTTTAGCTAGGCCTATTCATTGTCCATGAATCTACCAAGCTCAAAATACTCTAGACCTGTCTCTTCTAGAATGCCCTCCTTTAACCTACTGCTTGTCTAAGTCCTACATATCCTTTAAACTAAGCCATAATCTCTTCTATTTATCTCTACCTAATCCAGGCATCATCAAGATCTGGTCTCCTTTGAAATTTTGTAAGTGTGGTGTTTACCATGCACTATATCCCTTAATAACATATGATAATCTATTGTTTCGTATGATTTAGTATTGTCTTAACCAACTTTTGACTTTCTTTTGGGGCAGGTCCTACACTTTATATTTCTTCTCTATTGTCTAATCATCCTCATGTCATAGAATACTCTCAGTAAATGCATGTTGACTGATTAGTTCAGCAATAGTCCGAAATGTTAAGAATGCTGAGACTTTCTGTGGCCAGGGTATTGGTGTTACTCTGAGGAGAACCTTTTTTTTCAAGATACATGAAAGAACATAGTGAATGATTTTATTCAAGAAAGATTTTTAACTCTATAACCATCTCTAAAGCAAGGTCATTTTAGAAAATCCTTTTTTATTAAATAAGAGAATAAAAATTGTTATATTAGGAATATGAGACCTGACAGTTAATATATACTGAGTAACTCTTGTCTAGACAGTACTGTACTTTTGATCTTAAAAAGAATCCCACAGTTGCTAGACCATAGAGTTTTTTATCTTGGAGAGGGGGGAACCTCAAAACAAGGTTCTGCATTTGTGAATTTCTTTTCCGATGGTGCCCATCAATGTCTCTAAATATTTAGTTTACAAGTTACTGAATTTCAACAGTAAAAAGAAGTTTTTTACATGAAGAGCTAGCTTTCTGGTAGAGGAATGAACTGCCCCCTAAAGGAAGAAAAGGCCATCTGTCTAAGAAGGTGTAGAAAAGATTGCTTACTGAATAGAAAATTAGACTAGATCACTTCTAAGGTTTGTCTTCTTCAGCTAAGCTCCGATTCTATGACTTGTTCTGTAGAAACTAATTTTCTTCATAGACCTGGTTTCTTAGCCTCTTTATTTATCCACTAAGAGTAAGTTAACTAAACTCCAGAAGCAGGTTTCTGTTTGATAAATTGTCCTTTCAAGGAACCAAATAATTCTCATTTCTTTGGAATCTCACAGAGTAAAGACTTCCTCACCCAGTATGCCACGTTAGTTCCCAAGAGAATTTTATTTACTCTAAGACTCAGATCTTACTGATTTTTCCATGTTACCTCTAAAGTTCTTAGCACTGCATTCTTATTCATATGTATCTAAAATGTAACATTAAAAAAAACTACAGAAGAATCTCATTCATTCATATCAACAACTGAGCAAATGAAGGACAGTCACTAAAATCACTGGGCTACCAATGATATGAACAAATAGGATAACTAAATCAACCCACATGCCTACATTATTTATACATATGTGTGTGCATACCCACACACACACTCTCAAGTATGTACGCTATGCTTGGTATTGTTTATAAAAAAATTTGTTGTGAATCCAGATGCACACTGCTGACATCAAAGCTGGAGATATATGTGTACATCAGAGCTCAGAATTTAGTCCTCACTGCGTTTGATAGTCTGTAAGATTCTTAAAAGCATGAAAATCAAAGACATGACAAACTCTATCCATGAGCTGAATTTAATGTCAGAAATTTTTAAATTGGAGGATTTTGAAGTTTGCCTTAAAAAAATAAAAGGACTATTTTGCTTTTCTTATAGAGAATAATAAATAGTTCTTTATGTACTAGGATTGTTGTATTAAGCATTTTTATTATATAAAAGACTATTAAAAATACAATTTAATATTTGCAACCCATTTTTAAAAAAACTTCGGATTTTATGAATATGTACTGCCAGGGACCAAGATTAAGTTGCAAATTATTACAAATAACTAATTCTGCAATAAGCACTACTCCCAAATTAAACTTGAAACAAAATATTTATATATTCATATAAAAGAAATATTAGAAGGGATTCAGTCAACACCCACTTATGCATGTTGGCTTACTATATGCCAGACACTGTGATCATTTTACTGACTGAGTTAAAAAAATATATTTTAAACTAATCTTTTGCACATAAAATTATCCAACAATTAATACTGGTGTTGCCATTGTTGAGAATTTTCAAGTCAATCAGTAGTTTCTAACCTCCCATATAAAACTATGACTTCTTCCATTCATTCTAACATTATTTACTTACTGATTAAAAGGGAATTTTGCACTAAATTTTTATCTTTAAAAATAAAACCAAATAAAAAGTCTCTTTATTCACCATATGCACCAAGGAAAAACAATTCACTGCAGGAAAACTTAGTTCGAAGAACTTGTAAATCCTAAAAGTAGTTATGCCTCACTTTAAGGAAATTAAATATGTGAAAATTACAAACTACAAAGCTCTTCTTTATAGATCAGTTTGTTACTTTAATAGCAGATTCCCAGATCACTCCAAAGGATTCCACTGACAAGCATTTATTTGTAACTTTTCTGAAAACATTTATTACATAAGCTAAAGTACACTGGTTAAAAAAAAAGAAAAAGTTAAAACAAAAATAAATCAAAGATAAAGAACTCTAAGGTCTTCAGTAATACTCTGTGATTCCACTAACAGAAGGTTTTACTTTCACAAAGGGCATTCAGTGATAACTTATCAACAGTTGTTCTATCAAGCCTAAATCCGGCCCTCTGCATTTCCATCCGTTGATCATAGTTCCATGCTCTGGAGCCAAACAAAGTAAGCCTACATAGGTGTTATTATTTTCTTCATTTTACACATAAGGATACTTTGCCCAGTATCACACAGCTTTTAAGTTTCTGAGGTTAGATTTGAACTTGGGTCTTTCTATATCTCATGTTCTATCCACTAAGCCTCTTAGTTGTCTCATGTTATTTCTCTATTTTATTGACTTTTTACTTACAGAAATAGTGTTTATCTGTGTGCAACTCAAGGTCATGAACATGAAGGTACTTAAGAAAAACCTATTGGTGTTGTTGATTCTCATGATAATTCTCATGACCACATTGGAGAGATGTTGCAGAGAGAGATCTTAGAGATAAGTTAATGATAAGATAATGTGGTCAGTGACATTTCCCATAAAACCTGTTGTAGGTGAACAAAATGGAATATCCACTTTAGTTAAATATATATATATGTATGTATGTATGTATACATACATACATATTTGAAGGATTAGGAGTTTTAACAAGATGAGAGAACCATTAGGGAAGTAGAAGGAAATGCAGGCAACATCAAAGCCATAATTGACCAGCTTTCTTAAACATTGGTCACCTTTAAGGTCAAAATGACATCTAAAAGACAAATCAAGACTCAGAAATGTTGAGAGAAATTCTGCCAAGATGCACATGATGTTCTCACAAAGGACCTGCTTATTTTCAGTTTTTACTAATCCATATGTGTGCAAACAGTCCCTGATTTATGTGCTCCTGACATGCTTCGATTATTTGCATGTGAACACCTGGTAGACTGTCTCAAAAACTTTCCTTTACTGCTGTTGCCGCATATCCCTTTCCCTCCTCCTCATTTTCTTTTTAGGCTCTAGACACCTCTGCCATATGGGCTACCTTTCTCTTCAACTTTCCTTGTCACCCCACCAGGGACAGAAAATGCTCTATTGCTGAGAAACTGGGGAGAGTCAGTGTCTGGAGCTCCTGATAGTGAAGGAAAAGAAAAATCAAGAAATGAAAGGATAAGAGGAGAGCAGGACTGAAATCTAGAGGAAGATTGGAATGTTTGGAGTCTGGTGAATACCAGGGACATCTTTGATTATGTGTATTTGTAGGCCATAATGTATCCCATGGTTATTTTTAAAATGTATTTCTCTGTCCTGCTAGATGAAAAAAATTAAATTTTAAAGAGTTTCAAAGTTTTAGTGTATAGAATCACAATATCTTAGAATTGGTAGATACCTCAAAAGTCATGTAGAATTGAGTAGAGACTGAATCTTTATCCTTTCATTAGTGTAGGGAGTTCCCTTAGGAAAAAAAATGCATTATATACAAGCTGATTACCAACTACTCTGCAATGTATAGCTTGGATCACTGAGGGCTAATTGATTTTTCCAGTCACATAGACAATAGATCTAAGATGCAGGACTTGAGCTACCATATTTCTAACTCCAAGACTTGCTCCTTCTCCTATATCACAATTTCATTTGATCTTAGCTCTACCTCAGGCATGAATCTCAGTATGTAGAGTCAGTGGAGCACGCCTCTTGGAACCATAAGACCTAAGTTGGAGGCCCAGCTCTGACACTAGTTGCTATATATGACCTTGGACAAGACATTGTATCTTTGAGTTACGCGTTCTTTATAATAGCTTGTAAATAAATTATAGTTCTTCACTGCTGTTGCCTATATTTCCTTCTACTACTTTCCCCCAATTATTCTCTTATCTTATTAAAATTCCTAATCCTTCAAATAATTGTACTTGCAAGATATACCTCATTGAGCTGTTGTGAAAAACTTTAATACATAAATTATGCATAAATATGTGACATTATTATCTATACTCTGTAGTAATGAGAAATACAATATTTTCCAGTATGGCCCATTCCTTTGGGAATTACCACTAGTTGTTAGAAATGTTTTCCCTTTTATTGAGTCAAAATTTTTGGCCCTATAAATTCCCCTTTTTGGATTTAGTTTTGCATTTAGAGATCAAACACTAGTAGTGACGAGGTGACCACATTGGAGAGATGTTGCAGAGAGAGATCTTAGAGATAAGTTGGATTTCATAGCCTCAGTGAATAGCCTCTAACTCTGAAAATTTCTTGAAGCAGAACAAAATCTCTCTCTCACATGACGGCCCTTCAGATATTCTAAAAGAGTTATCATGTTTTCATTAAATCTTCTTTTAAGGGATGATATGGTTTGAGTTCCCTAACGTACTTGATTATACTCCTCTAGATGTCTTTCTTTTTTTACTTTTGGTCAATGTCTTCTCGCAAATAAAATTCCAAGAATAAAACACTATGCCAGATGTAGTCTGACCAACACACAGTAATGTTTAAATATCAACTTAAGGTCTCAAAGGGGCATGTCCATTTTATAAGCAAAGAACTGAAACTCTGAGATGTTCAGGTTTTTTCAATTTCATTCAACAAACACTTTAAAAACATCTACAATACACAAAGCACTGAGGTATAGTGGTATGCAAGTTACTTGGGACAAGCAATAATTATAATATGATTTAATTTTGTTACAATGGACATGTTTTTTGCATTTCTAAAACGAGAGAGACTTAGATCTTCTGACTTTGACCAAATGGAGTAGTATTGGACTGGTTGTCTACCTTCACTTAGTTCTCTTTCAGTTGAGCACTGGCTTTCATGCCCTCCACAGGCATCATTGCTTTCCTTTGTTGTATTTTAAATTCTGTGAGTTTAAAGACTAAATGGTATTCCAAGCAAATGTGAAGAACCTGTAATTCTTAAAAAGGACACTTCAATGACTGTTAGAGGCATTTTAGTAGCTGCTGGGGTGGATAAGTGGAGCATTTTCAAGATTTTTCAACACATAAATAGGATCAGCACCATTAAAGTGAGATGGAAAGGGCAGTTGAAAACAAAACAAAAAGCCAAGAAATTACAAACTATTGCCATGCAACACCATAATTAATCTTCAGAAAATAAGCAAAGGACTTCAGAAGGATCACTGAAGGATTATTATTGATTACCCATCTCCAGTGAGACATGGGCTTCTTGAATTTCGGTGAAAAAAAAGTGGGAAGACTAATTTTTTTAAAGCAATTATTGCTATCTAAAAATAAAACACTTGCCTTGGCAAAGATACTACAAAGCCTGGAGTATTAGAAATAGAAAAAGAAAAGGTAATTTTTACTCATGAAACTCATTTTTTCTAAATTAAAGGCTATATTGAAACCATCATAAATTCAGGAGGATGTAAAAGATCTTAGCATCTTTGTTAAACTGTAAAAACAGTTACCACAGAAATGTTTGGGGGATTTTCCCCTTCTAGTATACCTAGAAATTTTGTCCTCTTTGAAGGAATGATAAACTGTGATAAATATTATACATATATACACATATGTGTACATATGTACAATATAGAAATCCCACATTTGTCAGTACATATACATGGAGGGGGGTGTGTGTACCTGTGTATATACTGACAAATTAAGACTGGTATAGTGAAAATCAGAACTATTTTGGAATTACAGAAAATCACAAATGGAGAAAGAATAATATTATACAATCTTGTATCATGCTACACATCATGAAAGATTAAGAAATTTATCCAGGAGATGGAGATAAAATATGCATCAGAGGCCTGGGACTTAGTTTAATTTAAACTCCAATGACAACATATGGGCTATAATCAAAGAGAGACTTGGAAAAATAGACTTTTGATCAAAGTCATGATTAATAAGCAATGGGATGTGTGGTTTCATCATGAAAAATTAAGGAATATGTGTCAAAATCTTGTAAATCCAATGTCAAATCCTGTAAAAAACAAATGGTTGCAACAAACAAAAGATATAATACATATTAACCATCTTTAAAGATATAAAATGTTATGAGGGATATGTCAGTATATATTATCTTACTTTATTCTCAGTATTTCACATAGTACTATAGGTTCTAATAATGCAATATGATAAATGAGTAAACAACAAAAAAAGTGCCTGCTCTTGGGGACCTTACTTCCTAATATTAACACAACTTCTGAATCCATAAGTAAACATAGAATAATTAAAGAATGGACAAAGTGCTTGCTAACAACTTGGCCAGTATCAGAGAGCTAGTAAACATCAAACTCAGGCCGTGTGACTCTAAAGTAATCACTTTTTTCACCACGAATAGTACAGTGGAACTAACAACTCCTTCGTTGTGAACTTTATATATCTACTAATATGCCTAAGATAACAATAGCATTACACTGCTGCTTCATGTCAAGGTTTTTAGTCCCCTAAAGCCCTCAGCTCTTGTTAAAAAATGAACCACTTTCTAGATATGTTACCCCCATCTTGTATTCTTGCAGCTGATTTTTTTTTAACATGATGACTTTACATTTTACATTGTTAGCTTCCAGTCTGGCATGAAATTTTAGGTCCCAGTTCCATCACCATTTATTCTAGTAATCCCTCTGAGCTTCCTGTCATCTGCAAATTTTATAATCATGCTATTTATGCTTTCATCCAAGTTACTGATTTAAAATTTAACAGACATTGTCCAAAGATACGGAGACCTATGTCAGTCTGCTATATCTTTCATCTAGATACAGAGGATTAGTATTCGGAAGTACCTTAAAGACGATTTAGTACAACACTGTATTTTTACAAATGAGGGAATGGAAGCCCAAGGGGTTAACTGACTTGCCCAAATTCATCCAGGGTAGTAAGTAGCAAAGTTCAGGTTTGAACCCATGTCTTCGTTTCCCCTCATCTCCCTCCCCAATTCCAAATCTGTTGCTTGCATCAATCTATTAATCAACACTTTTCAGGTCTAATCATTCATTCAAATGGTTCTTAAATCCAACCAAATGTAATATGATTCAGCACATGTTTTTTTTGTCATTTTATCTTCAAGAATATCATGAGAAAATTTGTTGTGTTGATAAAAATCCACATAATCTGTATCTTCAGCATTACCCTGATTTATTAGTCTGGTTACCTTGTCAAAAAAATGAGATTATTTTAGCATCATTTGCTTTTAATAAACCATGCTAGCTCATAGATATCACCTCTTCCTTTTCTAAGAGTTCACAAACAGCCCCTTTAATATTATGTTTAAGAATTTTACCAGGAATTTGTGTCAAGCTCATTGATCTGTAGGCCAAAATGTCTACCTTCGGGTTTTTTTTTTAAAAAAAAATTAGGGTATTTTCCTATCATCAGTACTATGTTTTTATGTTTCTTCAAAGAAGATGAACCATGTCCTCTGATTCTCTCGATTTTTATGATGCAGTTTACCAGTGGCTAGTATTCTGATATAATTAGGACATTTAGGTGTTCTCTTACCCTCTTCTCTAATCTGAAACTTCCATTTCCAAATTTAAAAGTAAAATTTCAATGAATTAATTAATTAAATGTTCAGGAAGAGCTATTCCTTAATCTGTCTCTTGTCCCCAATATAGATTTTTCTTAAAGCCTTTTTCATTGCCTTGAGCAGTTATTTTAAGTCCCTGCTTACTCTGGACTTTACTCTTCCTGATATTATTCATACAAAGCCTATCAACTTACATTCATAAACTCATCAGTTATCTATTCTTATTTATATTTATTGTAAGAATTCTTTTTATATGTGAGCTGATAACCTTGTATACAGTCTCTTAAATGAAATTATCGTGAAAGAAAACCAGGAATTTATTTACTACTCAGCTTTTACCAGACAGACTACAAGACTTCCATATATTTCAAAGAATTGAATTTGCCCATTGCAACTACATTCTACTTTTCTTCCCAGGCTTTACGATCTTTGTCAGAAACTTATCATCCAGTTCCTCCAGCTACCATGGCAACTGAAATCAAGGGTCTCTCAACTGAGATCACCAATCACTATGGAGCCATGGAATTATTGCAGAGAATTCAGAAATTCACATGCAAATCTGTAAGAAAACATATCTTCTGTAGACTGACTAAATAATATCCAGTGATTACAGTATATGCAGTGCCTGGCACGTAGCAAGCCCTTAATCAATGATTATTAGCTAAATTTTATTTTATTACAATTCTTTTCAAATATAGGTAGATGCTGTTGTAATTAAGAACGTTGTGTGTGTTTGTTCTTCATTCTCAAAGAGGACCATGACATCAGGGAGGTGATGCTATGACATGCAAGTGAACTGGATTTAAGTGAGGGAGGGCTGTGCAAAGTCTCCAGCCTCACTTACTTCTCCGAGTCATCTGGGTCCAATGGCAAGATATAAATCAGGACAACTGGAGATGGCCCCGGATGCAGGGGGAGAACTTGGCCTTTTTAAAGTTAAGGTCACTAACAGGCCTCAGTTTGACTGAGGCAATGCCCATCCAATGATTAAGACTAGGTAAGAAATGAGGCAGAGTATGGCCTTGAATAATAAAGAACAGGTTCATTTAAAAACACTACTGAATTAATAGTGGGGTTTTTGCCATGTGTACTTTTCATGCGACTAATAGTGCAATTATCTTAGTAAGTGTCTGCAATTGTTTTTGTTTTAATTTTCCAAAGAGGTCTTCCTATGTAAAAAGTTTAAGAAGCACTGGTCCATAGAATGTTCTCACCACAATGTCACATCTTTTTCACTACTTTCTCACCTAAATTCCTTCTCCTTCAGGGTCATGAATTTCCATGCAATTGTATATTTTATGAGGTAGCTAGGTAGTCTAGTGGATAGAGTGCTGGACTTGAAGAAAAGAAGGCTTAAGTTTTAATCCTGCCTCAGAAATTTATTAGCTATATGTCTCTGGGCAAGTCACTTCACCTCTAACTGCTTCAATTTCTTTATCTAGAGAACGGGGATAATAATACTCTAACTCATAGGACTGTTGACTGGGATGAACTGAAATAATATTTTTAAAGTGTCATATAAATTTTAAGAAACTATATAAATGATACCTATTCTGATAATGATGATTAAGTATAACACAACCCTATGCGTCTAATTTCTTCCTTTTGAACAATTGATCTGTTCCATTTCTAAATATCAACTTTTAGCCAAGTAATATAAAACATCAGTGATAACTATGGAATCATATTTGCCCTAGTTGACTGTATTCGTTGTCCTTTTTATCTTTCCCCTCCTTTTCATAGCCAAGCTTTCTAGAAAGGTTTTCTATCTCATGTTTTCATTTTCTCACCACCAATTCTCTTCCCAACCCTTTGATATCTGATTTCAGTACCTACTGCTCTATAGAAATGGTCCTCAAAAGTCAACAATAGTTCCCAAACCTAAAATTCAGGACTCATCATATAAATAGTTCTTGAATCCAACCAACTGTACTATCATTCAGCCCGTATTTTTGTCATGTGGTCTACAAGAATATCATGAGGGTCTTTGTTGTGCCTTGCTAAAAATCCATGTATTCTATATCTCCATATTTTATGGCTTTTCTAAAATCCTTCTCTTCGTTGACTTTTTAGCGGCATTTGATATTATTGATGTTAATACTGTTGACCATTTGGGATGCTTTGCTGACCACACCTGATTCTTCTACCAGCACTGCTACCTCCTACTCTTCCTGATTCCTTAAGGTTTTGTTCTAGTTACTTCAGCCTTTATAGTCCCTTTCCCTTGACAACCTGATTCACTCCCAATAGCTTCAACTGTCACCTCTATGTCTATGACTCCCAAATCTATATACCTATCCTCTCTCAGGAGGTGATATAAAGGACATACTTCATAGAGGACATACAGCACAGCTCCATATGTAAATGTCACTCACAACTCAAATTTGTTCTATATAAAACCAAATTTACTTTATCCTTCTACTATCCCCCCAGTCACTCAAGTTTTCAAGACCAAGTATCATCTTTGACTCCTTGCTTTGTCTCACCCAACATCCATATGTCTATTCTACTTCCACCTTTCTCAGATCTGTCCTCTTCTCTCTACTCAAACAGCTACCATCCTAGTCCAGGATCATCTCCCACCTGAACTATGGCAATAGCCTCCTAGTTTGCCTTCCTGCCTCAAATCTCTCCTCACTCCAAACCATCCTCTATAAGGCTATTAAGGTAATTTTCCTAAAATGCCCATCTGAGCCCATCATTGTACCACTCAATAAATTACCTACTGGCTGTAGGGTCAAATATTACTTCATCATTATATTATCCTTTTTGAATTGTTATTTTTGGTTAACTTTTATAGCACACGTATTTGTTGTTATAGTAGCTGATTCAATATATACAGTTTGGGTATATGTGCTCAGAAATATTTTTATTGATGGGATATATAAACAAAGTTTGGAGACTACTGACTTAGACTATTTCAATAGCCTCCTAATAATTCTTCCAGCTTCCACTCTCTTCCTTTTCTAATTCATCCTTTGCCCACCTTGACATACTTAACTTTCTTATGCATGAATCTGGTCATTTCAGTTTTCTTCTCAAAACCCTTCAATGACTTCCTACCATCTACTAAACATCACATTTGATTTCCAACATTCAGTGTCTTCCTTAGTCTGAGATCATTCTTTGTTTCTATATCTGTTTCATTCTACTTGCCTTCATATACTCAATCTGCACTCATGCCAAGCTAGACGAATCACTAACCCTCATACCTACTTGCTACTTATACTTGCTTCTCTCTATGTTTTCCTTATCCTGTTGCCCATACTTAGATTGTGTCATCATAACCACACACACACCAAGACAGATACACACACACACCTCCAATACTCAACCACCACTCTTCCCAGCAGTATATTTCTATCCATTCTTTAAAGCCCAACTCAACTGCTGCCCTTGACAATAAATCTCAATACTTCTCCTGTCAGTAATTACCTTACTCTCTCAGATCTCACATACGAGTTTGTTTTTACTTTTCAGATTATGTTTGATTTTGTACATGTTACTTGTATGTGTATCATATCCCACTATGCTTTAAGTTCAATGAAGGCAGGAAATACATTTTATCTTAAATTTATTCCAACTCCTGACATAGTCTTTGCACACAGTAGATATTAATTAGTATTTATTTAATTGAATTTTTATGCTGGACTGAATAGCAGCCTTCAAAATGATGTTTTGGAACCTGTCCCATTCCTAAATTGGTAAATTCCTGTATTATCTTCTAAATAAGTTTCCTCTGTTTAAAAAAACAATATGAAGACATAGGAAGATCATGCTTACTAAGTTAAAAAAATCAAGTTATATTTAAATGATAATATTAAACAAGCACTGCTCTTTGAAATACTCTTCTTCCATGTAATTCTGCCAACTCTTTTGTTAGCTATCTGCTTTTAGTTTGCAGGAAAAAATAAAGTATATTATAAAGCTACCAGTCCAAGAAGTGTTTGATTCCATTAAACTCATTCAAGTAAAATTTTCCACAAAAAAGGGAAAATAATATTTATATTCTCTACAATATCCACTTTGAAAAAAAATGTAATCACATATTAACTTAAGTCTTAGGTGTTTGGTTCAAGAATTTACCTAATCTTATTTATCCTTGCTATTTACATACCTATGCAAATAAAGACTTAGCTGATACAGGAGAAGCTTATTATTTCTGAAAGCTTAGTTTCTGCTGTTTGATAGGGAAAATAATACAATAAGGATTCAGATATTCATCCACCTCAAAGGTTTTGAGCTGATAAGCAAGATTACTAGCCTGCTATTTAATATTGATATTTTAATGGCATTCTGAATGAAGTTGTTAGCTTTTTTCATTAGGCAACAAGATTAATCTGGTGGAAGCTTTAAAATAAGGATGATATCTTAGCATCTCTTCGGTGGACTTTTTCCAATTCTAATCAAGTGTTATCAGAATTTTACTTAGTACTAATTAGGTTGATTGCTTTATAAATGAGACTTTTAGTGCTGTTTGAGGACCATATTCAGTTTTAATGTATTCATCATGGTGCCAACTAATGACTATTCTAATTTATCTTCCCTTTAATAGTGGATACCTTCTAATAATCCTACTGCCAACTCACCAGATAGGCAAATAGCCATAACATTATAGGAATCTATCAATGAATAGGCTTGTCCTCTGATAGAGTGTTAAACGTACAAAGTGGTGCTTATCCTCATTATACCATGCAAACATGTTTCCAATAATTTCAAGGTTCTGGTAAGTGAGAAGATTTGATTTTCATTTGGAAAATAACATCTTAATACAGTTAAGGCTTAAGCTGTGCAAATTCAAAAGATTCCATTTGATGGAAGTGGGACTCTTTCTACCACCCTAGCATCCTAATGCACTTGGTCTCTCTCTGAGTGAAAAGATGAAGGTCTTTTTTTTATTTTTGTCAGGAAACAACTCTTCTTAGTTCTGGGGGAACAAATGAAAGTATGGGATATACTAAGTCTTCTTTGAATATGACAATAATACAACAATCCTGTGTCTGAATCATTGTGCCAATTGCTGGAGATAGAGAAACCTGAAGTTTACTATTGACATGTTCACAGATAATTATTCTACAAGTCAGAATGTGGTAGATAAGTGAGAAGTCAGAAAAGTGTCAGTGCGATAAAAACAATAGAATGCCAGTGGCACAGAATCTGAGATTTTGAAGGCATGTCAAAAAGCATCTTATACAACCTATATACAACATCAGTGTCCACGATACCACACTTTACAAATAGTCATCCGGGATCTTTTTGAACACCTCTGAGAAAGAGGAACTAATCACCACTAGAGGCGACCCATTCCCATTTGGGGCATCTCTAATTCCTAGAAAATATTACCCCTTCGGGATGCCATTTGTCAGACAAGTTCTATAGATAATTATTATTTACATGGGAATTGGTTCCTCAAGTCCCTTCTGACTCTCATAGTCTATGATTCTATGTTTCTTTGAAAGAGATATAGAGGCAAAAGGAGAGGAAATGTGTGTGTGTGTGTATGAGAGAGAGAGAGAGAGAGAGAGAGAGAGAGAGAGAAAGAGAGAGACAGAGAGACAGAGACAGAGACAGAGACAGAGACAGAGAGACAGAGAGACAGAGAATGAGATGTGAAATCAGAGGCCCTGAGTTGGAAGCCTGACTCTGACACTTATTACTTATGTGATCTTGGACAAGTCATTTAATTTCTCTGGTACTCACTTTTCTCAAATATAAAATAAGGGATTGAATTATTAGATAACCGCTAAGGTATTTTCTATCCCTATATCTACTATCCTATCAGTGTAACAAAATAAGATTAGAAAGACAGAGTGGAAGCAGTGTATAGGAGATACTGAGTGCCAAGATAAGGAGTTTAATACTTTATTTGATAAACAATAAGGAGACAGCGATAGAGTGATGTGTTCATGGTGATACATTACTGGATACCTGGTCATAGAAGAGTGAACCTCCATCCCTTGTTTAGACTTTTTTAAATGACAAATTGTCACTGTTCTATTTTTTTCTCTTTTCTACCCTTGTTTGGCATACTTTTAGCAGAAATGTCTGCCTGGGTTTCAAATATATTATCATGACATCCTGTGAAATCTTGCTTACTTTCCAGTTGCATGTATATTTCAGTTAGTTGGTCAATAAACATTTATGAAGAACCTATCAGGTGCCACGCACCATATTAAGCACTGTGGATACAAAAGGAGTCAAAAGACAGTGCCTGCTCTCAAAGACCTCACAATCTGACAATGGCTGTGTGTGTGTATGAGTGTAACAAGCAAATAAATGAGTACAATCAAGCTATGTACAGGATAATTGGGAAATAATTAACAGAGGGAGGGAGGAAAGCACTGGAACTAAAAAGGAATTGGAATCGTTGAATTCACCCTGGAGCTGCTGAAAGATTCGGCAGTGCCTGCACCTAACCACATTCTTCATTTTGGTAGCATTAATCCTGGGCCTCCCCTTTAGCCACCCTTAGATTTCTTAGACTGTAACATTTCCTCTGTATGTCTAGCAGTACTGTTGTGACACTTTCTTTGTGTTTCTCTTATTGTTAATGATGGTTTTGTACACTTAACTTTTCCCATCTTGTATCTCAAATATTTTCTTACATATATGTGGTAGAATGGAAAGAAAATTGGTTCTGGGGTCAGAAAACCTGGGTTTCAATCACAGCTCTGCTTTTCACTACCTCTCATACCTTAGACAAATCACTTCATTTCTCTGTAGCTCTATTTTCTCATACATAAAATCAAGGAGTTGTACTCAACTAAGGTCCCTTCTAATTTTAAGTCTCATCATAAGTTGGTGGCACATAAATGATCTTCTTCCCTTAATTGCTAAATAGGTTTGGCTGTTTACTAAGGGAAAATATCTTTTATACAAGTATGTTCTTCAACCAGAAATCAGGAGTAGGGAATGGAATGTTCCAACTCTTACTAGCTGCCGAATAACAACCTTACTCAGGCAGGAATGGGGATGGATAATTTGGATTCATTAAAACCCATTTAGGTCTCTAATATAGAAAGAAGAGCCGATGTTTTTAAATGCCAAATTCATTAGGAATTCAAACCATGTTTGTATTGTATGTGTGCATATGTGTGTATATACATGTATATATAGTCTATATTTTAAAGCACATATTAACACAATTTACATAAATATTAATTTATTTAATATTTAATTTAATAAATATTAATCAACATAATTATCATAAGTATTAATTTATTTAATATTTATTAAATATTAATCAACACAATTGGGATAAATATTAATGAAGCATATTAACATATGTACCATCACACACAGACATATGTGAGTCCATGTATTGGTACTTTTCATGTCTTGATGTTACAAGTGATGGTGAGACATGCCTCTTAACATGACATTGCAAGTTAGGTGATCTTGTGTCCTGTCTGGTAATCTACTCAGTCTTCACCTGAGATTCCTACGTGCCCACTCATCGACTATAATCTTCCTCTCTTTATAGGCCCAATCAACTTTTGATCCCTGGTTTAAAGGTTTCCCTAAGCCTTTCTGGCACTAAATTCTCATTAACCTACTGGAAGCCTTGGTAACATCCAACTAGCTATTTTAAAATGTTTTTGCTTCATTTATTTACTGATATAGTTTTTACCTTGATTATAGAATAATCAGGAAGACCTGAGTTCAAATCCTGTATCAGACACTTAGTAAATAGCTTTGTGACCTGGGTAGGTCACTTAATCTCTGTATCAATTTCCTCAATTGTAAATTGGGCATATTAACAACACTTACCTCACAGGGTTTTTGTGAGGATCAAATGAGATGTTATTTGGAAAGTGATAGCACAGTACTTATCAAAGAGTTAGTGCTATATAAATGCTTATTCCCTTATCTTCTTTAATATGGAGAAACCCATTCTTTTTTTTTACCTATGCCATACAGGGGTAGGTATATTTGAGTTAAAGCACAAGTCAAGGTTCTTTATCCTCACTCCAAATTTTACAGGAAAACTTTGAGAAGATTTCTAACCTCTAGACAGAGAATGACATTTATATACCACAGTACTCAATTCTTGTTTAAAATCTAACACATAAAAGAATTTTCAAATCACAAAGAAATACAGTTAACCTGAGTGAACAGGCTCCATTTAAAGAAATGTTTTAATGGGTAAAGGCAACAGATGATCAGGATTATTAAGAACAGGGCCTACCATGAACTGGTATTTAGAAAAGCTGAAGTCCTTTGGGTGCACTGAGGATCCAATGGAGGGGAGGATTTGGGGAAAATAGATTGGTCAAGGGGTGATATTGGTTGGGAGTTGGATAGGAATGTTGGTGAATAAGACAATGGAATTAGACCATCACCCACTGTAGCACCAACACAAAATTCACAGCATCGATGGCAGCCATGAATATCCTGGCACAATTCTGAATCACAAAATACAACAGACTGTCCACGTGGAAGACAGAACCAAAACATTTATTCAAACACCAAAGAGCCGAATCCCTCATAGTAACAAAAGACTGTACACAATAACAATGCAGAGAATGACACCATCCTCAAGCTTTCCCCACTAGGCTTCCCACAAACCAGCTCCCTTAAACAAAATCACAAACCAGATCTTTCACTCACACCCTCCAACTGCCTGCTTGCCTCCATCCTTCCTAGCTCTGACTAGACTCTGACCAATTTCTCTCAGCTCTTCTCTTAGCTCCACGTTTTCCTGTTCCATCCCTTCAACAAACTTCTCCCACCACAGACTCCATATGACTTAGACTTCCATGTGACTTAGGCAGGTCACATGGGCCTATTAATGATTCTGGGACTATACTGAACTTCTAAGAATTTATTTCAGTGCCCTGCTGATAAATGAAGTTTGCAAAGAACTCCTCTTATACTAAAAGGAATGCTTTCTAAATAGCCACAGATTTGGTTAAGAATGAAACAGTAGAAGTCACAAAGTAAATCTGGATATTAGAAGTAAATTACTTATTGGCTCATAAGGTTTTAAAAGATATGATTCATAATACATTGGAAAATGGAAAGTACAATAAAGAGCCCAAATGGAATGCATGGACTTGAAAAGTTTACCACATATAGATAAGATAGTCAAAACTGTATTAACCCACAAAGATGGAACTTAATAAATATTTTGATCTTAGGTACTGATGTATTAGAGATCAAAGAATATTTTGATTGAGAACAGGGAATGAAATCATGGCAATTTATAACAACATCTTCTCACCCTCTTCATTTTTATAGACACCCAAGAAACCTAATGAAGAAATTGTAACTCGGATGAATAAATGTTTCAAATTTTTGTCAAGGAAATCCTGATGAAATCATTTCTCTTGAATTCCAACAGAGACTATATGCATCCAACCAGAATATATTTGCTAGACTTTATGATGATTACATAGTTCTAAGGATGATGTATTTGAGAAAATGTCCACTTCGGTATCCTAAAAGTATCATGGAAGTTCTCACATTTTTGTGAAAAGCCCAGACTATATTCTCTTGGGGTGTTGCTTCCTACCACCTTCAGTGTTGCCTAAAGGGGCTTTTGGTATTGAAGGGAGCATAGTATTATGAAGTAACATTGGTCTTAGAATCAGAAAACTTGAAATCAAAACTCAGTTTTAACATTGACTATCTGTGGAAAACTGAACAAGTAAATTCAAAAAAACCTTAAGTTATCTACATGACCTGATAGGAGATGGAATTGCTTTAGAGATTGTACAGAGATAGATAAATATTCACTGTTAATGTAGCTGTCATTGTTATCATCATCATCATCATCATCATCATCATCATCATCATCATCATCATCCTTGGAGAAATTGCTTTGTCCTAGGAGCATTACTTTTTCTGAACACAATCACTAGATAAGCAAGACTAGAAGGGTAAAAGATGATGACATATCCATGTAAATCTTCTCCCAGTACCTACCAATGTCTTTCACTACCATACAGTTTTCACTGATGACTGAAACAGAGGTGAGGAGCAAGTAATTCAATTTGGTTTATAGGATTATAGAATGATAGCTTGAGAGCTAGAAGAAACCTTAGAGGTCATCAAGTCCAATCCTATATTTACATGAGGAAACTGAGGCAAGAAAGGTTGAGATTTGGCTACAGCCAAATAGCTAATAAGTATCTGAAGAAGGTTTTGATCCCAGATATTCCTAAACATAAGCCTAGTACACTCCTACTATTACCATGCTGTTTCAATTCAGTTCAATTTCTTTTAAACCAAATAAAGTCAATAAGCATTTATTAAGCACCTTCTGTGTCCAGAGCACTATACAATATGGTGAGAGAGGTATAAAATTTAGATAAAATATGGTACGTACCATCACAGAGCTTATAATCAAGTAAGAGAATATGAAACATTTATAAATAATGATAATACAAAGTACTACATGACCATTTTATCATAGATATAAATAAAATGGAATGCTAGATCTTGATTACTGTTGGGATAATGAATGAATGAACGTTACCAAGAAGAGATTTTTTTTTTGAGTTGAGCTTTAAAAGGAGAGGTAGGTTTTTGAAAGGTATAAAAGAAAGGGGAGAAAATTTCAGGCACAAGAAGGAAACTATGAACAAAGGCATGGAGATAGGAAAGCTCAAGATCCATATACTGGGATGGTTATCTATTTAAAGTACATAGATGAGAGTAGTAGGAGATAAATCTTGAAAGGTGGGATTGGGGTCACATGATACAGGTACAGGTAAAAGACTGCTTTTCTCAGTATACAATAGAGAGCCACTGAAGATTTCTGAGCAGGGAAGTGACGTGATCAGACTTATACATAAATAAAAGTAGTCTGGCAGTATTACGGAGGATGAAATGGGGGATGGAAAAAATGGAGCCAAGAAGACCTGTTAGGAAGCTATTGCAGTAGGCCATTTGGAAAGAAAGAGAGTAGTAGTAGTAGTGGTGGTGGTGGTGGTGGTGGTAGTAGTGGTGGTCATGGTAACAGCACTTACATAGCACTTTAGAGTCTGCAAAGCACTTTACAAATGTTATCTCATTTGATATTCACAACAACCCTTTGAGGTAGGTGCTAATGTTATTGCCATTTTACAGATGAATATTGAAGATGAGATAAGTTTAGTGACTTGCCCAGAGTCACAAAGGTAGTAAATATCTGGGGCCATATTTGAACTCAGATCTTCCTGACTCTAGGTCCAGCATTATATAATAGGGCTTATAATAGTAGGAATACAGATTGGGGGACAGACATGAAATACTACTTCTGAGGAAGACAAGGCTTGGCAACCAATTACAAAGCTTAGAATCATTGATTTAGAACTGGAAGAGACTGGAGCGTTAATCTAGTTCAACCTTTTAATTTAGTACATGAAGAAACTAGAAACTGAGTGATGACCAAACAGATATATGTAGGATCATAGATCTAGGGTTGAAGAGGGCTCAGAAATCAATTAGTCCAATTCATTCCTTTTACAGACGTGGAAACTGAGGTCCATGAAAGTTAAGTGTCAGACCTAGGTCATGTAGGTATTAAGAGGCACAGATGAGATTCAAACCTAGATCATTTCTCTCCAAATCCAATTTTGTTTTACCATTACATAATAGTAAGGGCAGAATCAGAGATAAGCATTAGACTTCCAACATAAGAACCTCGATGAATAGTATCACGTATAGAAGCAGTAAAATCAGGGAGAAGAAAAGGTTTAGAGGGGAAAGTAATGAACTTATTTTGGACATGGCACTTTTGTACAGCCACAAGCTGCTGATTGTTGTACATGAGAGGAGTAGTGGTGTTATTGGAATACCAAGAAAACAGGAAAAGATGTGGATTAGATACTGTGGGAAATGAACTGGAGTTGAGAAAGACTTGGGGCAGAAACTCTTTTGTTGTAGCACAGAACTGGACAACTCATCAGCTGGGGTATGGCTGAATACCATACCCCAATATAATAGAGAATATAATTATTCCCTATTAATAGGGAATATAATAGAATGCATTTGTGCTGTAAGAAATGATGAGCAGGCAGATTTCAGAAATACCAGGAAAGACTTACATGACAACTGATGCCAAATGAAATAAGCAGAACCTGGAGGGCATTGTACACAGTAACAGCAACACTTTGCAATGATCAACTATAATAGACTCACCTCTTCCTAGCAATACAATGATCCAAGACAATTGCAAAAGACTCATGATGGAAAATGCTATCCATACCATGAGAAAGAACTATGGGGTATGAATGAATATCAAGGCATATTGTTTTTGCTTTCTTGGTGGTGGGGGGGGGGGGGTGTTTCTCTTTTGTTCTTTTTTTTCTTTCACAACATAAGCAATGTGGAAATACATTTAACCTAATTGCACATGTATAAGCTATATCAAAATGCTTGCCATCTTGGGGAGGAAACTGGGGAGGAAATGATGGAGAAATATTTGGAACTCAAAATCTTATTTAAAAAGGAATATTGAAAGCTATCTTTACATGTAATTGGAAAAAGTAAAATATCATTTACAAAATAAATAAATATTTTTTTAAAAAGGCTTGAGGCAGAGAGACCAGTTAAGAGATGTTTAGAATAATATAAGTGGGAGATAATGAGGAAATGAAATAAATGGTAGCTCTGAGAAAAGAGAAGGGGTCAGATACAAGAAGGTCATTGTGGAGGTAGAAATAACAAAATATGATAGATGTTTCGATAGGTAGGTAGAGGACGTGGGGAGTCACGGGTAATAACATTAAGGATACAAACCTGGGAGCCTAGAAGAATGGTGGCACCTTTGAATATAAAGAGGATGTCTTGGAAAGGGAGGAGTTTTTGGTGGGGGGGGGGAATATTAAACATACTGAGCACAAGATGTCCAGTTTGAAACTTCAAATAGTAAGCTGTTGATGTGAGAGTGAAGCTCATGATGAAACTAGGACTACATCCCTAGATCTGTGAATCATCAGCATATACCATAATAGGCTCATGCCTTAAATATGTTAATAGCAGTGGAATTTAAAAGACATTTCCATACAGAAATATTTACAGCAGTATAATTTCATGTAACAGAAAATACTAAAATTCCGTATACCACATATGTGGTATGATTCAGGCATGTTTGAACAAATAGTGATATATGAATTCAATGAAGTATTGTTGTGTGATTAAAAATGACAAATTACAAAGATATTTACAAAGAAATACTGGGAGACCTGGAGGAAGTGAGAAAGAGAAAAAAAAGACAAACCCAAAATAATAATACACTTATGGATAAGATTTAATCATGACAGCAACCAAACCAGGAAAAATAGACAAAAGAAAAGTAGTTCAGGAGTCTTGGAAATAAACAGAACATCTTAGTATTCTCATTAAAAGGAATATCAAACATAAGCTTTTAAAAACAAACTGTATATGAAAATTTAAAGGCTTATTACTTGTTGAATTATTTAATTGAATATTGTCATTTTTTGATGATTACTTAGTCCAGAATAATCCAAATCTATTTGAAATAGTAATCATAGTTAATTTATACCAAGCACTGTGTTAAGTATTTTACAAATATTATTCATTTTATCCCAAGGAGGTAAATACTGTTATCATTCCAGTTTTACAGATGAGGAAACTATGTTTTGCCCAGGGTAACACAGCTAGTAGGTATCAGAAATCAAATTTGAACTCAGGATTTTTACTCCTGCCCTTCCCACTGTGTCACCTAGCAACCTACTCAAAAAAGACCATCCAATAAAAAAAAATTAAAATTAAGACCATCCAATGTGGCATATTGACTTAGAGACTGACCCAGAATTCAGGAAGACCTAGTTTCGACTCCTACTTCTGGCCATACTAGCTGGGTTATCACTGGCCAATGACTCAACCTCTCAGTGCCCCAGACAGTTCCCTAAGACTAGGTTAGAGATAAGTTGATGATATTCCTAGTACATATTCCTATGTACTCCACACCAGGAGTTCCTTATACTAAACAAATCACTGACCCATCTCTTTACTGCCCACGCCCCTTCTCCCATTATAATAAAAACCATGTAAAGCTATTAGAATATCTATAAACTGATTCTAATTTTAAGAATAGCTCAAAGATTATAAGCATATGTATGTATATATACATATGTGTGTATATATGCATACATACACACACACTCCCATGAGGAAGATATCATTAGATTATAAGCTACGTAGCTTTCCAAGGTCTTATTGGGCATATTTGACTTTGGGCTACCCCAATTTCAAATGAGATTCTTTAGAAGCCAGTGGACTCTCCCTCACTGGAAGTCTTCAGGCAAACGCACAATGACCCTTTCTCACTTGTCAGGTAGGGTATAGATGAGATTTCTGTTAAGGGATCCTTTTAGGTCCCTTCCAACTCTTAAGATTCTGTGACTGCACACAACCAACCTAACAGTTCAAACATGAGAATGAAAAGAAAAGATAGGAATTGAGAAGTTGTCAAATCATTGATTTGAAGGGAGAGTGAGAGAGATAAAAAGTTGCTGGGACACTTGCAAGAGAAAGGAAAGAAATATGGGACAAAGGAAGAGAGAGGGAAAGGGGAAAAGATGCGGCAACAGGAAAGGATACACACACACACACACACACACACACACACACACACACACACACACACACACACACACACACACACACACCTGAGGTTCTGCCAGAAGCCTGGCAGAAAGCCAGAGCTGGAGAAATACTGTCTTTTGTATTCAGTATAGTCTTCCAATGCCTTCCAATATTGTCAAGTCATGATATATAGCCAAATAAAAATTATCTGCCCTTTTCTATAGACTTCTTCTGAGTACCTCCTCAAGGTTGAAGGGAGATTGGGGGAAATGCATTTTCTGTGTTTCAAGATGAAAAAAGTGAATGGAATGATATGAAGAATACAGTGAAAAGGTTAACACTGGAATGGAGAGACACTTCTTTCCTTTGAAACAGGAGGGCAAGAGTCAAGAACAGAAATACAGAGAAAATTGTACAGAGAGAGGGAAAAGCTGAGGAAGCTCTTGTCAAAAGGCCCCTACCTATCTTTTCACTAAAGAAGGGGGAGACCTAAGACTTTGGCTCATGGGCTTGGAATGGAGAGGATAGTAAACCCTTCAGGGGCATTTTTCTTTAGTCCTCAGAAAATGACTTGGGTTAGGGCCAGCAGGCTTGAGGTGGGCTCATGCCAAATAGGATTATTACATAATGCTTTCTGAATTTGTTTCATGAAAACAGGATCGTTTCAGTCAATCAATAGTTATTTAGTACCTATTATGTACCAAGCACTGTGCTGGGTGCTGGGGACCCAAATGCAAAGAATGAAATAATTCCTACTTTTAATGAATTTATATTCTAGACAGAGAAACAAATAACAAGCACACATATACGTATATACACAATTCTTGAATGTATTCTCAGAAAATAAATAATATAGTCCAAAATAGGGTCCTTCTCTTGATACCATCATTAGATCTAGACATAGGCACCCTTGATGCAAAATAGGTTCTTAAAGGCCTATTGTAATTCATAGTGTGTGTGTCTAATGATAAAGTCCAATGTGAGACCTGAAGTCCTTGAGTAAGCAATTTCTGGAAAGTGTGCAGAGCAAGGTCATCTATCCGCTCTACATCTCCAGGCCTTTCTGGTTTCAATTCCACAAAAGAAAATGCTACCATTACCATCCTACCACCCAAAATAAGCTCATCATTTCTAATTTCACCACCATGCTGCTAACTCAAGCCTTGATTGACATCATCTTTCTCTGCCTCCTCTCCCCTCTGAATGGAGGGCTGAATGATAGAGTATTAAATGCCTCCCAGTAACTTCCTTTATAGAGAGAAGACTTTGGACTCCATTTTGCTTCTGATACTTTGCCTGATTTTAACTCCCCGGAAAAAAAAAGATGCCCTACTGCCAGGTACCCCCTGGTATCCTGCCCACTCTCCCCTGCTCATTTTCCTGCCCCCTTTTGTGAGTTGTCTTCCTTCTTTAGATTATAAGCTCCTTGAGGACAGGAATTGTCTTTCTTTTTATTATTGCATCCCTAGTGATTAACACAGTGTCTGCCTGGCATGAAGTAGGTACTTAATAAATGTGTATTTGGTTGAATTGAATCCTTACCCTGATTCTCCTTAAGGATTCCTGTGTATCAGAACCATATCTGATTTTTTAAAATATATTTTATTGAGCCCCAGCCCTGGCCCACCACTCAGCAGGAGACAACCCAGACTGGCACTGGGTAGCTAGGTATAATGTCAGGTCAGACACTCACCTACCAGATCACAACTACATAGCACATAGGGTCATTTATGGCCAAAGCAATCCACAAAGCAAACATCCATAAAATATGGGACCCAAGCAAAAGTGCCCAGACTAGCAGATCCAGTGCACGAATGAGATGAACATGAGCATACCACAGCTGGCCAACACGTCCCTGGAGCACACAGCCATCGGAAGTTGGGTGGTCCAGTTTTAAGGCCTTGATTATAACCTACCACCTCCTGATGTACAGCAATGACCATTTTATGCAGAACCTTGCATGACAAAATATTCTATCGAATTTAACTAACTTCCTGGATAAAAGTCTCATACAAGATTATGATGCAACTGTCTTCATTGAGCAGTACAGCAGATACTTGAATGTAAAAGCCCCTTCACATAGACTGATAGTAGCTGACTTCATTCAAATGAAGAGAAGGCCTAAGGGAGTTATGAGGACCAAAAGTCCTGACAAGTTCCTGAAAACCCTCCCAGTTATACAGAACCAGCTTGACACTCTGTTTGATATCAATGTACATCCCAATGAACTCACTAATGGTGTCATCACTTCGACATTCATGTACCTCATTAGGCTGTTTGTGGTCTACAATAAAGGGATTATTAACCTTCTTGAAAAGTACTTTGACACGAAGAAGAAGCACTGCAAAGAAGTTATGAAGAGTTAAAAATAATTCCTGGGAAAAATGGCCAAATTATCAGAGTTCCTGAAAGCTGCTGAGCAAGTTGGCATTGGTCAAGCTGATGTTTCAAATCTTACTCAGGCCACAAGGAGCCTGTTTGAAACACTAGGACAACATGGAGCTTCTTTGGAAGGTCACAGGACTGAGGAGCTTTTAGCAGCTTACAGAGCAAACAACCTACTGAGTGCTATATCTACAATTGTAAGCACCAGAAAGTCCTTTGGCAGAATGGGCAAGAAGCAGAAAAATGGATGTTGGATGAAGACCAGACAAGACTGAAGGTAACATTTAAAGAAAAGTCCAATGGTCCCCAATTCTGCCCCATACCTGAGTCTCTGAGGATTTTAGCAGTGAAAAGTATGTCTGCCTGTCTTGATGTAGATTTTTTTGCCATCATGATGCCTACAGCTACTCATCTGGCCAAGCTACTCATCTGGCCAAGATCTCTGGTGATCTCTTTGATCTAGAGCCTTCCTTTATTTTGAATACATAGGGCACTACTTGAGGAGTGGGGTTTTCTCCATCAGCTCTTCTGAGTTCTACCCCTTCAGAAGTTCCTGTGGATTCTGACTCTGTTTTTTGCGTAGTCACTTGTCTGTGAGTACAGAGCTACAAATGATAACATCACAGGACCACAAGCCTTAGCTGTTCAGAAGCACAAAGAAGTTACAGCCAGCACAGCAGGACAATCCTAGTGAATGACCTGGACTCCTCCCTATCTATCTTCATGGAAATGACTTCAGGATGGGCACCCCAAAATCTGACATACAAGGGAATGAGGCCACTGAGAAGATACTAACCAAGGGAATGAATTGGCAGCTGAACATGAGTACATCAACCCCTTGGAGTCTTGCTCCCATCTTTCTTGTTCCACATATAAGCCACTTCTGATACATTTCCAAAAGCAGATGTGGTAATTACTCAACATTAGCAAAACAAGAAAGAGATAGAACACTTGCATTTGGGTAATGTAGGGTTAGAAGCAAGATATTGTTTTCCAGTGTAATAAAAAATTACATGCACACATATATAATTCATTGCTTTCTTTGTTTTTATATCACTTAAATTTCCTCTTGTGTCACTTTCCCTCTCCCCTGAAAAGAGTCATCTTATATAACTAAGAAGTTTTAGGAGAAACCATCAACACTGATCAATACACAGTAAAAAAAATCTAACAATATAATATTCCATTCCCATTTGCCCCCCATCTCTGCAAAGAAGTGGGAAGATAGTAGGAGGAAGTCTTTATATATCTCTGCTTTGGGGCTACACTTGCTCTTTATAATTTTACATTTAAAAAATAAATTTTTATTTTTTATTTTTGCATGACCTATATTTCTCTACTTATGCCCCTCCTCCAGAGAACTATCTTGTATAATAAAGATTTTTTTAATATAAAAGAGGAAGAAAAAAAAGAAGTAAAATTTAACAATGGATTCTTTTAAAAATATGAAAATATATACAATATCACATGCTTGTGAATCTCCAACCCTTGCAATAGAAGTGGGGAAGTATCTTCTCCTATCTTTCCTTTTGGGTCATATTTGGTCTCTGTAATTTTGCCACATTAATTTTCAATTGCTTTCCATTTACATTGTTGTGATCATTGTGTATATTGGATTTTTTTTTTGGCTCTGCTTATCTAACTCCGCCTTAGTCCATGCAACTCACTCCATGATTCTCTATATCCATCATATTCATCACTTCTTTCACACAGTAATATTCCATTATGCTCATATACCACAATTTGTTTTTCCATTCCCCAATCAATGGGCATCAACTTTGTTTCCAGTTCTTCACTACAGCAAAAAGAGCTCCTATAAATATATTTTGGTGTACATGGAGTCTTTTATTTTTTTACTGTTACTTCTGTGGGATATATATGCCTAGTAGTAGAATTTCTCAGTCAAATGATATGAATATTTTAATGGCCTTATTTGCATATTTCCAAATGTTTTCAAAAAAATGTTTATGCTTATTCGCAGATTCATCAACATTGCATCAGTCTCACACTCAATTTTTAACTCTGATTTTGAATATCTACTCTTTCTTTTTACTATTACAATGTTGTAACTCTACTGGCTTTCATTCTGGCTCTCCCTTTTGAACAGTATATATGTTCCAGTTTACGTTAAACTTCCTGTTTCTGGCTTTGGACCATCCTTCCCGCCCTGACAGCTTGCTTGCTTCCCTAATAACTCCATCTTCCCCTCCCCATTATGCCATGGAGGCCCTGGATGCCATCGTTTATTCTGACTCCACTGCCCTGAGGCAGAATGTCTCTGCATTACAGAAATAAAAGAAACAGATTTGGCTAGAAAATACTAGCCTGCAGAGATGGTAAGTCAGGTTGCCAGTTCAGGAAACAAATAGGCATCCTTCCATCCATTTAACAAACATTTCCTGAAACTCCTTTTATATACTAGTTACATTAGAGGCATACAAAAATAAGAGACACAGTCCTTCTCCTCCCAGAATTTGTAATATACTAAAGGAGATTAAGCATGTGCATACATAAACAGAATATAATAAATGCATGAAATAGATTAAACAAGAGAATCTAAGCAACAAGAATTTGTAGGAGGAAGAGGTTATTACTGCTTGGAAGATCAGAAAGCTATTCATGGAAAAGGTATGCATTTGAGCTAGGCCTTCATTGAATTTTGAGTTCCAATGATTGAAATGGGTTGGGGAATGGACATAGATTGCAAATAAAGCACATCGGATGAGCATGTATATGAAGGTGGGAAAGTATGAGAATACATTCTGTGAAGGTAAATAGTCTAGTCTGGCTAAAGCAATCAAAATGGAAAGGGAGTCATAGGAGTTAAGAAAGGAAAGGTGTTCTTCCTTTGTGTTGGTGCAAGATTGCTAGGGCAGCTAGATGGTGCAATGGATAGAGCACCAGTGCAGGAATCAGGAGGAGCTGAGTTCAAATCTCACCTCAGACACTTGACCCTCATTAGCTGTGTAACTTTGGGCAAGTCACTTAACCCCAACTGCCTCATCCTGGGTCATCTTCAGTCATCCTGATGAATATCTGGTCACTGGATTCAGATGGCTCTAGAGGAGAAGTGAGACTGGTGACCTGCACAGCCCTCCCTCACTCAAACAAAGTCAAGTGCAAGTGATGTCATCGTTTCTCTGATGGCATGGTCTTCTTCAGCAATGAAGGGCAAACACACAGCAAGTTTACTGAGGATTTTGAATGCCATAATGTAAACCATGGGAAGTCACTGAAGGTTTTTGAGAGGACTTACCATCAAAATAAATTTAATCTTGCAACTGAGCGGGGGAGACTGGGTAGAAGGTTTTTCTAAGAGGTTAAGAGGCAATAAGGGCATACATTAGGATAGTGGCGGGATTTGGGCATGAGAGATTGAGAAGCCTAATCTGCAGACCTTGACAACTGATTATATGAGATGAGGAAGGGAAATGGATAAATCAAAAGTAATTCCAAGGTTTAAGTTATAGTCAGTCAGACAATTCATGTTTGGGGCAGGGAGCTGGTATTGGTCTCAGGGAAGGGCTATAGATCAGGGCAAATAATGGAGGAGTCATTCATTCAGTCAATATAGTCTACTAGAATTTATGAAATATTTATTATATGCCAGACACTGAACTAAGTCCTGGAGACACAAAGAGAAGAAAACAAAAGAGTAGCTTCCCATAAGAAAACTTCTTTGAGAAGGATTATTGTTTCATTTTATTTTATGTTTCATTTAACAAGCATTTATTTTTCTCTTGCTCTCATCCATCCCAAATTTAAAAGCAAAGCAAAACAAAGCTTTTATAATAAATTCACATACTAATGAATTCCTATGCTGTGTATGGCCAAGAATGTATGTCCCATCCTGTATCACTTCCCTGCCAGGAGGTAGGTTGCTTAGATCATCAGCAGTTCTCTGGAACAATGGCTGTTCGCTGTATTGATCAGAGATCTTAAGTTTTCTCAAAATGACTTATCTTTATATTGTCATTATTATGTAAATTGTTTTCTTGCTTTGGCTTTCTTTTCTTGGCCTCAGTTCACACACATCTTCTCGGATTTCTTTGAAATCATCCCTCTTGTCATTTCTTATGGAACAACAGTATTCCATTACATTCATATGCCATGACTTGCTCAACCATTCTCTAATTATTGGTCATACCCTTAATTTCCAGTTTTTTGCCACTGTGTAAAGGACTATAATATTTTGTACATATAGGTACTTTCCCCCTTTGTTTGTTCTCTTTGGATTGCAAATCTAGTGGATATACATTACTAAAGGTATGCACTGGTCAGTGAGTTTGGGGGCATAGTTCCATAGCTCCAAAATGCTTTCTAGAATGACTAGACCGGTCCACAACTTCAATAGTGTATTAATGTACCTGACATTTATCCTTTTCCTTTTTCATCAATTTTGCCAATCTGATGGGTTTGAAGTAGAGCCTCAAAGTAGCTTTAATGGCCATTTATCTAATTAATAAAGATTTGGAATATTTTTTTCATGATTTATGGCTTCTATGTCTTCCTTTGAGAACTGCCTGCTCATGCATTCTAATGGAGGAAGTAACATGCTAATAACTGAGAGTATATAAGATATAGGCATAAAGATAGGGAGAGAGGAAAGCATTAGCACCTGTGGGGACCAGGAAAGGCCGACTATCAGAGGTCATATTTGAGATGATTTTTAAAGGAAGCCAGGGAATCAGAGTCAGAATTAGAGGCAGTATACTCTAGCCATTGGGGATCAATCATGCTCAGGTGATGTGACAGGAGATAAAGTGTAATATCCAAGAACTACAAGGAGAGCAATGTACCTAAATTATACTGTGCATGGAGGGGAACTATATGTCAAAAAATTGGAAAGGCAAAAAGGGGCTTATTTGAACCTGAAAATAATAGGGAGCCACTGAAACTCATTGAGCTAGGGGACTGACATAGTCAGACTTAGGTTTCAGAAAAATCAGTTTGCCAGCTGAACGGAGGATAGACCAGAATGGTGAAAGGTTTTGAGGCAGAGAGACTGGTTAGAAAACTATAGCAGTAGTCCAGGTGAGTGAGAATTAGGGGCTGAAGTAGGTTGATGGCTGCATGAAGGGATAGAAGGTTTCATTTATATGAAATGTGAAGATAGAAATGAAAAAGTTTGGTATGGGATTGGATGCTCATGGTCCCCAGGTGACTTGAAGGATGGTGGAACTCTTGATAGTAATTGGGAATTTTGGAAAAGGGAAGGATTTTGTGAGTAAAGATAACAAGCTCTGTTTTGGACATGTGAATATAGCTATATCTAGTTCAAGATGTCCAAAAGAATCAGGAATTCAGTATCAAGAGTAGTTCAAAATTAAAGATAATGGTTCAAGATAGCCAAGCATAGAGATCTCTCTAGTATGATGTATATTTGTTTGTGGGTCAAAGATAGCCTCAGGCATTCCAATATCCCTTTGTTTGGTCTGCCTGAAGGAAATATGGAAGATTTTATCCTCAGAATATTAGGCTTTTTCAGTTGTCTCTATCCTTTCTGTGGAATTCTCTATTTGTTAAAAGGGGAAATCAACTCCTTTTGCCAAGATTAGTTCTGATATAATGGGAGATTTTTCCTGATAGTCCTAATATCTGTAAATTTCTATAGCTAAGTATAAAAGCAAGTGCCTGACACATCTAGAATGGTCTGCTTTCACAGATTCTTTGATCTGTTTTTATCAAAAGAAGGGCAACTTTTTAGAGGTCAACAATCACTTTAATCAAGCACATATATCATTCACTTAGTTCATGGGAAAAAGTCAGCACCCTGAACTTCAGAGAAAAGACAGAGGAAGAAAGATAAACAGACAGGGCTTCCAGCTGCCTGACCGTAAGCAATACATACACATCACACATCAACAGACAGAACCAACTGTCTGACTATACATACATAGTTACCAGAAAGAGAAGCAACATCTGGGTTTTCAAAGCCAAGAAGCTGCTTAGTGACTTCCCAGAGTCTCATCTGGCATATAAACTTTCTTCCAAAAACTGAACTCCCAAAGTAAAATCTCACCTCAGAGTATTTATACATTTTTTCAGAGCCAAAGGGCATCACTGAACCAATGCCTCATCAGAAAAATTAACAAATGGTATGGGCTTCCTCTAATCAAACTTCCCTTAATGAACAGGCCATCAGTGAGTGGGAAAGATCTTTAACTCATTAGCATTATACTAAGATAAGGCAATATATTTTTATCTGACTTAGGGCTCCCACCAGTGTCATTTCCATCAAGTCTTACAAATTATTTGGGTGCAGGAAGAATGAAATTTCATTATCTTCATCTTGAGATCTGGTTTGTCTCTGGGGACCCTATATTTCTCAAGCTATGATCATGTAAGCCCTGATTAATGTTTCTATAGAACAAGAAGAGTCTTACCATTTATTAATGTACAAGGTGATTGAAAGCCAAGTAGACATTCATATCAATAAATAATATATTTTTTTAGCATCCACTATATTTAAGACTGTTCCATGTGCTTCAGTTGATATAAGGAAGTTTAAGACATATTCCTTTTCCTTAAGATTATAGTCTGCTCTTGTCCAATCAGTGTTAATATTAATGCTATCCTACTATATACACTATTCCGTTTAGGATCATATTGCTTCCCTTGAGATACCAAGGTGAACTAGCCAGCATTAGGGTTTTGTGATAGTATACTTATTAATATAGCAAAAGCTTATTTTTTAAAAAAAGTATTTTTCCAATTACATGTAAACACAGTTTTCAACATTCTTTTTTTTTTAATTTCAAGTTCTAAATTCTCTCCCTCCCTCCCTCCATGCACTGCCCCCTCTCTGAGACAGCAAGTAATTTGATATAGGTTATATAAGTGCAATTGTGCGAAATATATTTCCATATTAGTGCTGTTGTAAACAATAACAGCAAAAATGTGGTGTGGAGATGAATTAAGAAAGGTACATGCTTTAAATGGAGGCTCTTGGGGGAACCATCCAATCAGAGGGAGAGATCTCAAGGGTGAAAGGAAAACCAAAAAAAAATTTTTTAAGTGAAAAACGGTATGTTTCAATTTGCATTCGGACTCCATCAGTTCCTTCTCTGGAGATGAATAGCATTTTCATCATGCCCCCTTTGGGATTGTCTTAGATCACTGCATTGCCAAGGATAGCTGAATCATTCAAAGTTATTCATCGTACAATATTGCAGTTGCTGTGCACAGCATTCACCTGGTTCTGCTCAATTCACGTGCATTAGTTCACGTAACTCCTTCCAGGTTTTTGGAAAAGTTTCTTGCATCGTTGATGTGCCTATTGTGAAATTCCAGTCACAAAATCTGTCACTTCAAGCTCGTTCTTCCTTAGTTCGTGACTTCATTAATTAACATCTAAGACAACTGAGGGTGAAAATATTGCTGATATGATCATTTCCCTTTGTGTACTAACCCAATCCCATAAACCAATTAAAACTTACTGGTTGGCTGTGATCTCATTTGTCTTTACTTTATTTTTATAATTGCCTCTCTTATCTTCGCATGTATCCATTCTGTAGGTTAATTTATCCACTTCCTCACAGATACCCAGAGTCTCACAGTTGAAAGAAACTTTAGAGATTGTCTTCAAATTAGTATCCTTTCTAAACCATCCTTGACAAATTGTCATACAGTGAAAATGTTTCCTCAGGGTACAGATTCCTCCTCCTGAACAGTCCTGATTATTCCCCAATATCCTAATCCCTTATCCTTCTCTCTAAATGGAGAATTTTCAGTTAAAATCTCTCGTGATCAGATTATCAAACCTTCAGATAAATACATATTCTACCAAACTTCCTAAATCTCCTTCTTCTCATGCTAGCTTCCATCTATCACTTTTGTATTCAATTCAGCTAAGCAATAATTCATTAAACAAGTCACTGTTCTAGATCTGAATATAGAAAGGTAAAATAAACAAACATACAGAAACAGTTTCTGGGCTGATTTCATGTAATGAAGTCAGGGAAGAGAAGAAGCAAAAATAATTTTAATTATCTTTGGTTGACTAAAGTTGAGTTATCATCAAAATCTGGCAGTACATGGGTTAGATTAGGTGGCTGACATTGGGATTAGTCAAAGGAAGGTTGGCTTTAGTTCGGGACAGACAATTTAGGACAATTTATATAAAGTGGGTTTTTCTTCTGAATTCAAGCAGGATAAGTCTAATCGTTCTTTAATGTAACAGCTCTTCAAATTCTTAAAAACAGTTATCATGTTAGTGTCTCCTTTTTACCAAGCAGCAAAAAAGCATTGTTTAAACACTTAATATATGCCGTTGCGCTAAGCAATAGGCATATGAATACAAGTAGAAAGACATTCCCTGTCCTCACAGAGCTTACTTTTCTAATGGGGAAAGACAAAACATAAAGGGAAGCTGAAAAGGATGGTAAGGAGTGGGACCTGACTTGAGGACATGGAAGAAAAAGTCCAGGAATGTGGCCTGAAGATGAAATAAGATATAACTGGTCTAGGCACATACCTTAAACGGAGGTTCTTGGGGGAGTCATCCAACCAGAGGGAGAGAACTCAAGGGTGAAAGTTATTTCAAATGTTTAAATTCCTTGGGTACAGTGAGTTTCCAGGATGAAGAAATTTCTGGGGTAGAATGGAGAAAGTACAGAGTGCAGCCTGGAGAAGACAACACATCAGTTTCAGACTTCAGTCAGTCCTCAAATGGCATAATCCTGAGGCATTTCAACCCTCTTTAGACACTTTCCAGTTTTATACAAGTCTGTTTTAAAATGCGTTGCCCAGAACTGAGCACAAGTCTACACAAGTGGCCTGATGGAGCCAGAGTCCGGAGGGACTACAGTCTTCCTTATTCTGGACGTGTATCATTATTGCTGTTTGACTTACTACAAAATAAAGACTTTTGATGTAGAGAGATGGATTTTTTCATTAAAATAATCATTTACAAAAACATCAAAAAATCTCCCTCAGGATACCCACCTACATATTATATCTCTGGGGACTGTACACTGCCTGGAGACCTAAACTAGTAAAATTTAGCTCTGCTAAAAGAGTTTACTTCTTTTCAAGCCCAGAGATATGCTCCATAAGTTTTTCCAAATATTTTGATGGAAAGACTTTTAGGATGAAATGTAGTATGGGCATAAAGATAATCACTGTTACTCATAGATTACTCTAAGAGTATACAAAACCTTGGAGCTCATAACACTTTGTCAGTGGTCTAAGGAAAAGGTCTGGGACATATGCCACCAAATGAAGAGGGGGATCTTCATTATTTTGTATAGAAGCCTTGAAATTATTCAGCGTTCTGCCATCTATACTTCACTTGCAGTGAAATATAAGTCTAATTATGAGATGAAACAATCATAAGTACAATTCTTTGCAAATTTGCTGCTGACTCAATGGATTTTGCTGAGACTTTGCCCCTCCACACTCACATCATTCCACTAAGACGTCAGTTTCATCATCTTCAATATTAATTTTACCACTTAATTTGCATATAACATGGATTATCTTGAGAATTAACTGTTTATTAAGTGTTTAGAATTAAATTATTTACACATATTTCCTGGCACTTTATGCCTCTAGAGAGAAACTAAAAGTAGAACACAATATTGCAGCTTTTTCTATTCCAAATTTATGAGCACCTACTGAAAAGGGGAAGTAGAAAAAAATGATGGAGTAATTATGGGAGGCAAGGCATAACTTGTATATCCACAAAGAACTTCTTTTTGAAATTGATAAATGGACACCAGAAAAATCATAATTTTAATCCTTATCATGAAAAGTGTGCAATTATATGAAAAGTTGTAGTCCAGAATGAACAGAAGGGCAATATTGCTATCATTCTTGAATTTAGTCAATCATCGTAAATATTTTCTGGAAGGTGGAGGGGGATGGGGTTGCGGGCATGTGCATGGATATGTGCGTGTTTCTACATAGGACCAATAATAAAAACATTCTTGAAACTAAAGTGTTTGCTAATGAAATGAAGCTGATTCTCCAACTAGTTCTACTGAATTCAAAGGACACAGAACTCTAAGTTTCTAGTCAAATATTGCCTTTCGAAGATAGCTTAAGCTCAGAGAAAATAAGGCAAACACTTTTTTACAAAACTTCTAGCTACTGGGATGATTTAGACACTAGGAAATCATTGCTTTGCTCTTAAATTAAGTTGGTTAGAAAACTTTCCTCATTTAAATTCATAGTTTACAGAACTAAGACTATGCTATTTTCATAATGAAATATTTTAACATCAGTGGAATTTTATCATTTCACCCTTGAAATTGTAAATCATGCTGTTAAACATTTGTGATTTAAAAATACCTTCATATTTTAAAATAGGCTTTGGTTCAAGTTAATAGGACCCTACATCTAAAAGGAGACTTTTAAAAGTAATAATTTAAGTGAGGGAAGGAAAATTTCCTTAATTTTGGAAAATATTTTCTAAGAAGTTTTACTGAAAATCTTGCTTTTCATTGAACAGGATATAGTCTTTTCACATTTTGCTTTCCTGTAATATCCACCACTGGACGATCTCAAAATACATTGATCAAATGAGATAATGTACATTAAATTCATTTAAAAGTATGAAAGACGATACAGATGGAAGACATTCACCACAATATCACCAAAAGGTATAATGGATGGTAGAAATTATATCAGTATTAATTATCATATTTTTACAAAAGTTTAATTGATATATATATGTGTGTATATATACATATATGTTTATACATATACAAATTTATTTTTTATCATTAAATACAATTGAACTATTGTATTTATTCTATCAAATCACAGTTCTGGATGTGATTATAGATAGATAATTGAAGAAAACAGATGGGAAAAGCAGCTGGATTGGACTAAGGGTATATATAACAGATTTATGCTGGAGGAAACACAAAGCTGGAGGGCACTGGGGCATTGTTTTTAAAGAATCTCAAGAAAGTGAAGATAACAGGGATAGTAAAGAAATCTTAGACATTATTAGTAAAAAACAGTAATAGTCATCAACTGCTACCAACCTGTATGCCTACTCTCCTATCTACATATAATCCTCTACACATACACCGAAGGCTTGCTCAGTGAAAATATTAGTAGGGAACTTGGTTAAGCTTTCACAAATAATATCTACAATACACCACTTCTTTAGCATTGTTAAGTGACTAAAAGAAATAGGGAACAAAAGATTCTGCTCTGTTTATTATTTGCTGATTATGATTAAGTTCCATAGAGCAGAATGTCAGCTTGAAAGCTTGTTCCCAACAATCACTTATCCATTTATCAAGTCATTGAAAACTATAACAGGAAAACCATCTTATTCAACAACCTTCTCATCATGAACAGCAGACAATGAATCAAACCAGGAGAGGCATGCTCCTCAAAGGTCATTGCTGTGGTGAGGTTATGCAGCACAGAGTCCAAGTTGAAGTGGGATTCTCTGGAGATAGAGAACTCTTCTCATTGCTTCGGTTTGCCAGTAACATTGCAGAGCCACCAGGAAGATATCAGTACCACTCAAAGGGTTAGGCCTGGCTATCCAAAACCAAGTGAATGAAAAATATCTTTTGCCCAGACTAAGATATGCAATTAGATGGAAAATATATAGTGATCATTCATGAGTAAGTACAACTGGGGCAAACATATAAATGGATAATGAGATGGGTTAAAAATTAAAAAAAAGAAAAAGGGAATTAGCTTTATGAAATTGTTAAACTCTTTCAGTGGCCCCAGCTTCTCCCAGAAACAAAGTTTCATCTTTCTAATATCAGTAATTACACAATTAAAAATTAAATCAGTAACTAAAATCAGTAATATCAGTAATTGTGTGGCTATGAAACATGAAATACAACTTTCTTCTGACATGATTGGGGTGCCATTGCAATCCACTTCACTGTCCTCCTGCCATTCTTACTCTATGTGACCGCCAGTCCATGACTACTCTCATCCATCCATATATTTCCTTGATGACATTTTAACTTTATTCTTATCTGAAATTTCTCACTTGATACATGCAGCACATCAGAATTACATAGCAGCTACATAAAAGTGATTATCAGTTGACTACAGGGTAATAACATATAGTGGAAGAACAGAATGCAACACAGGTCATGTCTCTTAATTTGGCTTTTGTTGATAATTCCTCTTGTCCCAGAAGATGCATTCTCTTTCAAAATGTAGCCTTCAGGGGCTACCTTTGTGTGTTCCTCATCCAACAAACAAAAATTCTATTTGTATTTAATATTTCCATGTATTCTCTTTTTAATGGGCATACCTCCTTTGGATTTCTGAAATCAAAATTTGTATTTAATTGGTAAAGATGCTTTAATTTATCATTTAAGCTATAATCTTCTTTTTGCTTTTCTCACTATTATATTAGCAATTAGATGTGACTTTATGAAAAGAAATGCCAGTTCTGTTAGTTTCCATTTTTAGTCCAACTACTGATCTCAAAAATCCTCTTTTCCTAGTCTACTATTGTTTTTTGTTGGGTTTTGTTTTTTTTTTTCTTTTGTCGCATACTTTTAAATCATTCAAACTGTTACTTTTTATTTGGGCTGTTTATACAGTGTCAAAACATTCAGTTATATTAGAGAAAAGTCTTTCACTTCTCTGACTACAATTATTTTGGAGTTCTTTGATTTCTTCTGGGTGACCTTCCCCCATCTTCTTTGCATTGTATTCCTCCATTGCATTGTATTCCTCCATTAGATTGTGAGCTCTTTGAGCAGGGACTTCTTTTTTTCATATTTTTATCCTCAGTGCTTACCATATTCCTAATGTATTTTAGACATTTAATAAATGTTTATTGGTTATTGAATATATCAGTCATAGAGACTGTTTCTACTACTATGTAGGCAGTGTTTGAATTCCTGCTTGTTGTGTTCATCCTTCATTGCTGAAGAAGACCATGCCATCAGAGAAATGATGACATGACTTGCACTTGACTTTGTTTTGAGTGATGGAAGGCTATGCAGATCATCAGTCTCACTTCTCCAGAGTCATCCTCATCCAGTGACCAGGTATTCATCAGAATGATTGGAGATGACCCAGAATGCACTGCGAGACCTTGGCCCCTTTAGGCCAAGGTCTATGCAGGTACTCACTTAGGGTGAGGTAACACCCATTCATTGACTAGGGCTGTTTAAGAAGTAGTCAGGGAGACCTGTGGTAAAGATCAAATGTGATTATGTATGTAACATTTTCCAAACCTTGAATCAGTATGTCACTTATAATTAGTATTAGTATTATTATAGTGACCCTTTCCAAAAAAGCAGTCACCACATTATTGCCCAAAGGATTTTCAAAAACATGTCTAACTATATAAAGTGAAGGAGGAATTCCAAATAATATAGATTCTGTTTGCTTTCTATAAGAAAGCTTTTCATGTTTCCTTTCTCTTTCTCCTCTTCAGGAAGAAAACTGATCCTATCACAAGCCCAAATGTGAATAACAGAATGTCTTTATGAAATAGAAAAAAAGGCAAATGTATCATACAGGGGAGGTGGAGGGGAAGGTGATTTTCCTGAGCTCACAGGTAAACCTATGGCAGTTGTGAGCCATATAAAGATTTCTGACTCCAAGCCCAGTGTCTATTTCATCCATCAGTCATGATTTCCTTCACATTGTCAAAGTTAATGCTTGAAATAAAGAAAACGGGATGGATTTCTTTTTAAATAGGCTTGGGGTTGTTATCTTCTTAAAAACTAATGAAATAGCTTCCTTTATCATCCAATCCAAGAAATGATGGTATTTATTATTTGTTCTAAACCTCCAGGATATAGATTAGCAATTTGTATGCACCTTGTAGGGTTAGAGGAAGGGTAGGAACCTGGGGTCTCAAGGTCATATGTAGTCCTCTAGGTCCTCAGTTGAGGAGCTTTGAGTCAAAGAGTCACACTTGAGAACCTAGAGGGGCACATGTGGCCTTGAGGACACAGGTTCCCCACTCCTGGTTTAGAAAGTTGCCTGGGGCATAGGCAGGTTTTCCCTATGGACACATGACTGGATATGTCAAAGAAAGGAACAGAACGCAGGTTCTTCCTGATCACTACCCCATGCTTTCTAAGTCACATAACCAAAAGGGCACTTAGATATGGAATCAAAAAATCTGAATTTAGGTCACAGTTCTATCATTTACTGAGCATGCGACATGTACAAATCCCCTCACCTCTCTAGGCCTCAATTTACTCTTTTATAAAATAAGAGATACATGTGTGTGTGGAAATGTTACATGTGTTTTAAGGTCCCTTCCAGCTCTCAATCCTATGATCAAATAATGCCCAAGAATTTTAGGGTGAACATTTAATGAACATTTTTTGGGGTTCTGGTTATATTTTCTTCAATGCAGGGAGTTCACAATGAGGAACCCTCTAGGTGATGTGGTGGAAAGGGCACGAGACCTAACACTAAGAAGGCTTAAGTTCAAATGCTGCCTCAGACACTATCTGTGTGACACTATGCAAACCACTTTCCTCCTCCGCCTCAGTCTTCTCATGGGTAAAATGAAGATAATAGCAGGATCTCCCTCTCAACTGTTGTGAAGATAAAGTGAGAAATATTTGTAAAGTGCTTTGCAAACTTTAAGGTGCAGTACAAATAAAGGCTATTGTAATTAGTGTAGATTGTCACCTGCTCCCTAATTTGTAGCTTTAGAGGACTGTCTAGGGGCACTGAGACATTAGCTGACTTGTCCCAGATTATACAGCTGTTTGCATCAGAGACAGGACTTGAAACCAGGTCTTGGCCCACAGCAGGTATTTAATAAATGCTTGTTGATTGAAATGCTTGCACTTTTAGGAGAGATCTCTATCTTCTATACCTTTCAGAGTAAACTTAGATTTGCAAAAGTAACCAACAACGGGAATAAATAATGTTTCATTCTCACAAATTCCCTTTCTTGTAAAGTCAGAAGAGAAGCTTTGATGGCATCAAGTCTCTTGAAGCAAATTTCCTATTACTGACTTTGGAGTCATTTCTTATACTAGGTGACAAATTAACTGATGGAGAAAAGAGTAGAACAGATCATCGGTGTCCATACAAATTATCTCAATACACTTGAATTTAGAAATTAAGATGATGGGCAAAATGTGTTTTGTTTTTTATTAGCCCTGAGGGAGACCAGCATTTCAGTTCATCCATCACTTTCATTTTTCTCTTGTAGTACAATCAGTTTCTGAGATGCCTGCACAGCAGTCTCCTTGATTCTGACTTTGAAACCTTAGATGTTCAGGCAGTGTTGGCACTAGAGGATCTCAGACTGAACTCAAATTTTCAACCTTTTAAAGATATATTTTAGATATAAGGAGTTATTTTGTCCTAATGGTGATGTAGAAAATATGAGTTGTGTGTGTGTGTGCATATGTACAAGATTTCTTTAATTATACTCAAAGTCAGTATATACAATGGAAAGTGTACTGGAATTGAAATTAGGAAAAAGAAGTTGGTTTACATCCTTTTTCTGGCACTTAATAAATGTGTGTCTTACAGTAAACCATTTGACCTCTTTGAAATTGCTTCTTCATATATAAAATGATGATAATAATTCTCCTAGTACTAACAAATGAGATTTTATATATATATAGTGCTTTATAGATGTCAGCCATTATTGAGAAGATATACCCATTGCTAACCAGGGAGCATGATTTATACAGCCTCATGGTTTGCTCGAAGCTTACAATCCGTTTTATCTGCATGATAGTACTTTAGATAAAATGGATCAACTCCTGAAAGCAGATCACCAATAGAAGAAACCTAGGGGTGGGAATAATTAGTCCCATTTCCTCTGAACATCATCATAGGATTTATTGTATCATCATACAGAAGGTGTGGAATGCCTCCAGACACCAGTAGGCATTTAGTAAGTATTCATTGACAGGGACCAGAACCCTGCATAAGCTATGTTCTAGTGCCTTTTTAGAAGACATAGATGACTCATAATACAAAACTATTTAGAGCAACTCTTTTTCTAGTGACCAAAAGAAAAAAGGAAGCTAAAGGTGTGCCCATCACTTGGGAGCAAATTATGTTATGAGAATATTAATGGGTTGCTATCATACAATAAGAAATCATGAAAGGAGTGGTTTTATAAAAATCTGAAAAGACTCATATGGACTGATGCAGAGTGGAATGAGGAGAACAATTTATGCAATAACAACATTGTAAAAGTGAACAACTTTGAAAGGCTTAAGAACTCTGGTCAATGCAGTGATCAACCTTGAGTTCAGAGGACCACTGAGGATAACCTCTCCTGATGAATTTGTGGATGTGGCAATGTGAGAATTTTTGTTGTAAGGGTTTTACATTATCTATTTTTCCCCTAGGGTAGGGGAATGAAAAAATAAGAGAAAGAAAATTTTTTTTACATTTGTTAATTTAAAAAAATGTAAAAGATACAAATGGTTTCCTCCTTTTGTCCACAAATAATTTATTGTTTCTCTAAATTATTTTAAATCTCTTCCTCATCCCACAGCACCTTAGTATCATAACCTATACAAGTACCTTGGAAAATCAATAAATTCTTCAAAATTGCTATCTGTCAATTAGGGGAATAAGGATGGTATTCTAGGACTGATTAATCATCATCTTGCATCTGTCAGTTGTCAAACATCTAGTTTTGAAAGTGTTGAGGAATAAAAATGCATAGATTTTAAATCCAAGGCTTTTTAGTCCTAGAACTATTGGTTCAATATCCATGTTTTTATTCCTCTCTTTCCTCTGGACCTATTACAGTGCTCAGTGAAAGCCTGTGCTAATGGCAAATTGTATCTGGCTTTGAAGAACCACTATGTAGGATACAATGTGCTCTATTTTGCTGAAGGCATAGCTATATATTAGCTCTGATGGGGTTTTTTCCACTGTAAAGATAGCTCTCATCACCACAATCTAAGACACTATATATAATGCATTTTCTGCTATTGTAGGGTTCCACTTCTCTCTATCCTACTTTCAATTAAATCGTTTGAAGGGTAGAGGCAAGATGGAATTTTAGATTCGTTTGTAGGATGATATTCACTGCTTATTGTCAAAAGTTCAAGCTAGTATTGATTGTAACTCTTACCAAAAAAAAAAAAGTATACAATGCAGCTAACCACACTGAGTCATCCTTAAATCTTTGCTACCATATAAAACTTTAATTTGCTTTTGGTTTTGCTCCATTTGGAGACCTCTACTAAAGTGGTTTGCATACCTTAAGGGTCTTAAATTGATGTTTAAGTATTATCAATTATTATCAATATAGAGGCTAAGCACAGGGTACTATTAACATGAGTTGGCTTAAAATAATTTCATTTTATTTCTTCCCAATTAGCATCTATTTGGGGCAGGCAGGTGGCACAGTGGATGGATAGAGCACTGAGCTTGGAATCAGAAAGACTCATCTTCCTGAATTCAATACTTACTAGCTGTATGGTTTTAAGCACTTAAACCTATGTGCCTCAGTTTCCTCATCTGTAAAATGAGCTGGAGAAGGAAATGACAAACTATTCAGTATCTTTGCCAAGACAACCATAAATGAGATCATGAAGAGTCAGACACAACTCAACCACAACCACAGCAAACATCTATTTATAGTGTGAAAACAATAAAAAGAAAGAGTTTAGTGATCAAACTTGATTCCAATGAGAGATTTTCTTCAACTTTTTTTTTAAGCAACAATGGAATAAAAGAATAAACTCTAAGATATATACATATGATATAATATAATAATAAACATATGCATCTACATGAATGCACACATATGTTCGAATGTCCAGAAAAGGAAGAAAAATTAGGTAGAAATTGTGTATTTTTAGTGTTCTCTAAAGCAATAAATTTTTGCTCATCATCTTCTCTATAGCGACTTTAAGATTCAAGAAAAACTGGTAAACAGGTATTTCACATAAATACACTATATATATACATATTTATAGTACACTTATATTCACATTCTTATATATACATGTGTATATTTATATATGTGCGTACCTATAAACATATTTTGTTTGTGTTATATGCATGTATATATGCATGTATGTGTGTGTGTGTGAAGTCACCATGGGGACAGAAGATGGGGAGTAAACATTATTGCTTTAGGGGATCCTAGAATTTTTCCATCTCCCTGCTCATTTTCTCTCCTTTCTGGACACGCAAACCACTGAGTGCTATGTGCCGAGGAAACTGAGACACTGGATGAGGAAGTAAATGCTTGTGACATGGCAGGAGCCACCCCCAGCTCACTGCCCTCAGCATTTCCCAGAACTATCTTTGGCTTTGAAAGACAACTCCTACTGTCTTTGGAACCCTACATAAACACTGACTAATCTTCACTGCATGCTTTAATTCTGTTCTACCAACAGGGAAACCATGGAAAAAAGAAAATATTTCCAAGACCATGTGAGAAACTGGGCCAGCTGTTTTTTCAAAGACCTTTTCAACTTCTAATTCCATTTTCAGGCCCACTGATAGGTGTTTTCATTCTATGGTGTTACTATAGGGCATCATGGGAAGAACACTGAACCAGAAGGTGTGAGTTCAAGTCTCAGCTCTTTCATTTTTAGGTATGACCTTGGTTTATGTTCTCTGTCCATCTTATTATCTGTGATAGAAATGATACATTGACCTCACAAGGCTATCATGATGGTCAAATGAGGTATTTTATGTTGAACTGTTTGGTTAACAGTAAATAGAAAATAAGGTATATACTTATTATAATCATATATAGTTAATAAGGACACAAATAAGTGAATTCAGAAATAGCATCTTAGAACTAATCATTTTGGTTATTGAAGTAATCTAAAGAGTTTTAGACTTTGCACTCTTAGAACTCCTGGGCTTTTTTCTCAACCCTGCAGTTGAATATTTTTTTCTGTGTTGTCCCCCCAATTAGAGTGTGAACTCCTTAAGAGCAAGTGTGTTTAGCTTTATCTCTTTGTATCTGCAGCTCTTAGCACTGTTCTTGGGATACAATGATTTTTCATTTATTCATTCAAAATAATGTAAAAGTCTGATCATTTCACACATAAACACACACACACACACACACATTCAATAAACTTCAATGGCTCCCTATCATCTCCAAGTTCAAATGCAAACTAGCATTCGAAATCTTTTATAACTTTGTCCCTCATATTTTCCCAGTCATCTTACACATTACTCTCCCTCATGTACAGTGACACTGTATCCAGTGACACTGGCCTCTTGACTGTTTATGAACAAAACACTCCTCTCAGCTCTGGGCATTTTCTCTGCTTTTCTCCCCTTCCTGGAATGCCCAGGGCAGCTTCTCTTCTTCCTAACGCCACCCCCAAATATACATATATATATGTGCATGCAGCTTACTGGTTAAGATTCAATTGGTGCTGAAGAGAAGGAGAGGGCCATCCATCATTAACAGCACTGATTCAGTAGTAGAAAAAAGGGTGGTTTTAGATCTAATACATTTGCTCACCCCACCCTTAAATAAGCCTAATCCCTTTTGTGATCTATAAAGGAAACAGGAGACTTTAAACTTTATAAAACTGTAAGAATCAACATTTTTGATGATAAAAGTTATTACACATGAATAAGCTTCTCAAAATCAATGAAATAAATTAGGTTCCCTGCTTAGCAGCATATGGCACCCTCAGAATCAAGTTCATATAATTATAACTCTGTTTATTAAAAAGAATTATGTAACAATACGGTTGATTTATTCTGATGTGATTTATTCTGATGTAAATTCCCAATTTAATTGGACTATGCAATATACCCGGGAAAAAATTAATTTAATTAGCTGATTCATTTGAGGATGACGCGAAGCCCCTCTCTACACATTCTGATAATCTTCTTAGGTGTATAAGTAAATAAGGAAAATTCGAGAACAATTGGATACCTGCATGGCATATTAATTGAGGACACACATCGTGTCAGGTGGAAAAAGCTAGAAAATGCTTCCATATCTATGCCACCCAGAAAGCCAGCAATTCTAACTGTGCTTCTAGTATTCTCTCCTTCCAATATTTTATTGTCTCCTTATAAAAGATATTAGTAGCTCCTCCTGTAATTACCATTCCTCTATTTTCTTTGCTACAGTCATAGCCTATGGCTGGATAACTCGGTTAGCCAAAGAATGGTCCTAATGAGAACAAGTGTTTGGGTTTAATCCCAGCATGGGACAGGTAGTTTTATCCTTTTCAATGACCATGGTTTGTATGCCCAATTTTGTCTTGTAACTGTGTGTCATTGCTCACAAGGGTTAAAACAATTAAGAAAGGAGAGCAGTTAATCCAGGAGAACAAGCAGGCAGCAGCTGATGATGGCCCAGGCCTCATTCCTACTCTGAGGCTGCCTCTATGTACAAAAACAGCTTGTCCAATGGGGCGCCTGGGCTGGTTTTCCTCAAACTGAACTTCACATTCAGAATTGAGTGTGTTGACAGGAGGGAGACCAAGAGATCCAGGCGAGACCTCTTTATGGCAGAGCAGCGTAGCTCTCAGGAGACCGGCTACCCGGCTGCTTTTCCCTGTGTGTCCATGTTTGTATTTCCCTGTATTCTGTGTGCTCCTGGAGGAAATCCTGTGCTGTAAAGCTGGGCAGAAATGCCTCTGTTACAAGACCACTAACATCTTTGGCCTTAATGCCTTCTGAGCTCTTCTCAGTTTGCTAGGGTATGTCTGTTAGCTGTGTTAGAATCTTGACAAAAAGCTGAAGTTGATGCGTAAGCGTGGAGCCACAGTCCAACAACTCACCCTTTCCCCTTCTTTGAACTCCTAATGCCTAGTAGAAGGTAACCTCCTCAAAGGCAAGTGTATTTGTGTCCTCAGTATCCAGCCTTGACTAGCAGGGTCTTTAAGAAAGTGACACAAATCTGCTTCTTGATAGATTAATGGATTCTGCAACTTTTCCCCCTTTAATCTGTTCTGCATATAAAACACAGGCTCAAAAACCTTCAAAAACTCCCGATTTCCTAACAAGTGAAGACTAATCCACTAAGCCTGGAGTTCGAAGCCCTCCAGAATCTGGCCTCAATTTGCCTTTTATGAGTTATCTTTAGCACCATCTTTCTTTAAAAAAAAAAGGAAAACTATCTTTTATTCCATGTACTGTGACTCCAATGGATGACAACACACACATGCGCGCACACACATACAGGTACACGCATACACACACCATTTCCCTCATACTTGTGGAAAACTGTTTGGAAAGAGTAGGAGACCTAGATTCTAGTATACTCTGTAACTAACTCTATGACCTTGGGCAGGTCATTTAATCAATCTGGACTTCCATTTCTTCATCTGTAAAATGGGGGAGGGGGAGCGGAGAGGAGGGCAGAGAGAAATTTCAGAGTATAGATGTTCCCTCAGATTCATTATAATTCTAAGGGTTTATTAATATTTTCTATACTTGATTTGTCCTTTCTCTCTGCCTTTCAACTCTTCTGTCATTCTCACTTCCTGTAATACTCATCCACACACATGTCCTTGTTGAAATCCTAACAATCCTCCAGTCCTTCACAGCCAACTCAATTGTTATTTCATCCATAGAGACTTCTCTAATTCTTCTTCGTAAAAGGGAACCCTCCATTTCAGAAACTCTCATAGTAATTGCTTTATAACTTACATGCACTTAATGTACTTGGTAACACGTTTGTTTATCTTTTACTTGCCTGTCCTACTATGTAATAAACTTTTTTTTTCTGAGTAGGGCCTGTGTCTTCTTCATCTCTGAATTCTGCTCCTTGCATACAGTACTTAGTAAATGTTGGGACATTCTGGCTTCTGCCCAGTTAAGAATTTAGCCCTTCTACCCCATGGATCTTTTTCTCTCAGATCCCTTTCAAGGTCTGGTAGCATGTTTTGTGATTCCGTCCAAGCAGCAGTCTGATTACCTCTCCAGATAAAAATGCATATTGTTGACTGAACAAAGCACTTAGCATTATCAGGATAAAGAGTCCTTGACCTGGAGTCAGGAAGACCTGAGTTCAAATATGGTTCCATACATTTGTTAGCTATATGACTGAGCAGGTCACTTAATCTCTATCTGTCCTGGTTGTCTTATCTGTAAATGGGGCTAACAATAGCACCTACCTCCCAGAACTGTTGTGTCTTTTATACCTTACACCCCTATATATACAATGAGATCCAGTGACACAGGTTTCCTTGCTATAATTCAACCATGGCAGTCCATCTCTTGACTCTGGGATTTTCATTGACTGACCATCAGACTTGAATAGCTCACTCTCCTCATTTCTATCTCCTACCTTCTGTGGCTAACTTACAAATTCTAGCTAAAATCCTTTCTTTTACAGGAAACTTCTCCCAATTCCTCTTAATGCTAGTACCTTTGCCCAGTTGATTATCTCCAATTTATCCTGCGTATATCTTGGCTGTACGAAGTTATTTGAATGTCTCTCTCATAACTGTGAGCTCCTTGAGTGCAGGAACTATCTTTTGATCTATATATCCCCAGTACTTACCACGGGGCCTGGCACAGGATAGGTATTTAATAAATGACTGACTTCACAAACCTTAAAGCACTAAATAACTAGTTATTACTATTATCATAGTTTATCATAGTGTGTGGCAATGTGTTTCTAGTCCTTAGGCAACTAGCTTGTTAAAACTGTGCCAAAGAAGTTATAGAATACAGCCTCCCACAACTGACCCTCGCCCTGACTTTAAACTTGCCTCTTCAGAAGACTCATTTCTAAAACAGACCTCATTTCCCAGAAATACTTAAGTTACTGGATTTAAAAAAACAATCTTGAATTCCAGTTGGCCCTCAAAAAGTGGAAAAAACAAAACATCCCTGACAGCAGTGTTAAAGATCTGACCTATACCCACAACAGCTGCTCTGAGGTTGAAATTCCAAATATAACGCATCCTGTTGCACCTTGATATTGCAACCCATATGGCACGTGAGATAACACACTGTTCCAAGATGCTGTACTGACTAGGCAGAACAAGGGGAACGAAGGCCAGAGAGTGACCCTTGGCTCTGGGCTTCCTTGCTTTGGTGTAGTAAGATCAGACTCGGACTGCAAAGCATTGATCTTTGGTGGTTTGGTTGCCTTTGTTGTAGGAACAAAACTGTTTAAAAATGAGAGAGAGACAGAGAGAAAGAGCAGAAAGCATTTCTATAATGAGCATTTAGGTTAATCTAGGTAGTCTGTATCTCACAAAAGGCTCATTTATCACTGCCTTGAAAAATCCTTTAGACAGACCCAGTACTTTTAAAGATTCTATACTCTCTTGGTTTATAGACCAAGCCAAAGACTAGATGAAAGTTGTTTTTTTCTGATCAGAAGGGGGGGCGGATTAAAAATGAAATGAACCTTCTATACCTTTTGTTTATAAAAGAGTAACATTCTATTTCATGGAAGAATCAAACAACTTATTTAGATATGATAATTGATTTCTTAACACCAAAAAAAGACTACCCTGCCAAGATGTTTCAGAGAAATATAAATGGTAATGGAAGATGTAGAGATGATTCATTCATTTGATCCTTGTCACATAAACACTGAAAAGACAAGAAATATTCTAATTTGGATCCGAAAGGCAGCCAGTGCAGGTGGTCATGTAGAGTAATGGTCCAACTTATTCCAAACTTTTAGTGAGTCTGGGAGAGGAAGAAGAGATGAAATAAGGAGATGGAGAACTTGAAAAAGTGGCCAAGTCTTTTAAAAATCCATAGGAAAGGGTGACGCAAGAAGGGCATTAGGGAGCACAACATAAGTCATAGGAATCCATTTTTATGATAGGTCTAATGAAGTTTCCAAGTTGGAAGCAGACTCAGAATCTATTTGGTTCATTCAGCCTCCCCTATCCTGATGTAAGAATCCCCCTCCCCTCAATATCTCCGAGAGAGATCATTCAAATTTGGGTCCCATTGATTTTAAGAGCTCTACTTTTTTAAAGTTGTTCATTATATTGAACTGACATCTACCTTCCTGTAGTTCTTAATTCTGGCCTCTCTAAGCAGAGAAGAATGAATGAATCTACTGTCATCTGCATTATATTCCTTTAAGTATTTGAAGACAGTCATCATGTTCATATTAAAGATTTTGTACCAGCTCATATCTATAATTCCTTCTATCATACTTCATGGGACAGTTTCCATAGCCTTCTGTTAAAATATAAGGTCAAAATGAGAAGAAATCATTGTATATGTGATCTGACCAGTGGAAATTACAACAGAAATATTTCTTCTCTTGATCTCTTATCCTATAGGTGTAGTCTGCAGCTGTGTTGGCTTATATAAATCTTGTGCTATTTATTTTTTCATCCAAATACCAGACTCTGGATTTATCCCAATTATATTTCATTTTGTTAATTTTGACTTAGAATTCAAGTCTATCAAAACACTTTTGGATCCAAGTTCCATCATCTAAAGTATTAGCTATTCCTCCAATCTGCAAATTTTAAAAGTGTATTTCCTGTGGTTCTAAGGCCTTGTCCAACTCTAGTGTCTTATGGTTCTATGACTATATTCTTTTAATTAAGGTCCACAGATGATGAGAGTTTTAGAGATAACTGCCTACTGAAGAAAAGTGGCCATGACACCTGCCCCCCCCCATTGAAGGCTTTTACCTCATTTACTTCCCATTTCCTGCCATTTTTTCAGTTAGATTCCTATTTCCACTCATTCTTTCAAACCTTTGTGATACACTATTGTGAGAACATCATCAAATGAGACTGCTGAATTCTTTCTAGTCTTTATTACATGCTTCCCACCATCCTCCAAAACAGGAATTCTCAAAATGTGATTAAGGACCCCTGAGTGTCCTCAAGGCTCTTTGCAGGTATCTATGAGGTGAAAATTATTTGCACAATAATAAGATATTTTCATTTCTAATATAGTAAATTTTGTTAACCAGACTCTTTGCCGGTATCTATCAGGTCAAAATTATTTGCACAATAATAAGACATTTTCATTTCTAATATAGTAAATTTTGTTAACATAAACAGAAGTTCTTGTGAAGGAGGTTTTCAACAATTTTTAAGAGTGTAAAAGGATCTTGAGACCAAAAAGTTTGAGCGTACTGCTCTAAAGGCCTCTAGATATTATAGTTTTAACCGAGGCCAATTTCTGACACAAATATAAGAACAGCTCTCTTGAAAAGCGGCTCATTCAGAACCTGTTTTCACTGTTGACATATGCTGCATCTAGACCCAGATGTCTAGGGGTAATCAGCCAGTTCCTTAACCTACTTCACATTAGTCACATTTTTCTTATTCCTGCTCCCCATGCCATGCACATTTCTATCCACACCACCCACATGAACCAACCTACATAGAGCTGGCTGTCAGGCTTTGGCAGAGGTGCTTATATCCAGAGCAAACGGGTTTAAATGATTGATAACTCATGAGTAGTAAGGGAATTAGCTTTAAAAAAAAATAAACTTAAACCCTTGGAAATGAACTTACAGAGACTTCACAGAAAGAGCAAAGTGTTGAATAAAGGACAACAACTTCTGAGACAAAGGTGCCCATACCTTGAGGGTCTTGTCCACTTTGAGAGTCATTACATTTATAGCGACCTGAGACTCCCATCTAGAAACATGGAAGAGTTACTCCACTGGGTAGCCTACTCCAATAACATAGATTTCCACCTTGCAAGCATGCCAACTACAATATACTAAAACAGAAGCTTGACTTTTTTTTTTAATGAAAAACAATGTGATGTAATAAGAAAATAATAACAATAGTTCATGTTTACATGATTCTTTATGACAAAGTATTTTGTCCAAATTTGTTCATTTGATTCTCACAATGGGATAACGATTATTACCCATATTTTATAGGGAGAGTCAAGCTCATACTGATTAAGCTGTCAGTCAGTCAATGCAGTGTCATTCATTGAGCATTTACCACATGCAGACACTGTGATAAATGCTAGAGATACAAAGAAAAGCAAAAATCAGCCCCTGCTCTAAGAAGCTCACATTCTAATGGAGGAGACAACATGAAAATAAATATGTACAAACTATATACAGGATAAGTTAGAGATGTTTGACAAACAGAAAGCACTCAAATTAAGGGAGATCAGGAAAGGCTTCCTGGAGAAGATGAGAATTTAACTTAAATTTGAAAAGAAAATAAGAGAAACTAGGAGGTGGAGACAAGGAGGGAGAGAGTTTTGGGTATGGGGGCTAGCCAGTGAAAATGCCTGCTGTTGGGTGATGGAGTATCATGTGTGAAGGAGAGTAGGGAGGCCAGAATCATAGAACTTAATTTTTCAGATGAGAAGTTTAAACTTAGATAAGTGGTCACTAATACAGCAATCAATAAAGATTTGTTAAACGCCTACTGTGTCAGGCACTGTGCTAGTCCAAGATCACACAGCTAATAAGCATCACAGCTGAGTTATGTTTTCTATCTCCAGATTTACTATTCCATAGTCACACAGCTGACAAATATTAAGGCTCATGTTCCCTCCACTATATTATGTTATATATTCTTATTCCCACTTCTGCGCACCCTTTCTAGTGATAGAAAATCAGAAATAAACTCAACTGATAATATTTGTTTAATGAGCATATGACCAAATCTGAGCAGCTTTCATTACTCTCCATTCTAGTACATGTTCACAGACAGAATCACCAAACATTTGTTGGAAAAATCATCATCAAACATCTATTCTAATCCATACCCAAAAGGAATTCCCACTAGAACTTCTCTTATGTATTCTTCTAGCCTCTGCTTGTTAAATTCCAACGATGGTGGAGTCACCATCTTATAAGGCAGTCCATTTCACTTTGAGTAGTTTATTTATTTATATTTATTTCTTTTTCATTTATCTATTTATTTTATTTTAAAAACTTTTATAAAGTTTTCCTGACATCATGTCTAAATTAAACTCTGTAACTTCCATTCGTTGCTTCTGATTCTACCCTATGGTGTAAAGTAGGACATGTCTAATCACTGTTCCACATAGTCTAAGACAGTAGCCATATTCCCCATGAATCTTCTGTTCTCAAGGCTGAAACATTCCGTTTCATCAAAATTCTCATATGACAAGGGTTTCGCATCCTGATTGCTCTCACTGTGCTCCATCCTGTCAACGGCATTCTTCAACTGTGGAATTCAGAACTGATCCCAATGCTCCAGATGTTGTCCGATTAGGACAGAATACCTAGGGTTCATCTATCATTTTATTTCTGGAAACCGACTTTTAATTCAGTCGAAGACTTTGTGAGCATTTTAAGATTCCCCATCATGCTACAATAGTGCAGACTATGACTTTGAACTGACCCCGGTAACCGTGAACATCATCATCTGCCACAATGGCAATACAAGAAGAAACCTAGAACCAAGGGCTCAGATCAAAGTTCTACTTTCCCCAGCACTCTCAAACAAGCCCTTCCCTATTCATTCCACTCACTCCACTTTCATACCCCAAATACAGTTACAATAAGCTGTCACTTAGCTGTTTCCTATAGTTCTGATCACCCAGGTCTTTTCTTCCCTCTCTCCTCTGGTGATCTCACTAGGTCCCTCTGTGCAAATGACTCCTAAATCTACATTTCCAGACCTAATTTCTTTCCTAAATTTTAATATTGCATTATCAACCAACAGCTAAACATCTTCACCTGAATGATTCATTGGCATCTCAAACTTATCCAATATACAACCCATTTTCTTTCCCAACAAAACCCACTTCTTTCCCTAATTTCCATATTTCTATCAAGGATATCACCATCTTTTTAGATAACTAGGTCTGCAAAATCAGAATCATCCTTGACTCTCTAGCCTCCAAAGTTGCAATCAAATAACAAGTCTTATTGATTGTACCTCCATGATATTTATCAGGTCTCTCCCTGTTTACTTACATAACTCTCACCTTAACACAAGCCCTTTAGCATTTGCCTCTAGACTACTGCAATAATCCCCTGGTTTGTCTCCATGCCTCCCAAACTCTCTTCCATAATGCGTCTGCTACACATGTGCCAATTGATCTACCTAAAGAGCAACTTTAGAAGTTTCCTCTTGCCTCTAGGATAAAACACAAGCTCTTCTATTTGGCATTTAAAGCATTTAAATATGGTTTCAGCCAATCTTTCTAGACTAATCAAATATTACTGGGGCCCTCCCTCACATGCACTTTCCATTCTAGCCAAACTGGTCACCTTGCTATTTTTTCAACATGATCTTCTCTCTATAGCTTCTATGCCTTGATACAAGTTGTTCCCCATGCCTTGGATGTCCTCCTTCCTCACTCTTGTCTTGTAGAATTGATGGTCTCCATCAAGGTACTGTTCATGTGACCTCTCCGATAGGGAGGGAAGGGAGTCCCTGAGAGTCAGGAAGAGATGTACCGAGTAAGCAGGAAGTACCTACTGACCTCCTTTAGGCGTTCATCCTCCCACCCAGAAATTTCTTTGTATTTGTACTATGTGTGTTTTATATTTACTTGACCTGTGTACACACTGTTACCCTTTTACCTTAGAATATAAACTCCTTGGAGGAAGAGCAATTTGTTTTTGTCTTTACAAATCCATCATCTAACAGATTTCTAGGCATATAGGAGGCTTACTTTACTTGCTAATACATACTAAACTGAACTATAGAGACACCTTTTACATATGTTGACCAAACCCAAAAGGGAGTTCATTGTTTCTACAAATTTGTTTCCTCTGGAGCTTCTGTCCTGAATTTAGTCAGGTCACTCTCAATAATGTGTGTGTGTGTGTGTGTGTGTGTGTGTGTGTGTGTGTGTGTGTGTGTGTAAGTCAGATAGAGTTGATGATCACTCTTCTAGTCCTGGTATCACTCCAACCTTACCAGAATGGGATTCCACATCCTTGATCATCTAGAAATTGACAAGGTACAAAAATTGCTCTTCATTTTATTCTCTCTATATTTGATATGTAGAAGTCGCATCCCTGCATGTTGTCTTCCTTCTTTTGGGGTGGTATAATGGAAAAAAGAAGGGAGCTGAGGATCAAGAGAGACTTACTTTCAAACACCACCTCCAACATTTATTAGCACTGTAACCACGGACAAGTCACATAACTTTTCCAAACTTCTGTTCCATCATTTCTAAAGTGGAGATGATACCTCTACTCTGTCGTTCACAGGGTAGTTAGGAGAATTGAATGAAATCACGTATGTAAAGACCTTGGGAAGCCTTGAAAGGGCCTCATAAAATGTCTGCTATCACCACCATCATCATCACTATCATCATAGGCTCATAGTTTATATGGATTGAATCTGTGATTTCATCGATGTAGAGAACTTCCAGATTAAGAAACTCCCTCTATTAATGAAATCAGGCATCTACTCTCTGACTTAAAGTCCTTGTAGACTTGCCTGGAACACAGAGAGGGTAAGTGATTTGCTTAGGGTTGTCCAGCCACTCTGTTTCAGAGACGGGATTTGAATCTGGGTCTTCTAGCTTCTGAGGTCAGCTCACTATATACCACACTGCCTCTCAAAACTCATTAGATTACTAAATAATTTCTAAGGAGTAGATTAAGCCTTAGGGTAATCTAGTTCAGGAACTTTGGCCACATACATATGATGCCAAAGGACTGGATGAAAAATGAAAAATTCAGTTAAAAGTAATTAGATGTTCAGAAAGGCAATGGAAAAACAAAAGCAAACCTCAGGGTTTGCTAGAGTCAAGCCCTCTTTTTGGCAGGCCTTCACCTTCCCTTCTCTGAAAGGGGCCCCAGAAAAGGGACAGAAGTGAAGATTTCCTAGAGAGGCAGGAGACACACTCCTATTGATAGTTTGTGCAATTCTTATGCACAATGTGTCCTCAATGAGCCATGAGGTCTGTTTGCTTTTCTCCGATGCATTCCACATCAGCCTCTACCCCAATAGCACTACACCACATGACTTAAAAGGTCTTATGTTACTCTACTTGGCCAAGAAACTCAACATCATGCATTTGCTTCCCATTCTTTCCCTACTGGCCCTCATGGGTCCTCTCCTCTGCCATTGTTCTCTAGCACTTATTTCTTTTCTCTAGGAAGTGATGCATTTCTTGAACAGCTCCCCTCCCTCCCCAGAATAAACTTCTAGGGCCATCATGCCTCTAGACTATTTGAATCTCTTCCAATCTATTGTCAGACTAGACTGCTTTGAGGCCTTCCAACACATTCTACTCTTTTACTTGAGTCCCACAGCTTCATTTACTACACAAAGTCTCCTCTGGCAGTTCTCTACTCCTCTGGCCCTACTGAGTCTCTAAATTTTCCCCCTCCTTCCCAGGTTGGGAGTAGGATGTGGGTAGAACTAGGACAGGTGGGGACTTCCTGCCTACTCAGCCTTTCTTTCTGAATCTCAGGATTCTGAGACATGCCCTTCACTTCCTCTTTTCCCCGTCTTTCTGTCAAATCATGCAAATTAATTTAGGAGCTGCCCTAGTAAACCATTGAAAATACTTAAAAGGTAATGAGGGAGGAGGAGGGAGGGAATTGTATCTCTAGCACAGTCATATTGCCCCTAACACACAAAGGTAGTGGAAGTGGGGTGGGAGGAGTTGCAGTGTTAGACAACCCTAATTGCAAAGATTCATGTCTTTGCAATAGTTAAGTAGGCAGAATTCGAATACAGAATCAGCCAATTATAATATAGCTTTCCCCTAAAATATTTATTTCTTTCAAAGAAATACAATCCGATTTGCTTATTAGTAGGTCAAATTCCACTTAAATTTGTCTTTTGACACTCTCCAGTTCTGTTTAATCAGAGAATTTAGGAGTAAGATAATGTTTTCTTCAACCACTGCCATCTCGATTGAGAGAGAAAGGAGTTCCTTCTGGCCCTATCTCAATGCTCAATATAGAGCTGGTATCTATATAGTTTTAGGTTTTTTTAGGAATCACAAGTCACTTTCCACATATAATTTTCTTTGACCTTCACAACACCTCTGTGAAGTAGGGAGTACAAGTATCCAGGGCAATGTAGTTACAGTGAAGAGTGCAAGGTTCAAAGCCAGAGGACCTGAACTTACCTCCTCACTCCTAACGCTTAGCACCTGTGTGATTGTGGGCAAATAATTTAATTTTCCCAGGCCTCACTTTCTTTATGACATATTTGTACTAGATGTTTTCTAAAGTCCCTGCCATCTTAAGATCATGGGATCATGAGTAGCACAGCCAGGAAGTCAAAATCAAAGTATTTGACCTCAAATCCTGAATGCTTTCCAATATATCACAAAGTTGTGCTTTATAGACTTGGGCAATATGCATCTTTTCTTGTATGTAGTGCTGGAAGGATTTTGTCATCTGTTCATCAACAAGCCTTCATTAAGCTCTTGTTATGCATCAGATACTGTGCTAAGCACTGGAGATACAAGGAAAAGCAACCCAAAAAACAAAAGCAGTTTCTGCTTTCTGCTTTTGCATACATTCTAATGTGGGGAGACAGTGTGTCAATAACTAGGTTCAGTACACACATGCAAGTGTATACACACGTATATAAAATATGTATGTATATAAGATATATGTAACATATATTAAAAAAATAAAACATGAAGAGAGAGAGAGAGAGAGAGAGAAAGTTGGTGGAAAGTCATCTGAAAGGGGAAGAAGGAATTAACAAAGATGGGGAGGGAGGGAGAGGACCAGGAAAAGCCTCCTATAGAAGATAGTACTTAAGCTAAGTCCTAAGAGAACTTAGTAAGCTACAAAGAGCAGGTGAGGGATCAGTTCAAAGGAACATAAATGGGAGATAGTGGAGTGTCCTGTACAAGGAACTGCTAGTAGGCCAGTATAGATAGATTTCAGAATGCCTTGAAATAAAAACAAATTAAATCATTCCATTGAAGAGGACTTGGATATTTGTACTATCCAGAAAAATCCAAGGATAATACAACAGTGTAATAATAAGTTAAACCCAGGAAATGGTCCAGCATAGTAATATAATCTCCACACTTTGGCTTATTATGGAGGAGGAGGGAAATGAGGGTATGTCTATATGGTATGTTAATTAAATTCTCAGTTTGTCCAACATTGGGAGGTGTTATGAATACCACCAGAGAGGGAAGATAATATGCAAGCATGGAAAGGACTTTAGAATATTAAGATATAGGCAGAAAATAGTAACACAGACAAGCCAAACTTGTACATCTGTGAAGGAATAACCTAAATGGAAATAATTCAAAGGCAAGTAAATAGTTAGAAGCAGACAAGCAGGAAAAAAGGTAATGCTTCTTACCTTAGCATTTGAAAATTCTTTATAAGCAGTAATTGGGTTTTACAGAGGAAATAAAAAAACACAGAAAGGTTGTCAGAAAAAGCCACTGATCATTGAAGTTCGGGTAATAAGATGCACTGTCGGTAGCATTATATTCTAATATAAAGGACAATGACATACAGTTAATTTGGTGGCAGTGGCTTGGATATGGGGCAAGCAGATGAATTAAAGGCAGTGTACAGGCTAGGTGATACATACTGCAGTCTATTCTGTCTCCACTTCTCTTACCCTTGAGTTAGAGAACCCATTGAAAGACCGGGAGCTCCTCATTAACATGTTCATCAATAACATCAATTCTAAATAACCTGTAAATGAATTATCTACTTTCAGTCTAATTCAACAATGCTCATTAAATGTCTATTATGGAAAAGGTGGCCTAGTAGATAATGGGCTTTAATTTCTTGGGTTCAGGTCCTAATTCTGATGCATATTAGCTATGTAACTGATTATGGGCAAGCCACTTAACCTCTCAGTGCCCCACCAGCAACTTTCTAAGACTATAATTTACAGATAAATTAATGATCTGCATCAATGGAAGGAATTTCTACACTGGAAGTTCATTATACCAATAATATCACCCATCTGTACCTTTAAAAATTGTAAGACGCTTTGCTAGATCCAGGATACAAAGGTAAAAGTAACACAATCCTTGCTTTCAAAAAACTTAGATTCTATTAGGGGTAGGAATAAAACATACATAGTTCAGAAGGTAATTTGACAAGGACACAAGTGAGGCCATGGGAAACTAGAAGAAGTAACCTATGAAATGAGGCTTGAAGGCAAATGGAAATTCTAGGAGGCAAGAATTAGGTAAACTTGGAATCAAGAAATGGAATGTCCAATTTGGAGAACCCAATCAGCCAGTTCAGCAAGAATGATTACTACATGAAGGGGAGTAATGTGAAATAATACAGGAAAAATATGTTGAAAAGAGATTGTAGAAGGTCTTATAGGCCAGGCTAAGGCATTTATATATTGATCTGGATACAATAAGGAGCCACTGAAGGTTTTTTAGGTCTCTATGTTCAGACTTACTGTACCTGAGGAAGATTATTTTCACAGCCATGTGGAGGATAAACTGGAAAGAAGAGAGATTTGAGGCAAGGATAACAGATAGGAAAGAGGTGTTAAAGTTCTCAACTTTGCCAATTACTAACTATATAATCTTTCACTGCCACTATTTCCTCATCTGTACAATGAGCAAGTTGGATCAGAATTTTTTCCTAGCAACAAATTCATGATGAATGGTGTCTGTCTTGAACTAGAATGGTGACCAAGTGAATGGAGAGAAGAAAAAGATTTATTATCTAGTATTTCTCCTTTACCAAAATGCTTATCTCCTTATTCTCCCTAGACCAGGGAGGGATTCTTAACCTGGAACCTGTGGACCCTCAGGGAGTCCAGGGGTGGCTTTCAGGGGGTCTGTGAGCTTGCATAAGAAATACACACACACACATATATACACATACATACACACATATGCATATATATATATATATATGTATCTGTTTTCACTAGTCTTGTGGTTTCCATTGTAATCTTACATGTTTTATTTTATGCATTTAAAAACATTCTGAAGGGGATGGGCAGTGAGGCAGTAATAGGCTTCACCAGATTGCCAAAATGGTTCATAATGTTAAAAAAAAGATTAAGAGACCCTGCAGCAATGAACACCAAACAAATCCTAAATTACTCATAAGAGAGCTATGCTTACACAGAATTAAATGTGGTTGTTATAATTATATTGGAATGTATATGAGTATGTATCTATGTGAATGAATCTATACTGAATCTACACCAAAACAAAGAAGGTAAAAAAATTACTTCAGTGCAAGTGATACTAAACATCTGTATACCTGTAGTATTTAGGTATATAGACAAAAGTCATTTAATTGGATGGATTTTCATCCGACTATATTGACAAAGTATGGTATAGTCAATGTGTTTGTGACAGACTCATTACATACTGTAGGTGTTTAATCCCTCCAGTGATGAAGATCTTGACCCAGCTCTGATTTTAGAAGAGTTGCTGTAGCCTATCATTTCATCAGTTCATGACTATTCTAGTAACAACCCTCTTGAACTTAGCTAGCTAGGCTTATCCTTAGCCAGCAGATAAACCGTCTGTCACTGGACTCATTTTTTAAGCTTTCCTATCTTGGTAGAATCTATCAGGGCTTCATGTCTTTGATACAGTCTTTGAAATCCCAGGGTCACTATCCTTCTGTGGAATTACTTATATATTAATATGATTACTTTTAAGTCTGGGTAGATGAAATAAACCTGATTCCAAAAGGAAATAAAGCAAATACAAGAAATTCCAGGATCAACTCCACACAGCAATGAGACATTGGCATAGGACTTTGGTAATGTATGCTTTTGACTAAATGAAACTGACAAAAGTAAACAGCAATTATTTGGGAATCTTAAATTTTTGGATTATCTTTGCTCTGCTTCCTTTCATTTACATGGTTAATTCAGAGTTCCCTGTAATTATTATTCCTACTCAGTGATAATTAATGTCTTTGTAGGTTGTTATTTGGTTCTATGGTCCTAGAATAGTACAAAGTAGAAACACAAAATAAACAAAATATAGATTCTTGTACTAAAGATAAGACCAATTCTAACAATAATAATAACAAAAGCTAACATTTATATGGAGCTTACTATGTGCTGAGTACTTTACATTTCTTATCTCATTTGTTCTTCACAACTCTACAAAGTAGATACTATCATTTTCCCCATTTTATAGATGAAGAAACTGAGATTACAGTAACTTGCCCAGAATCATACAGCTAGCAAGCGTCTGAGGTCACATCTGAACTCAGGTCTTCCTGATTCTATACCTGGTGCTCTATCCACTGTACCATAAGATGATCATATATGCTTTAATTTTACCATGCAGTCATACTATGAAACAGCTTTGTAATTGAAGTCGCCTTGTAACAAGATTTTCTCATCTCTTCTTGCGCTATTAATTTTTTTAATTAATAAAAAGTTATCTGTAACTCATATACACTAAAGCTCTATATTGAACTAAAGAAAGCTATATTCCTAAAAATCATGTACAAATTATCTACTGAAATGGATATAGATATAGATGATGTAGACCCATGATTTAAAAAGTAGTAGACTGATTAAGTTAGTCTCAGGGTAGACTCAGAATTTGCTAAAGCTTAATTAGAGAGGTGTAATTCCAGAGTATCATAATTTGAACAAAATTGGGAAAACTATAATCAGTGTCAGGCCTAGTGAGATATGGTACATACATGAGGCATAAACCTGATACCATTCTGTATACTCAACATTATTAGTGAAGACACTGAGTATCTTTAAGCACTTAACATGAAGGGTTTGTGAGAAAAGAGATATTCAGTACACCTACTTTATTCAGTCTTAGAAAACTCCTCTTAAGGTAAGTGGAGTGAGAGAGTGCTATGTGCTGTAAATAGCTCAAATATGTTGTATGGGAAAAAGCCACAAGAAGCAAGTATAGGGAGATTACTAATTAATCAGGCTATTAATTATATTGGATTTTTTTGACAATGTTTATACTCATGATAGGTAGCCTTGATGAAATAATGAAGAAGCATGATTTTCTATAGAAGACAACATATTCAGTTGGTCAACAGGACAGTCAAAAACATGTATTAAATGTTGTGTGTCAGGCACTGGTGACATAAAGAAAGAAAAGTAGCCCTTGCCCTCATTTACAACATGTAAATATATATATATATATATATATATATATATATATATATATATATATATATATAAAATAGATAGATAGACAGACAGATTAGATAGATAGATAGATAGATAGATAGATAGATAGATAGATAGATAGATAGATAGATAGATATAGGTATATCTATCTATCTATCTATGTATAATATTTAAAGTTGATGAAAAGCAGTTTGAGAAAGGAAGACATTAGCAGGTAGGGGGACTGGGAAGTTAGATTTGAGTTGAGTTTTGAAGGAAGCCAGGGAAACTGAAAAGTTAGGGTAAGGGGATAAAGCATTCTAGACATGGGAGACAGCTAGAGACAATAGCAATAAAATAAGAGATATAGTGTATCATATCCAAGGAACTGTAAGTAGACTGGAGTTGCTGGATCCTGGATTATAAGGACAGGAAAAAATACAAGAAGATTAAGCAGTAGGAAGAGGACAGTTTAGGAAGAGTTTTAAATGTTTAAATAGGGGAGTTTATGTTTGATTTCAGAAGTAATAGAGAGCCAAGGGAGCTCACTAAGCAAAGGAATAATGTAGTCAGGTTTATAGTTTAGAAAATTCATCATGGCAGCTCAGTAGGGGATGGTTTAGAATTGGAAGAAGGTTTTAGGCATAAAGAAGTTAGAAAGATGGTGCAAGTCAGAGGCAGTAAGGGCTTAAACCGGGGTTATGGCTATGTGAATAGTAAGGAGACATATATGAGAGATATTTTGAAGACAGAAATGATAATATTTGCCAAAGGTTTGAATATGTGGGGTGAATAAGTGAGAAATTAAGAATATCACTGAGATTGAGAGCCTGAGCACTTAGGGGAGAGGATGATGTCTTCCACAGCTACAGGGAAGATTAGAAGGAAGAAGTTTTAGGGGAAAGAAAATTTCTGTTTCAGATGCATTGGATTTGAAGTGTCTATGAGACATTCAATTTGAGATATCCAAAAATCAGTTGGTGATATGTCCCTATCCCGCAGGAGAAGTTAGGGTTGGATATAAGGACCTGGGAATCCTCTGTATGGAGATGATAATTGCATTTATGGAATTGACAAGTTCATGAAGAGATATACAGTAGAAAAGAAGAGAAGACGACCAAAGTCCTAGGGGACACACAAGGAAAGTGATAAGTATAAAGAAGCAGCAAAAGAAGAGTGAGAAAGAATGATTGGACAGACAGGAGAAGAGTTAAAAGAGAAGAGAACAGTGTCACAAAAATCTAGAGAGGAGAGACTATCTAAAAAGAAGTATTGATCAGCACTGTCAAATACAGCAAAGAGGTTAAAAAAATAGGACTTAAAAAAGATCATTTAGATTTGGCAATAAATGACTTCATTGCTGACTTTGAAGAGAGCAATTTCAGTTGAATGATGAGGTCAAAATGAATGACTGGTTGAATAAAGTATTCATTAAGCTCTTACTCTGTGTAAAGCACTATGCTAAACACTAGGGATACAAAATGAAAGTAGTAACCCCTGCCTTCAAGGAGCTTACCTTCTAATGGAGGAGACAACAGATGTTTCAACTGCAAGTCATATGGAAAGATCCCATGATCATTAGGGCTCAATGGGAAAAAAAGTATAAATTCTTCTTTTTTTAATACCATTGTTACTGATGAAATCATATCAGTATGATGTTGAATTATTTGACAATTTGACAAGGACTTTGTTGTCAAAAACTCTCTTTTCTTACTCTTTAGTTTCTCTTATGGATGTTGCCTCTGTGGGAGCAGTTTCTGTGCTGTATCTCCAGAGGGGTTTCTTCCCAAAATAAGGGAGTGAGAGCACTGAGTTTTCAGCATTGATGCTCCTAAGACTCTTGGGGTCTGCATCCTGGACTGTCTCCAACAAAATCTGAGGGGAAATAGTAGTCAAAGTGGTGTAGTGGTGGTTTGGCTTGCCTCCTTTTTTCACCTCAGGGTGTCTAGCTGCTTCAATTAGGCAGTCTTGCATTTCATGAAGACAGACTGCACAAGATTTAGAGAGAGGAAAAAGACTGAGTGTTGATGGTTTTCTCTAGTAGTTTTGTCATGAAAGAAAGGAAAAGTATGGTTAGTGAGAAGAGTCAATCAACAAGCCTTTATTAAGTAATTACTATGTGCCCCACATCGTGCTAAGTGCTGGGAATACAGACACAAGCAAAAAAGACAAATAATCCCTACCCTTAAGAAGCTTACATTCTAGTGAGAGAAGACAACCCATAAAAACAGGAAGCTGAAAATCAGGGTGGGGAAGAGGGAAGTGGGAGGGAAAGAAGTACTAGGACATGGGACTAAGTCAGGAGAACGAAGGATAGCTGGTCTGAGGCCTTATCCACAATGAAGTTTCCCACAAGAGCTCACCAGTAGGAGAAAGAGTAGAATCAGGAGGCAGCTGAGTCTGGAGAACTCAGGATGGCGGGTCTGAGATAGTAGGATCAAAAGGGATTCTTAAGGATGAGAGAGACACGGGTACTTTGGGGCTATAGAGAGAGTCAAAGAATGAGGGAGATAAAGAAAAAAAAAGATTGGTAGGGGAGAAATCAGCTAAAGAAGTCAGAAAAAGAAGGGATCACGTATTCATCTAAACTGGGTTTGGCAAAAGAACGGCCCTCTTCATACAAGCCTGGAAGAGAAGTGGAAGAAAGCATCTGAATGATGTAGGAGGGGAGAAGGAAGAATTCTTGGTGAAGGGCCTCAGATTTGTCAAAGTATGATATAAGGTCCTTGGTTAAAAGGGTAGGGGAAGGGTGTACCTTCTAGGAGATTCAAGGAGAAACAAGAAAACAATTAGGAAGGAATAAAATGTTTACCTTTCTGTGTTAGGAACCAGCTGAGATGATGATAGTGGTGAAGAAAAATTACTATAACAATTATAACTATTGTATAAAATAATTGCAATTTATATTGATGTTTATAATTATATTATTTCCATTTGATTTTTCTAATTACATTATTTATTATATAATTCTTTATATTGTATATGAGATAATTATTATTAATAATAATGATAGCTAGCATTTATATAGAGCTTCAAGGCTGGCAAAGTATTTTACAACTATCTCATTTTATCCTCAAAATAACTCTGGAAAGTAGAACAGTTGTGTACCCCAATCAGCATAGTCTTGTGATTTCCTCTAGTTCTGTTTTGCAGCACATGGATGGGAGTGAAGATAAAAGATGGTGACTGTAATCCAGGGCTGGGGTTTGCAAAGTTATATACATCAACAGAATGAGGGAGTGAGAGTATAGAACAGTGTAGAGTTTTGTTGATTCACCAAAAGGTCAAGATAAGAAAGGAAGGAAAGAAAAGCTTAGCCTGTGCAGAAGATATGACCTGGAAAAGAAGGCATAGAAGCAGAGTTCATAGTGAATTCCAAGAAAGGGGGTTATGGATTATAGGACATAAGGAAAATGGAGAAATAAAAGATTATGATCAGATAAAAGAATTTTGAACTTTGTAAACAAAAAAAATGGAACACTTGTGAGTGATGGCAAGATCAAGGATACAGCTCTCTTTGGGAGTAGCAGAGGAGGACTGGAGAAGCACATGAAATTAAGTAGATTGAAGGATTAGAAAATTAGAGGATTTCAGGAAATATCTATATGTATTTTGAAGTTCCATACTAGGAAGACAGGAGATGGGGAGGAAAGAGAGACTGAGAGAGATACTTAAATCACTGAGGAAGGATGGATAATGTCCGTGGGGTTGATTAATTATAGCCAGTCATAAATTTAGATAGCATGAACCTCAATGGCAAAAAGATTTATTAGTGAAGATGCCAGAGGAAGAGTCTAGAATTTGCAGTGGGGAGTAAAGAGTACTCCAACCAGTGAATTAATGATATGAAAAGAGTAGCCAGAATTAGAAAGGATGGCAAGGGAACTCCTATCAGGAAGGAGCCAAGTCTCAGTGAGAGCCAGAAGAGGGAAGCAGTCCTGGAAATTTGAGCCCTGGCGACCTTGAAGCTGGCATTCCAGATGGGATGCTGTAGCCACACAGCCCGGAAAAGAAACCAAGGACTCAAGCCCAAGGGGACATTTGGACTTGGAATTAAGACTATGTTCTATATAAATGTATAAATTTTGTCATTGTGAATAATTATTATAGTGTCACATTATTGTATAAAATATAAATATTCTATAAAACTAATAGCAAAAGAAATATCAATAAATATAAATAATACAATAATGGAGTGCATTCTGGGAAGGGTTGCGGTGGATAGTTGTGAAGTGGCCAGTTATATGTAGATGGAGATTGTGGTTGTGCGCTGGCAACCAGGGTTCCAGCATCACTGGGATGGAGTGGGTATAAGGGCATGGAATTGTGCTAACTATTAATTATGTTAACCAATCTATTCCTAGACTTAAGGCGACTGAATGAGGTATGAGATTAAAGTTCACATATCCTCTCTTGAGAGTCAACTTCATGGTTTTATTGTGCCCTGTGAGGCCCTAGGAGACCTGCTTGCAGGCAGAGCAAAGATGTATAGAAACCTGATCAGAAAGCCATGCTGTTTTATTTATCCAAGAAAAGGCTCCAAAATGAGAGATCCAGGCAGAGATGATTTTATTTTGATATTTGTACCACTAGCACTCAGTACAATGTCTTGCAGAATGGAAAAGTATTTAGTGAGTCTTATGTGCAAGTAATGTGCTAGGCAGTAGGGAGACAAATGGAAAACAAAACAAAGCAAGAACAAAACTGAAACAGTTCTTAAGAGCTCACTTTCTAATTAGGAGAGAACATATGTAGGAGGGTTCAGATCTGGGTCAAATGGAAAGGACAGGGGGTTCTTAGGGTTCTGAGTGGACCCTGGGGAGCAATTACATGGCAGATGATTGTCCACCAATGTCTATTGGTTAGGAGATAATGAACACAAGGTTTGGAATGGATTGGGGTTCAGGGTTACCTCAAGTAAAGGTAGGAGGCGTGGAGATCAGCACTTAACCAAGAGCAGATGTTTAGCACCTAGTGGAAACTAGTGGAATGAAGCGGAGGAGGGTTGTTTCCCTGAAGCATGCTCCCACTGTACATTTAGAAAGTTGTTGGCATGTGGATATCAGGTGGACAGGGAAGAGAAGTTTCCTGATTCCTACTGGCATCTAGTCTTGCTGGGTCTCCAGTTTCTCTTTGGCTTGTATTTGTTCAATAATTTTTTGTTAAATTAAAACAAATTAGAGATCCTATTGTCTCTTGATTACATAAAAACGTGGTTTGACAGAGAAAAATGGAAGCTCGAAGGCCATCCTGGGACAAAGATTCTCACATACATATATTAAGATCAAGTGATATGTTACAGAGGAAAGAGCACTGGGCTTTTCTGAGAGAACTTGAATTTGAATCACAGCTGTTCTACTTAACCCCTCTGTGACAGTACTTAAGTCATTTAACCTCTCTGATTCTTTCCTCATTTGTGAGATGAGGACAGATTAAGAAGAGATTACATCTAACATCCCTTCCAACTTTCATTCCTAAGAGATCTGTAAAAACTAAATTCCAAGACAGATGGGACCACAGAGATGATTTTGTTCAACACTTGACTCTCAGTATCAATCAAGGCATCAAAAAGGGAGACAAGGAAAAAAGATTCCTTGCTGATCTATCAATTAATTATTGAATATTTATTGAGTGCCTATTATGTGCCAGGCAGTATACCAAGTGCTGGGATGTTATCTATTGATAGAGAAGTTCTATACATACTTTTTTGCAGACTGCATTAACTTGTAAAAAGATATCATGTAAAAACCAAATGGGTGAAAAATAAATACTGCCCACATTATCCTGTATGGTTATATCAAAAAACCATCAACTTAGTCTACCAGGATACACATGGAGCAGATATGTAACACCTGCTAAGAACTAGGCAGTAGGTTTGGAGCTTCAATAAGTGCTGCAGCTAGACAATGAGATGGACCCAGAAATTAATAGAAGGGAGCACACATCTAAATTGCATTTGGAAAATTTTTCAGCATTTTCTATCATTGCAAGAAATTCACTAGCACAAAATTCCTATTTAGCATCAGTATTATCCCAGTGATGGCTTCATGTGGTAGGAACAGAACTTCCCTTTCTCCCACAATAAGGATTACTTTTCCCTACAAGGATAAAAAAAGCTGTTCCTAGAACTTGAATGAACTTCCTCTTTTGACACAAGTTCCTGTTCACCTATGAGGATTTAAAAGTCTTACTAATAGGGACTTGGATCCCCTGTGGCTTGGTGAGTGTATAAAGACCTCCATGTCCTACATCACACCATGACCTGTTAATGGGATGCATTTCCACGTGTAGATGAGAGGGGTTGCACCCAGAGCAGCTAGGCACAATTGTGCCCTTGTGTATGTGTGCTTTGTTAGGATAAAGTAAATCCACTTTTATTAACTGTTGCAATGACTTTCGAGTGCCTTCATTCATCACAATCTTGAACCTGAACATGGTATTAGTGATAAGCTAGCCCCTAACACTCCAACAAATGGAATACTCAGAAGAATAAAAAGTTATAAGTGGCCCAAATGACAGTGGGGATGTTTGCTAAAAACAACAGTGTTTTGTGTTCAAGAATTTGAGGAAAGACATCATCCAAAAACAGGTAACTGGTAAAGGAAGGAAACTGGTGATGTTAGCATTAAAGATTATAGTCTAAGTGTTGTACTAGTATCTGTAAAATATCATAGGATTCAAAAGAGTTTCTCTAGTGCACTGGCAGATCTTCTATGGAAGATTTATGGAAAAACTCAGACAAGAACTTACAAGACAGGAAGCTTAAATAGGAAACAGTTTGTACTGGAGGAAAGACTATCCACATCAGAAATAATGGGTTTATTGAAGTATGAGATGGCTCATATGTAATGGGGATGGGGGGAGAAGGTTCTGGAATAAAGAAGTCTTTCACCCTTAAATGCAGATGCAGAAAGAGGGACAGACTATGCTCAATCAAATGGTTTTAGAGACACAGACAGACAGTTCCAGCTATGTATCCCATGGAAAAAGACTGCTCCCAGATACTTGACAGACCAATGAACAATGCTGATGCACATTTTGATTCTCCTGTCTCCTAAAAACAAGTCCTTGGCATCTCCCATATTGAAGACTCCATCTTAGGTGATCTGAGTATGCAACAAACTTCCATTATACTTGTATATCAATGCAACAGCATAAATGAATCAATCAGAAAAATATAACTTCTTAATACTTGATTGAATTACTTGTTTTGCATGAGAAAATGTTAGACAAAGTTGGATATTAAGAAAACATTTGCACAGTTGACTCCAGGTGACTTCCTAAGAGAAAAGAAGACCCAGTGTTTTTTTTAAAAGATCAAAGAAAATTTAAAACTAGTTTTCCAGCAATTTGCAGTCAGGTAAATATTTGTTTTTCCAAGTTGGCAAACATGATACTAGGTAAAAAAAAAAAAAAAAGATATTTTTACATCCACTGTCTGTAATTATAATAATAGATATATTCTCCTTGAGATTCTTTTTTATTTGATCATTTCTGCAACTACATACTATGCAAGTTTGGGTTGTTGCTTTGCAGGGCTCCTTTAAAAGCTGTTTGAATTAAGTCTTTGAGGCTTGACTCACACCATTCCTTTTTATTTGTGTTAATGTGAAACCTGGCAATAAGTATCTGCAGTGGCTAGGCTGACTTTTTTCTGTGCTTGCTTCTATAAAACATGAAAATATCCATTCTCAGCCATTTCTTGTCTCTGCTGGCCAAAGACACAGAAATAAGATAATGTAGTGCTTCGTCTTTTAATTTTTGTACATGACAGCAAAAATACAACAAAGGGGATGAGAGGTAAGAAAAAGTAATGACAATGGTTCAAAGTTTCACACCATCCATACTTCAGACTGGAAAACAGAAATGAGTCTGCTTCTTAAGCCATACTGAGATTTAGAGGCCCAGAGATCCCAAAGAGACTGCCTTGCTACATAGATGACCACTTCTGTTCATCATTTCTGCTAATTCAACAAGGATATTCATGCTCTCTAATACAGAAAATAACAGTAACACTACAGTATAGCAACCATTCCCACTTCAGTATCTGTGCATTTTCCGGAGTTTTCAGTAGAGTTGCTAAAGATGAATTACTCAGTTTGTTGAGGGTTAATTACTCATATACTGCATCAGACAAATTCAAGAGCTAGTTAAGAGTTAAACACATTCATAAAAGAGAACTAAACAGATATTGTCTATGCCATTTTTGGAGTATTTAGTCATATACTATGTTTCATTAGTTCTTGGTTCAGGTGTACTTCATCTCTCCCAGTGAAACTATAAGCTTTATGAGAGCAGGAACTATGTCTTTTATAATTTTGATGTGCCCCATGCTATCTAGAATAGTAGGTATTCAATGAAATGAAATAGAAAAGGGAGAGAAAAGTCCAGTTCAGATAATGGATGTAGAACATTTAAGGTGCCACATGAACACCATTAATATTATTTTTGTTAATGAAACATTACTCTGCATTATCTTTAAACAGTATTAGAAATCCCTCACCTTTTGCTAAGTCACATTCTTCTGATTGCGCATTCCATCTTGTCTAATAAGCATTGATGGGTCAGCTAAGTAGTGCAGTGGATAAAGTGCCAGGCCTGGAGTCAGAAACATTCAACTTCCTGAGCTCTGTAATCATGCCATAACCAAACTAGCAAACATGATAAGTGCTCATTATTGGAGGGGTTGTGAAAAGACAAATATACTGATTCACAGTGGTGAAACTGTTCGTTATTTCATTCTTTCTGGAAAAATATTTAGAATTAGGCAAGAAAAGTTGCTAAGTTGTTATTTATTTTGACCTAGATATCCAGCTAGTGCTGTCAGTAACCTGCAGAGGTTATTGACAGAAGGAAAATATTCATGTCTGCAAAAATATCCATGGCAATATAATTTGTGATAACAAGAGAGAGAAGAAGGAAGGAGGGAAGGAAGGAAAGAAGGGAGGGAGGAAGAGAGAGAGAGAGGGAGAGAGGAAGAAAGAAAACATGCCCAATGATTGCACAATGATTAGATATATTATGGTACATAAATGCAATGGAATATTACTACCCCATGGGAATGACAAATGCAAATAATTTGGAGAATCATAGGAAGTTGTATAAATTGACATAAAGTGGGGGGAAAGACAGAGTCAAAAGAACAATATACACAATTATTAAAATCATGGAAATAAAGTTATATTTAGAGGCAACAAAACACAGGTCAATTTTAGTACCACATCATCAAAGTTAAAGTATACATCCCTCTTCTCTGTTAACAATCAACAAAATAATTATTTTGAGGGAATGTGCTTTGTCAGGGAGGGAGTGTATACATATTTGTTAGGAATTTTTTTGTGCTATAATATAATTTAACAATAAATTTAATAGTGAAAAGATATTGAGGAAGTGACAATAAGAGTTACACTTCAGAATTCTGCCCTTACCTATATCTGGGAACTGGTACTGAAATAAAAAATATTAGGAAACTAGGGAGAAAGTAATCATTTTACCTAGGATTTCAAGATAGCTAAAGACTGGAAATCTGGGCATAATCTGATATGCATTCTACATTTAGGAAGAGTAGATTTCTAAGAGTTCAAAGAAAGAATAGGTAAGATGCCATGACCTCAAATTCTAAAGTAGAACCAAGAGGAATGTGATATTCTCAAGAAAAAAAAATTCTGATGACTTACCCAAGAGTAGTTGAAGGAGGAAAGAATTAGCTATCTAAAGAGACCATGGTAGATTGGACAGAGTATTCATAGACAAATTTAGATTTTTAAAAGACTTCTGTAAACAACAGAAGTGATGGATTAAGGGTGAATGTGGACTTTGTCTTATCAAAATAGTGTCAACAGCAGTAAACTCAGAAAACCGGAGAAAATAGGATTTGGTAGATGCTGCCTTGGGTGCCCTTAATCTCGTATCCTCACACTTCTTGTGTTCACTATGCAATGAAATGTTCTAGCTCCCCTTATCTGTACAACTCGCATTCATTCCAGTGCTCTCTGTCAATTTTGAAGACTAGTCCTGAGGAAAGAAGAATCAGAACCCTCCAGTAACCATTTTCTGATATTCTTTCAGTCACCCAGGTTCCCAACCCAAGAGTCATTCATGACTCTTCCCTCTCCCTCACCCCCCATATGCATTTAGTTGGCGAGTCTTGTTAATTCTACCTCCCTTTAAAATCTCTCAAATCCATCTCCGTTACATAACAATCAATTTCCTCACTATTGCAATGACCTCTCAGTTGGTCTCCTTGTATCCTATCTCTCTCCTTTACCATTCATCCTCCACAATCTCCATATTGGTAACTCAAAAATTGAGGTTTGACTATGGCATTCCTCTTTTCAAAGAAGCTTCAGTTGCTCCCTATTATCTCTAGAATAAAATCTAAAATACTCCGTCTTGCATCTCAAATATCTTGCCATCTGGCTCTACCCTGTCTTTCTAGATAGCTTATACGTTACTCCCCGTCATCTATGCTATACTCCCTCTGGGACAGCTGACTTGTTCTTCCCTGTAGACAGGTGTGTGCTGGTAAATGTTTAATAACCAGTTCTCAAAAAAGTATGCAAAACACTTTTAAGTTTTATCTGCATTCTTAAAAATTTATCACTTTCTTAAGTCTAAACAATCAACAATAGCGTAAATCCAGCCTTTGTCAATTTTCAAGGTGTGATGGTCACAGCGAAAATTTAACAACTTTCATGAGCCAGTTCAGGCTCAGAACATTCCTGCTTATAGACAATATTCTCTCACATACGCATAGAATGCTCTTTCTTTCTCCTTTCCTCCCCTTCCTAGAAACCTTAGCTTCCTGCAAAGTTTATCTCATTTCATGGGTCATCTATTTCCAGGGACCTTTCTCAAGCTGTCCCCCTTCCCGTGTGTATACATTTTATATGTATTCTGTGTGCTTAATAATAATAGCTAACATCCACATAGAACTTTAAGGTTTGCAATGTTCTTTACATACATTTTTTCACCTTATCCTCAAAACTATCCTCTGAAATAGATGGTCTTATTATCCCCATTTTAAAGATGAAGAAACTGGAACTGAAAGTGGTTATGTGTGCCAGGTTAGCACAGCTAGTAAGTGTCTGAAGAAGGAAATCTTTCTAACTCCAAGTCTAGAAATGTAGCATAACATAGTAGAGAGTGTGCTAGATTTTGAATCAAGAAGTACTGGGTTCAAATTTCATCTCTGACACAAATTACCTATGTGATCTTGGGCAAATCACCTCATCTAAAAATTAGGAGGTTACCTCAGATAATTTATAATTCCCCTTTTAGATCTAATATTCTGTAATTATAACTGAAACTCAATTGTGACCTTATTTAGGACCTGAACTGACTGAGCATAGACATTTCTACTCTGAAAGATGAACACGATAATAGATACTACTCTCTGAATTATCTGCAAGGCGCAGTTCTTGTGCCTGCTTTCTAAATGACTTGAGTTCTGAATGAAAATTAAATTCTAAATGCACAAAGGAAGTCAAGCATCAATACACATGAAAATACAAAATAGAAAAGTATATTCTTCTCAAGATCTTTTGTTCCAAGAAACTTACTTACAGGCAATGATAAAAGATAAACAGTTATATCCACAAGTAAGATTTAAAAAATGACTATGGTCAAGTTACAGAGAAAAAAAAAGACTTATTTCAGTGTCATGAAAGTCTTAAAACCCTCTGAGCAGATTGCAAATATTTATGTTTTCCTCATCAATAAGAAGGGAAAGGAAATAAGCATTTATTAAGCACCTAATATTTGCCAGACATTGTGCTAAGTGCTTTACAAATATTATCTCATTTGTTCTTTACAAAAGCCCTGTGAGGTAGGTGTTATTATCATCCCCATTATATAGTTCAGGAAACTATCAGTAGTTTACTTCAAATCTCTCTTTCTATTATCTTACACTATGTTAACATGTTAGTGATCTGTATGTGAAAAATCCCTTGACTGAGGCCAGTAACAACCTGTGTTTTCATGTGTTGTCTGAGAGACTTTCCTGGAGATTAGAGAGGTGAGTGAGGTGGCCATGGTCACACGACTTGCAGGCATTAATTAGAGTTCAGATTTCAACCCTGACTCCAAGTCCAGCACTCTGTCCACTGTGCCATTCTGTTAGATTCAAAAATAATGGAAAGCCCACAAAAACTTGTACCAAATGACCTTTCTGCATATACTTGGGATTCCTAATCTTTGTCAAATTGTAACACTGTCATTGCTTATTTGCTCTAATACCATAATAACATACCTTTATTCCCTTATTGAAATGAAGTACATTTTTGTTTTAAGAGTTTTATGACAGCCTTTCAGAGAATTAAAAATACCCAGGGTTCTGTAAAGATAGAATTAGGTTAACTTGACTCATCATCACCATGTGAACCAAGGGACTGGAGTAATTGTCTCAAGCTACTAGGTGAACAGTATGGCCAACATGGGTATGGCAGCCCATTCATTACCCTCAGCAAGAATCTGTTGGCTAGGGATGGTATTAATATTTAGTGGGCCACCAGTCAAAGAAAATAATACATGGTAGATTAATACCTAGATCATACTGTTACCTTCTTAATTATATTAGAAGCCAATCTTCCTCTCTGTTCTTTTTTAAGATTAGTTCAGCAGCTAATTTCTAAACCCATAAAGTGCTTTTTGGCCCTAATACCTTTCTACCTTTTCATTAGACAGTGTGAAGAAAATGTTCTAACACATCATTAAAGTTTTTTTTAGCACTGGCAGTAAGTAGATATCATCTTATCAGCTTATGGAAATGTTTAACAGCCGGCAAAATCTTCACCAATCCTCACAGCATTTCCCCGTGTTATACCAGTGATACACCTGAGGAAAGTGAGCATCATCACTGCCTGAAGAACTCCAATACTGAGACACCAATTCATAGCTGTTTTCATTAAACTTTTTTTCATGGAGTCAGATTTTTTTAACTGAATCTATCCTGACTTTTATTATATACTCTTACTTAAGTTTTCTTTGATAATTGAGAAATTGGATTTTAGTGAACTGCTTTCCAGAGGAAGTGAACCTTGAAAAAAAAAACCAAAACCTGAGATCAAAGAAGCTATTGGAGGAAGAGAGAAATGCTCATTGTTTATTCACTCCCAAAGTGCCAGTCATCACAGCTTGCCATGATGTTGGGTGCATTGATGGGTGCATGTTCAGCGAAGAGCAAACATTCAGACTGAGATGAGACTTCATGCCGAAGGCAATGTAGTGATGGTAGGCTCACAAGGGGACCCCATGAAACTAAGTAGTCCCAAGTCACATGACCTTCAGAGAAAGACTTGAATTCTAATCTAGGGCAGTGCTAGGAAGGAAGAAACAACCACTGTAAAAAGATACTTTAAAAAAAAATTGGTCAGGAAGAGCTACTTCTGGTAAATTATAAGGAACCAAAAAGGATAAGTCAAGGGCAAGAGAAGGATATTCTAGGAAACAGACTAAAATGGTTTAGTGAGATGAAGGCAGAAATTGCAAAGCTGATAAAAGACACATGAAACCTGGCAAAAACTCTTGGAGAAAAACTAAGGAAGGATTTTTTTTGCACAAGGAGCCAGGAGGTCAGGAATAGGATTTCCGCAGATTGTTCTCAGATGTGCCTCAGATGATTCAGGGTTAAAAATATGTGACTGTTATTTTCCTTATTAGAAAAATGCCAAGGAGGTCGTCTGTGGTTGAGAATTGATTCTCGGGAAAGAACCATAATGAAGTGAACATAATTGACTATTGAAGATGTCCCATTCAACATAAACTGCTCAGAGAACTGGAAAGCAGTTTAGCCGAAATCAGGCTTAGAACAACATTTTATATCATACATCAAAATAAGGTCCAAATGGATACATGAAAAAAAGGGTAGTAACTTCCTTTCACTACATCTTAGCTTAAGAACAGAAGGATAGGGAAGCAGATTCTTAAAGGTTAAGACCTCCAAACTTCCTTGCCAACTCAAACCTATCACCTACGCTCACTGTCTCTCAACTGGACATCATCCTGTTGGATCTTTCTTACTTAACATGCAGAAGTAAGTCAACTGAGCATAGTATATGAAGTGCTGGAGATGGAGTGAGGAAAAGGAATTTGCGGCTGATAGGACTGTGGGCTGCGTTAACTTCACCAAGTCCCAGCTTCTTCATTTGTAAAATGGGGATAATAATTTTTCATTGTGTGCTTCACAACATTGTTATTAAGTTTGGATGAATTAGGATGTGTAAAGTACTTTGCAAGCTTTAAAGTGGTAAATAAATTTCAGCTATTATTGGTAATAAAAGGGAGTCAGGAAAAAGAATTAAATAATTTATAATTAAATTAATTACATTTATAAATAATTAGTTAACTAAAATTTTTTAAAACTTCTCCATATATTTTACCTAAGAACCAAATTAGCAATAAGGTGACTATAATCTAGCAATAGACTAGATTATACCTGTACATACAGCTAGGTGGTACAGTGGATAGCATGTGAGACCTGGAGTCAGCAAGTTGGTCAGTCGTTTCAGTCATGTCCAACTCTTTGTAACTCCATTTGGGGTGTTCTTGGCAAAGATATGGAGTAGTTTGCCATTTCCTTCTCCACCTCATTTTACAAATGAGGAAAATGAGACAAATGGGGTTAAGTGACTTGCCCAGGGTCACACAGCCAGTAAATATCAAAGGCCAGATTTGAACTAAATATCTTCCTGACTCCAGCCTTGGCACTCCATCTACTTCACCACCTCTCTGCCCCATGTAAATGTCAGTCATTATTATAAACTTTCCCCTTTCCATTGTTATTGGGAGCCTTCCATATGCTTCCTTGTATTTAACAGCAACACTCTTAAAAGCACAAGTCATCTGATATCAGGTAACAGGAAAAGGTTTACATCCTTTACTGTGGAAGGAATACAAGTTAGGTCAAAGAATTTAGAAGTAGTAAAGAGGCTCTTAGATACTATGTATCCAACCTCTCATTTTGAAGATAAGGAAACTGATACCCAGGAAGGTTAAATTATTTTTCCAAGGTCATACAGATAAGTCAGTGGCAGAGTTAGAATTCAAACTTTTGTCCTGTGGCTATAAAGTCTCTTAACCTCCCTGGACTTCAGATTCCTTATCTTCTAAGTGAAGCCCTTAGATTGGATGGCTTCTGAAGTCCTTTATAAGCTCTCAATCTTGGATTTTATGATCCTAAATGTACCATGTTCTCCATGCTGTGGCTGCGTCTGTTCAAAGCAGGAAGGCAGGAATGATGAGACATCAGTAAGACACATCATTGAGCCAGATCCTAAGGTTCACTACTTGAAGAAAAGAGCAGGGACCCTGGGTCATGTTACCCGAGGGACTTCAATTTCTTTCAGGCCCCCCGGACTTTTGGTCATCTGTTAATTGACTTTGGATCTGTTACAATACTTTATTTAGGTGATGTGAGCATTGGGCTAATGGGAAAAGTGAACATAACTTTGCCAGAGCTAGCATCATTATAATTTCCCCAACCTGTGAAACTGCTTGTCACTTAGCTTGGTTTTAGGAAATGGAGCAGGAAGTATTGCCATCTCTGATCCTATTTGAAGTTATGTGGTGCATTTGTCTCCCATTTTAAGGATACTGCCAACTGGTTTTATTCTTTTATTTTTTTCTGTCTCATACAAATAAAAAAAAAGATGCCAGCATTCCTACTATGTTGGGTGAAGACAAGTTGGGAGGGAAAAGGATAGGTTTTCTCTAGCTGCTGTTAATTCAGAGAAATTCTGTTCTATAGGAGATAAAAGGAGGCTATGCTGGTCATAGCAGCACTCTGATAGAGGAATTCTGTTAGTAGTAGCTCTATGATGAGTTCTGTTTTCATTGATAACTAGCTCACTAGGTAAGTAGATAGATAGTCAGTTCTCTTTTTTTGTTATGAATCCCAAATTACCATTACTTAGAGACTGAGTGAGGTGATCTCTGGCATCAGAACATACATTTTAGTTCTTGCAATTTTACAACAAAAAAAAGGAAAAAAAGAAGCTCTTCCCTCATTGCTGATTCTCTGGCCTGTTTTGTTCCGCCATCTGCAATCAAATTGCCTGCACGACCTTTTTACATAATTTGAAAGTGGTACGGCTGAATAGAAAAGTGCCAATAGAAACTGACATTTATCTTGTGGAGAGATATAAATCAGTACCTAGAGACTTGTTCGGTAATTCACACTAAAAACAAAAAAAGGTCTGATAAGAAACACATTGGATTTCCCTGATGGGGGCATTGTAGCTCTGAGTGAAACAAAAGGATTGGAAATGATCCCCCTGAGCTAGCTGTTCATGTCCCCTTCCTATCGTACAGGCATGCCGCATAATTACAGAACACGGATCATGATAGCATTACTCTTGGGATGCAAGATGAATGGAGTTTTTGCTTCCACCAATTTAGTAAGGTTTTTAAAGGCTTCTAAGATTGACTTTAAGTGCATTTAAAGCCTGCCTTTGGAAAGGTTTTAGGTTTTGATTTTTTAAAATTTCCCCTCTTCCTACATGCTCCTACTTTTTTGTATTCTGTTTTCCTCATAGAAATCAGAAGGCGAAGAATGAAAAATACACTGAATAGACTGCCTGTATAAGCAGGGCTGCAGGTATAGTTTCCTTGTACAAGAAGTCTATTCTGAACTTAGTTTTTCTTCCTCCCCTAAGGCTTCTATTTGCCATAGGAAAAAAATCTCACTCCAAGCAAGATTACCAATTTATAACTGCTCCTTCTTAGAACTGTTTAGAGCTGCTCATACAAGTTATAACGTCTGTAACAGCTTAGTGAGATTAATTTGCCTATCCAAGCATAGGTCAGACCAAAATTATAAGGCACTTAATATTAGGAGAAAAATACTATGAAGGAGATCAGGAAGAAGGGACATAAAGCCATGTCATATGAGGATTGAGTGAAGGAACTGGAGATGTTTACCATGGAGAAGAGCAAATTTATGGAGACATGGTAGCTGCCTTCAAATATTTGAAGTGCAGTCATGTAGAAGAGAAATTGAATATGTTCCTTTTGGTCCTTGGGGACAGAGCCAAAGTAGGTGGAAGGTACAAGGATTTGTGTTTGAGGTAAGAAAGAAAAAGACAAAAACGAAATCCCCCTAGCAATGTTATGTCCTAAAATGGAATGGTCTGTTCACCAAGTGGTGAATTCCTCCCCATTGAATATCTTCAAGCAAAGGCTTCCAACCGCTTGAGATGGTTGATATAGAGAGGATTTCTACTCCTGGCAGGCTGTGTGGCAAAATGGAAAGAGTCCTGCACTTGGATTCAAAAGAAAACTCAGTTCCAATCCCCCTCCAGCACTTACTGGCTATGTCAGCATAAACAAGTCACTTAATGTCTCTGAGTCTCAGTTTCCCCATCTAAAATTGAAAACGATAGTGGCTATAGCATTAACCTGCAGAGTTGTTTTGAGGATCAATTGAAATCAGGCATGTCAAAGGCTTCAAAAACCTTCAAATGTCAGCTATTATTATGGATATGTTGAACTGACTCTAAAATACCTTCTTCTAAGATTCTGTATGAATATTATTCATTAGATAGATAATCTGGGCTCAAATGGAAACCAGGTTTGCCCCAAATCTAGTTTATAAGGGTTTAGCCCCATCTTGACATGCATGGCTTATGTTCTTATGTAGTTGTATGTAAATTTCCTACACATCTTGGGTTTCAGACCTGTATATTTTCCTCTGTCTTGCTCTTTTTAGGGGGCTGAGGGGAGTGGAGAGTTCTATAGTTTTCTTGCTGTGGTTTTGTTTTGGTTAGAATATAGATAATCAATAAGTGGCTAACAAAGCCACTAAACAAACGGTGAAAACAATACCCTAAGTCGCTTCCCATGACAAAGAAGATTGGTAAAGGGAAATAATTCACAGGAAAAAATGGTGTCAGAATCTTTCCTAAGGAGAAATATTCATTCATGCCAAAAGTACTGTAGACGTTTATTGAATTTTCAGGACTCTAAGGAAGACACAGAGATATATCCCTTTCCTTAAGGAACTAATAGAGATGTCTGAATATGAGCCTATATGTATGATAAGTGCCATGTTAAACATGAGATCGACTAAATGATATATAGGAATACAAAAGAGAGAGCTTTCGTTTTCTGCTGGAGTTACTACAGAAGGTTATCATAGAAGGCTTTGAAGGTTAAAAAATTCAACTAATCAAAAAGCATCAAGAAAACACCTATTATGTGCCTGTGCTATAAACTGCCTACTCATGCCTTTTGATCACTTAGATAGTGCAGAATGACTGTTGTTCTTATGCAGTTGTTTCAATTCCCTATGCATCTTAGATATCAGGACTTTTTCTGAGATTTTAGCTGAAAAAGACTTTCTTAATTAACTGATATTCCCCTAATTCTGCCAAAGCGTTTCAAGAAATTAAGATGTTCATTTTATCTTCTACAATAACTAGTAGTCATCAAAATGATTTGGTATGGGTTGAAAACAGTAGAATTGATCAATGTAATAGACTAGGTAAACAAGACCCAGAATCAATTGAACACAGTAAACAACTGAGTGTTCAGTCAACCCAAATGCACCTAGTACTAAAGGCTCCTTATTCAAGTTTAGCAGAAATTAGTTTTAGAACATTCCATGCCATATATCACAATAAGGTCCAAATGGACATATGTCCTAAATAGAAAAGATTGCATAATTTAAAAAAAAATAGAAAAATCTAGAAGGAGGTTATCATAGAAAATAAAAATAATTGGGAATTAACACAAATATATAAGAAAAAAGCCATTTCCCAATAATCCAATTCTAAAAACCATTAATAGTTTTCAAAAGATAAAATACAAGTTATCAACAATAATGTAAAAACATGTTCCAAACCACAAATAATAAGAAAAATGAAAAAAGGCTGTAACTATGAGGTTTTACCTTATACCCATCAGATTGGCAGAAATGGTGAAAGACAAAAGTGGTAAAGGCTGGAGAATCTTTACATAGAAAGACAGGCACAACAATGCACTATTACTAGAGTTGTGAGTTGTTGCAAGGTTCAAACAATTTGATATTACACTTTCCAAAAGTCACTCAATTTTGTCACCTATGAATACTATCACTACGTGCACCATAATGTAGGAGATCAAAGACAGAGGAAAACATGTTTTAAGGCAAAACACATTTATATCAGCACTTTTTTTTTTTGCATTAGCAAAGAACTGGAAAGTAAGTAGGGAAAAGTAGGTATCCACTGACCAGAGAAAAGCTGAACAAATTGTGTTATGCAAAGTAATGGAATAGCGTTGTGACCTAAGAAATGACAGATATGAAGAATTCAAATAAATTTGGGAAGGCCTGTATGAAGGATGCAAAGTGAAATAAGAACAGCTTACATAATGAGCAAAACAGTTCAAAGGAAAGTAAAACTAAAAGTCTTCAAAATTCTAGACAAAACAATTACCAATCCTAACTCCAGGGGACTGATAGCAAGGCAGATCTTCCATGGTGTAACAAAGACTTGGTGGGCTGTCAGTGTGGAATAAGGCATATATCCATAAGTTCATGGGCAGTGTATTGATCTGTCTTACTTGACTGTAATTATTTGTACTTGGTTTTTTCAGCAAGTCATCCAATTGTTTCATTAAGCCCTTATGATAGCTAGCATTAAAATTGTGCTTTAAGGTTTTCAAAGTGCTCTCTCTACCTATGTTAAATCCTCACAACAAACTTGTGAAATAGTTATTATTGTCATCTCTGTTTTATAGATGAAGAAACTGATGCTGAGAGATTAAGTGAGCTGTGTAGGATCATAACCATAGCACTAGCAATCAATAATAATGGTTACTATTTACATAACACTTCATTTGGGCAAGACCATTTTACAATTATTTTATTTAATCCTTACGGTTATTGTGTTATTGTCCACACTTTATAAGTAAAGAAACTGAGGCAAACAGAGGTCAAGGGACTTGCCCAGAATCACACAGACATTGTTAAGTGACTGAGGCTGGCTTTGAACTAAGGTCTTCTTTACTACAGGTCCAGTGCGCTATCCACTGTACCAAGTGACAACTCTATACAAAGTGCTAGGAATTCAAAGAAAGGTCCCTGATCTCAAGGAGCTTTACATATCGGAAAGTTGTATTTGTTTGTTATAAGAGAGAGTTTTATGGGCAGGTGGTATCATTAAAATGTGACTACAACACTCTTTTAAAGGATAGCACATTAATAAAATATATTAGAAGCAAAAAAGTGAGAAAGCTAAAACCATTAAGTCTGACCTGATACTAATATTAGCTCCTTCCTGCCTAGACAATCTTCTATCTCTTTTACTTGTTCAGAGCAGTTTTGTAAGAAAATGTTCATTCCATTTTGGGTACGTGGAATAATATCCCGTAATTTCAGATTTGGAAGGGACCTCAATGGTCAACTAATCCAAACAATACCCTAATGACAGTCCCTTCTACGGTGTTTCCAAATAGTGGTCATCCAATCTTTCTTGTTGAATACCTGCAATAATAATGAGGGGAATTTGATATGTCCCAAGGCAACCTACAGAACTTTTGGATGTCTTATTTTGTTAAAATGATCAGAAGCACATAGAACAAAATACACAATACTTATTTAGAAAATGACAAGTAGTCCAAGTTAATTATAGGGTTGAGGTTAGTTCTGGGAAATGGATGTGAACAGGCAAGAAAGGCTAGCTGGGTTCAGTCAGTAGGTTTTAAATTCCATGCTAATAAGCTTAGACAAGGAACCATTGGTGATTTTTGAGTACTGTGGTATGATTAGAACTTAGTTTTAATAAGATTAATTTGATGCCTATGTCCAGGATGGACTGGAAGGAGCAGGAGATTAAAATTGGATAGACCAGTTGGTCAAATAGTCAGTGGACAAAGATGTATTAAGTGCCTGATAGGTGACAGGTACCATGCTGCTCTCTAGTGATACAGATTCAAAGAATGAAGCCATTCCTGCTTTCAAGGAGCTTAGATGCCAAAGGGGAGATGATAGAAATGGGTGATTTATCAATTGTAAGAGCAAGAAGAGGGAAGTCAAATATCTTCATAGGGTTTCAAGCATGGGCAAGCAGAATAATGGTAGATATTATTTAGAGGAATAGGGAAGATGAGAGGTGAGGCAGACATGGGGGAGAAGATGAAAAGTTTGGTTTTAGACAAGCTAAGTTTGAAGTACTGGCCAACAAGGCAGAAATGTTGCACTGGCACCACAAAGAAAAGTTCAGACTGGAAATGCAAAATTAGGAGTTAAACTCCTTCTAATCATTTCCAAACCATGACTCCTGCATTCTGGCCATCCTGATTATTCTTTGCCCATTGGAATCTTGACTTCATCATAGGGAACTCTAGGTTGTGGTAGGAAAGGTCTTGCCTTATCTTGCCCAGAACCACACTTTCAGGTCATTTTCAAGATATGGGTATACTCACATTCTCTTTCTTTGTCCCTATTATGTGTTATCTTTTCCGGCTAAAATGTAAGCTCATTGATGGAAAGAATTGTCTTGGTTGTTTTTAGTTGTATCCCCAGGGCTTAGTGCAACATTAATTATATGTTATTCTCTTAATGAATGCTTTTTCATTCATTCAATTATTTACTTATTTAACTAATAGGTGAGATTTCTGAAAGAAATAATGTACAAAAGAAAAGAAAAGGATCAAGGGTACAACCTTGGGTAACACAGACTTAGGGGATAATAAGGAAAATGGAAGTCCAAGGAAAGATAGGAGCTAAAAACAAAACTTGTGCATTGGTCAGGCTCGGATGTGTCACTACGGGTTAGGGAAAGCCTCTGGTAAGTGGATATGCATAGTCTGCTTCTTGAATGCTTTCCATCATCTGGGATTTAGTAGAGTACTTCTCAAGAGGAGGGTAAGTATTACAAGGTGGCCAAGGTGAGGGAATGAGCAATTTGCGATACCATGAGATGAGTGAAGCATTGGGATCCTGTAGTGAGCAATCAAGACAGGTATCCAGGGTCTGTTGGACTTAGGGAAAGTAGATCCTCTCAGTCCATTCAATATGAGGAGAGATAGGAGCAAGCCAACGGGAAGCTATACTTCCAGTTAGAATTAGAGCAGATAATCAACCTGAAAGAAAGCCTCACCTTTAGGGTAGCATGAGCCAGATTCCAGGGCATCCTCATGGAGATGTAAGCCTTTGTTCCTGGGCTGCAGGGTCCAATGTCAATCTAAGGAAGTTAAGTGAAAAAAGAAATTTTACCACCAAAGTCAGAGCCAACCACTACAGTCTAGCGTAAGGAGTTCTGTTTTAAATAGACTAGGAAAAGAACACGGACTAAGGCAGGGGTGGGGAACCTGCATCTTCGAGGGCTACATGTGACCCTCTAGGTCCTCAAGTGCAGCCCTTTGACTGAATCCAAACTTCACAGGACATATACCCTTAATAAAAGGATATGTTCTGTGAAGTTTGGATTCAATCCCACATGTGGCCTTGGGGCTGAATGTTCCCCACCCTTGGGGGAAAGAGAGAAAAATGAGATTTTTAGGAATTCATTCAGATCTCCAAAGGACAGAAAAAGAAGTTCAAGGTAGGAAACCCACAGAGATGATACCTTGGAAAGCCATTTAGAAGTGGTTTTTCTTATCTGGGCTACACAGGGGTTTAAGAAGTGAGGAACTGGCCAGTTGAATTCCATGCAAGAAAGACACAAAAGTCTAAAAGTCCATGAGAAGACAGCAAAATATGACTGTTAAGGAAAACAGTGGAGTAATCATATAAAGAAATAACTCCATTAGACCACCATTTCTCATACCACAAAAATATAATGTCACATAGTGATAATATTGCTGAAAGGAGAAAAAGGAAATGAACAAACATTATAAATAACCCCAGATCCCCATGAGCCACTGCTGCCACTAGTTGCCCTGGATCCAAGCAGCCTAGACTGAAGTGAAGACTTCTCAGACTACCCAAGTACTCCCTGGAGCCAAGGTGGAGAAGGAACATTTAGGGAGACAGTAAGGTAAGCAGGGTGCTGCCCAGCTTCAGCTAGGGCTGGAATGGCAGAGGGATCAGAGCCTCTACTGCCCTAGGCCTGGGACAGCAATATCCACTGGAAGAAAAGGAGCCCTACCACAATGCCCCATGGGATTTAGTACATCAACAGGCCTTAGGCCTAGACAACAATTTCTAAAGCTATCATCTTCCTCTTACCAATTGTAAGGCAGCCCTTCCCCTCCCAACCATTTTCATTATTGCAGCCGCAGGGGTCATGTTAAATTCAGAGTCCTGTCTCTCAATATATTGAAACACACAAAATTCATAGAAACAATAATGAGGGGAAAACAGAACAAAAAATAATAATAATGAGGAAGTCAAGGAAAAGTGCTCACATAAAGAAATTCTGCAACAAAGAAGAACCTAGGGACAAAACTACTACAGAACCACAAGCTGAATCAACACAGAAAAGAAGCAAGATGTACCACAAGGTAATATTAATTGGTTTATAAACCCATTAAAGGAAACAGTAACTCAGCAAAAATACCAAGGGAAGAGATAAAGGACCAAATTGCAAAACCGATGCTTTTATCTCTGTTATGTTGCTTTGCAATGGGTGCAGCAAAAGCAGAATAAATGGAGAAAAGCAAAAATACTACAGAATATTTTTATATAAAAGTTAATGATAATACAGAATTAAAAGTTTTGGAAGATAGATCAAGATCTTAGCTTAATTGGGATCCTGAAGAATAGCAACCCTAAAGATAAACCAACATCCACTGAAGAGAATGAAGACACAGGGAGAGTAAATTAAAAAAAAGATTTGACAAAATCCTACAAATTAAATCAGCAGATCCCTTGCCATTGGGTGATTTCAAGTAAAAATAAACACAGGAGGAAAAGGCAAAAATATTGAAAATTATGGATTGGGATGAAGAAAGGAAAGACTCCAGCTGTCATTAGACTAATTGGAAGCCTCACTTGCGCTTTATAAATACTTTATTCAAGAGATATAGGAAGGGATTAGATACAGTGAGTATGAAACTTTATAAATATTCAGTTGACAGAATGGAAATGACTGCTTAGTGATATAGCAGCCTTTCAAGAATAAGCAGTGCACACTTAGATCATAACTAGAGCCAAAGTCAAAGTAAACACTAATTTAACAGAAAAGGACAAAATTAAGCAGCCTGTTGAATGATTACAATAGTTCTAACTCAGCCAGTTTAAAAAGGCTATTGACTAAGAAATAGGAAACAGATAGTTAGACATTGACGAATAGTCACGACGATCTGGAGAGTTTTAACCAATGAAAAATCCCTACCATAAAGAGGGCAAAAGAACCGTAGCAAGCGTGGCAGGAGTTTGCTTGTCCTTGGGGAGGGAGAGCTAGCCCCATCAGAATTTTGTGAATAAGAAAGCGAGCTCAGGCTCCCTTTTCCCCTCTCAACACCCTTTGCAGACCCTGGGCAGTTTCTTCCTCCTGCTTCACTTCGCTTAGTTCCCACCCAGTGCCTCACATATCTGTAAACTTAAGAAATAAGAGGTTTAGCCTGGAGAGTGAGAGGAAGCAGAAATTTCAGCTAATCTCCAACCTCTTTCATGTCATTTCTTTAAGTTCCTCATCTGGAGATTTTGAAAGGAGACTTACATTTTATTTCTTTCTCTTATGAATGAATGCTATGCTTTTCATACATAAAAGTAAAGTTGGGTTTTAATTGAAATTTATACTATAGGAATGCTTGTTTCATTTTTAAACTTTGAACCTGCCCTGAGACTTGGCCTACTATGCCAAGTAATTCAATTCAAATAACTAATCACTGATTAGACACCTATGTACAAAGCCCTGTGCTGGGTTCTGGGGTTAGGAAAACAAAAATGAAATGATCTATGTCTTTAAAGTACTTATATTCTTTTATCACCTGGTGGGGTGGGGGGGTATGCTAGGGAAGGAATTCAATATGTACACAGTAAGTAAATACAAAGAATATTGTAATGACTGAGATAAGGAAAAGCCTGAGGTGATGATGCCTGAACTATGCTTTGAAGGAAGCCAAGGACAGTCGTATTTTACTGTCTTCTCATGGACTTTAGACTTTTGTATCTTTCTTGCACGGCATTCAACTGATCAGTTCCTCACTCTCAAACCCCTGTGCAGCCCAGATAAGAAAATCCACTTTCTAAATGGCAAAGACATGGGAGACAATTTTGGCAAAGATGCAAAAGCAAAAGGTAAAATTTTGTCCACAGGGAACAGCCATCTGACCAACCTGACTGGAATGCAAGTGGTGAGAAATTTCTGAAAGGCTGAGGAGAGCTAGATTGTGAAGAGCCTTGAATGACATACTAAAGAGTTTTTATCACAGAGACAATAGGAAGCCATTGAAGATTTTGAAAAATGGAGAGCAGAATCACATGGAGAGACCTGTGTTTTAGGAATATCAATTTGGAAGATGAATTGGAGATGGGAGAGGCTAGGAGGTAAATGACCCATTAGAAGTCTATTGTGATTATTAAGAGATGTCCTTGGCTCTAGAACTAGAGTAGAAGCTGTGTGGTTGGAGACTAGAGGATTACGAAAAGTGTTATAGAGGTAAAATCATTAAGACTCGGTAACTGATAGCTTGTAAAAGGATAAGGGAAAGGGAAGAGACAAGCCTGACTCCAGGGTTGTGAACTGAGTGACTAGAAGAGCTGCCTCATATGAATATCATTTGGAGGAAATGGATATGTTTAGACTGGGAAAGAGAAGACTCAGCAGGAACCATCTTCCAAATATGTGAAGAATTCTCATTGCAAAAGGCATTAGGTTTGTTCTGTTTGGTCCCAGAGACCAAAACCAGGAGTGATGGGTAGAAGCATCAAAGAGATAAATTTAGATTTTATGTCAGGGGAAAAAAAAACTATGAGCTCATTTTTAAATCTTATGAAGGATGAATGATGATTGTAAGAAGTATTGTCTCATAGAGCAGAATGAAGCATAGGAGGATAAGACTGGTGTAAAGAAGGCTTGGAAAGATATACAACCAAGCAAAAGCAACATAAAGGCCTTCAAGGATGAAAATGCAATATGCATTACAAACAAAAGAAAAATGTAAGAGAATTGCAACCAAAAAAACCCCAACAAACTGTTTTCTCCATCAAGGATAATATAAACATCATTCCTGGACTGCTTGTAGATACAATATAAATAGCACTGAATAGAAAGGAACCCAACTGCACCAAGAATATATGTAGACAGCCAATCAATCAGTAAGAATTTATTAAGTGCCTACTATGTGCCAAGTACCATGCTAAGCTCTGGAGATACAAAGAAAGGCAAACATAGATTTAGGAAGGATGACTGAAGAGTTTCCTAATGGATGATTTAATTACGGAGTGTGTGTTCAATCTTCGTTGCCAAAGAAGACCATGCCATCAGAGAAATGATGACAGGACTTGCACTTGACTTTGTTTTGAGTGAGAGAGGACTGTGCAGGTCATCAGACTCACTTCTCCTCCAGAGCCATCTGATTCCAGTGACCAGATATACATCAGGGTGACTGGAGATGCCCCAGGATGAGGCAGTTGGGGTTAAGTGACTTGCCTAAGGTCACACAGCTAGTGAGTGTCAAGTGTCTGAGGTGAGATTTGAACTCAGGTCCTCCTGATTCCTGCACTGGTGGTCTATCCACTGCACCACCTAGCTGCCCCTAATTATAGAATATTGAAGGATTGATATCCAAAGGTATCTAAAGAAGAGAAAGATACAAAAAATGTGGAAAAAGTCTTAGCCCTTCTTATTACAGATAGTTCTTGCTTTGTTTAAGTTGACCACCTCTATATCTGTATAAAGAGTTTATATGAAGTGAATTTGCCAGCTGATATGGAGAAGGGAGGGAGTCAGGAAGAGGGTAGCATGCCCATGGAAGGAGGCAAATGGTTCAAAGCAGGAGGAGGAACCTGAGTGGGGAGAAGCTACAAAGAAGCAGGACGGAGGGGCTGACCAGCGAAGAGGAAGAAGGGAGAGGCAGACATATGGGGCCCAGACAGTAAAATAGACACGTGTAACCAAGAGCCAAGGGTTGGAGAAGAGGGCAGGTGGCAGAACGGGGCAAAGGTCTCCTCTCTCCTGCCAAGACCCCATCAAGCTGCATATGTTCCTCTGCTTTCACTTGATGGTTTTGGTTTGATTTGGTTTGGTTTTTGTTTTTTTCTAGTGGAGAGAGGCTGCCAAGGGGCAGGAGTTGAGACAGAGCATAGTACTGTACATAGTTAACAATTTTCACATAAAGCCAAATTTGTGTTATGCTACATATGCAAAGGGAGTACTGTCTGTACTGAAACAGGTGAACTGAAGAATGTTAATCATTACCAGCCTATACATCTACTTTACAAAACCTTTGTGAAAGTCTCTATCCCTTCATCAAAGGCATCCTTGATAAGGAAAGAGCAAGCAGGTTTTTGCAAACAATGGACTACAATGTGCCACATTTTTATCATCTCACAAATAACTAAAAGACATGGAAAATATAAAACCTCATTGTGCTTATTCTTTGTTGATTGTAAAACAGATCTTTTACTTGGAGATGCCTCTTATCAATACATTGAGATCATCCAGGATTCCTTGAAAAAGATAACCATAGAAATTTCCCTGTTGAATGACTCTGATAACAAATGTCAGACATAAAAAAGGAGGATATTTCGGTTGCCAAATATATGCACCTTCGTGACAGAGGAGATTCAGCAGAGTCCAGATTGAGGAGGGATTCTTTATTGATGGTGAAATCCTCCAGAAGCTTAAGCTGACTGCATGAAAGCATGAGACATTGCAAAGACTTTTAAAAGAGATCTGAAATCACTCAAATGAATTGCCATGTTCATCCACACAAGAAAGACTAAAAAGATGAAGAAAGTCCAATACCCAAATTACAATAGAGATACTGATCTACATTGGTAGAGGGAATTTCCTCAATGGAAGTTCCCCATACCAATGATATCATAGATCCCATCCAAAAGACAATCCTATGAACATTATAAAATACAAATAGAGCTATCTACTCAAGAGTTTATAGAAGCATTTAGAATTTAGAGCTAAATTTAGGATAATTATTCAATTTAGAATAACACATTCTTGTGATCTTGAACAAGTTCACATCAGATTTCATTTTCCTCATCAGCAAAGGAAAAGCTTGATATAGGTTAACTTCACAGGGCTTGAAACAGGTAACTTGAAGCAGGTAAATCATATGATGCTATAACTGAAAAGGAATGTGAAAGAATGAGAACTGACGAAAGTGCAGCCAAGAAATTGGTATAAGCTGGAAAGGCTTACATGAACTGATGAAAAGTGAAATGAGTACAACTAAGAGAACATTGTACGTGGTACAACAATATTATATAATGGTCAAATATAAATGACTTAGCTATTCTCAGTAATACAATGATCCAAAACAATTCCAAAGGACTTACGGTGAAGATGCAATCTACCTCCAGAGAAAGAACTGATAGAGTCTGAACGTAGATCAAAGGATACTTTTTTATTCTTCTTGTGTAGTCATTTTCAATCATGTCTGAATCTGCATGACCCCGTTTTGGGGGTTTTCTTGGTAAAGATATAGAAGTGGTTTGCCATTTCCTTCTTCAGCTCATTTTACAGATGAGGAAACTGAAGCAAATAGGGTTAAGTGACTTGCCCAGAGTCACATAGCTAGTATCTGAGTGCTGGATTTCAACTCAGAAAGATGAGCCTTCTTGACTCCAGGACCAGAATTCTATCTATTGAATTATCTAGCTGCCCTACTTTTTTTTAACTTCATTATTTTTGATTTTTTGGTTTGAATTTTCTTTTGCAAAATGGTTAATATGCAAATGTTTTTGTATGGCATGTATAATCTAAATCAAATTGCTTGCCTTCTTAAGGAGGGGGCAGGTCAAAGAGAGGGAAAGAGGTTAAAACTCAAAATTTTTAATGTTAAAAATTTCTGAGTATATGTAATTAACAAAAAATGAAAATAATATAAAATTTAACTTAATGTAAAAATAAATAAATTCGTATACACGTTTACATAGCTATATAAGAGGAAAATAGAAACAGTTTGATGAATGAACAAGAACAATGGAAAATAAACAAAGAAGACAGAATTGATCTGACTCAGATCGTTAATTTTTCAAGTACAGAAACTGAGGCCCAGAGAGATTAAATGATTTGCCTGAGGTCACACAGGAAGTAATTGATAGAGCTAGGATTCAAACACAGGTTCTTTTAATCCAAATTTAATGTCCTTCTCACGGCCCACAATGTCTTCTGATTAGATATCTTTATCTAGTTTTATTTAAATTTAGTGGTAACTATCTTATATACAACTTTGTCCTCTAAAATTTGATGGTAAATTATATAAAAATAATTTATGCCATTTAAAAATATTAAAAATATGCAAATATAGACTGAAATTTAGGAAAGTTCAGTCCTGTCAGGAAGACAGAGAAAATAGGAGACTCTAGATTCCCATGGTCAAAGCTAAAATTTAGGGATGCAGATATGAACAGGCTGATACACCAAGAAATATTACTAGGCTGACTCCACCAGCCAGCCAGTTATACCTGAGCTGATATTAAGACTAAGACCTGGGGGGGGAGGAGCCAAGATGGCAGAGTAGAAAGACTCACGTATGCTAGCTCCGAATCCACAGCCCATAAGTTTCCTGTAAAAAGAACTCCCCACATATTCTGGAGCAGTGGAACTCATGCAGAAACACACTGGAAGAGATTTCCATTCCAGAGAGCCCTGGAAAGCCGTCCCCAGGTGTTCATCGCTCTCCAGACGCGGAGCCCAGCCCTGCGTTGCCCTGGCCACACGGCCCCAGAGGAGCAGATCTGAGCAGGCTTCAGGGACAGAATCTCTGGCAGCCGTGAAGGTCCCTCCACCCACAGGCACTCCAGGTCAGTGAGAGAGACTTCTGGGTTGGCTGAGAGGGGAGCAGGGTGTCTCCGTGGCTCGGGCCCCCTCGGGAGGCAGCAGCAGAGGCAGCGGTGGAGGCAGCAGTGGCCTGGGACTCCCTGAGCAGGCAGGAGCTCCATTACCAAAGGTCTCTGCATAAACCCCCAGAGGGAACTGAGCCTGGGAGGTGGCCCTGCCCCCACCCAAGCACCAGAACTTAAGCTCACATTGAATAGCACCCTCTCCTGCCACAGAAAGCCCTGAGGCTGGGAAGCAGCATTTGAATCTCAGACCCCAAACACTAGCTGGGAAGATCTAGGAGGGGGTGGACAGGAATCTCAGAAGTCAAGTAACTGGCTGGGAAAATGCCCAGAAAAAGGAAGCAAAGTGAGACCATAGAGAGCTACTTTCTTGGGGAAGAGATGTTCCTTCCTCCCATCATTTCTGATAAGGAAGTACAGTGCTTGCCATCAGGGAAAGACGTGGAGGTTGGGGCCTCTCTATCCTAGATATCCAAGGTGGATGTCCGGTGGGCTCAGGCCATGGAAGAGCTCAAAAATGATTTTGAAAATCAAGTTAGACAGGTGGAGGAAAAACTGGAAAGAGAAATGAGAGAGATACAAGAAAAGCATGAAAAACGGGTCAATACCTTGGTAAAGGAGACCCAAAAAAATGCTGAAGAAAATAACACCTTGAAAAATAGGCTCACTCAATTGGCAAAAGAGGTTCAAAAACCCAATAAGGAGAAAAATGCTTTCAAAAGCAGAATTAGCCAAATGGAAAAAGAGGTTCAAAAGCTCACTGAAGAGAATAGTTCTCTCAAAATTAGAATGGAACAGATGGAGTCTAATGACTTTCTGAGAAACCAAGAAATCACCAAACAAAACCAAAAGAATGAAAAAATGGAAGAGAATGTGAAATATCTCATTGGAAAAACAACTGACCTGGAAAATAGATCCAGGAGAGACAATTTAAAAATTATGGGACTACCTGAAAGTCATGATCAAAAAAAGAGCCTAGACATCATCTTCCATGAAATTATCGAGGAAAACTGCCCTGACATTCTAGAACCAGAGGGCAAAATAAGTATTGAAAGAATCCATCGATCACCACCTGAAAGAGATCCAAAAAGAGAAACTCCTAGGAACATTGTGGCCAAATTCCAGAACTCCCAGGTCAAGGAGAAAATCTTGCAAGCAGCTAGAAAGAAACAATTCCAGTACTGTGGAAATACAATCAGGATAACTCAAGATCTAGCAGCTTCTACATTAAGGGATCAAAGGGCATGGAATAGGATATTCCAGAAGTCAAAGGAACTAGGACTCAAACCGAGAATCACCTACCCAGCTAAACTGAGTATAATACTTCACGGGAAAATACGGTCTTTCAATGAAACAGAGGACTTTCAAGCATTCTTGATGAAAAGACCAGAGTCGAAAAGAAAATTTGACTTTCAAACACAAGAATGAGAAGAAGCATGAAAAAGTAAACAGCAAAGAGACTTTGGTAAGGGACTTATCAAAAGTGAACTGTTTTCATTCCTACATGGAAAGACAATATTTGTAACTCTTAAAAAGTTTCAGTATCCAGGTAGTTGGTGGGACCACACACAGATGTACACACACACACGTACATGCACACATGCACACACACATACACACATGCACGCACACACAGAGACAGAGAGCACAGAGTGAATTGAACCATATCTTAAAAGAAATTAAGGTAAATGGTGAGAGAGAAAGGTAGTGGGAGGAGAGAGGGTGAAATGGAATGGGGTAAATTATATCTCATTCAAGAGGCAAGCAGGAGACTTTTTAGTGGAGGGAAAAAGAGGAGAGCTGAGAAAAAAACATGAAGTTTACCCTCATCACATTCAACTAAAGGAAGGAGTAAAATGCACACTCATTTTGGTATGAAAACCTATCTTACAATACAGGAAAGTGGGGGAGAAGGAGATAAACAAGGGGGGGGATGATGGAAGGGAGGGCAATGGAAGAAGGGAGCAATTTGAAGTCAACACTCGGAGAGAGACTGGATCAAAATACAGAATAGAAACAATGGGCGGCAGGATAGGATGGAGGGAAATACAGTTAGTCTTACACAACACGACTGTTATCGAAGTCATTTGCAAAACTACACAGATATGGCCTATATTGAATTGCCTGCCTTCCCAAAGGGAATGGGTGGGGAGGGAGGGATGGGGAGAATTTGGAACTCAAAGTTTTAGGAACAACTGTTGAGTATTGTTCTTGCTACTAGGAAATAAGAGATACAATTAATGGGGAATAGAAAGTCATCTGGACAAAAGAGAAGATGGGGACAAGAGAAGGGAGGGATGATAGAAGAGAGGGCAGATTGGTGATAGGGAAAATTAGAATGCTTGGTGTATTGGGGTGGGAGAGGGGATAAAAGGGGAGAAAATTTGGAACCCAGAATTTTGTGAAAATGAATGTAAAAAGTTAAATAAATAAATTTATATTAAAAAAAAAAAAGACTAAGACCTGGCAGGAGAGGCCTAGTCAGGAAAAAAGCGAAGGCGATGTTAACTTGCCTTGAGTTGGTACGTAGAACCAAGATTCACGCTGGCAAGCCTTAAATTACCTGTTGTTGTTGTATCATCCAATAAAATACACATGGAGTCCCCTTCTGTGTGCAGAAACTTATACTTACAAAACCAAACCAAAGAATGACCTTGTGCTATTGTCAGGGAGTAAGGAAGGGAAACTGCACCCTAACCCTAACCCTAAAAAGACATGAGATAGTAACTTTACTATATATTTTAAAGAAATAGCAAGTTGTATGTAAATAGATTTGCAGTTTATGTACAATCACCTTTTTTCTATTCTATTATGGATATGCTTATTTCTTAAGTTTAGAATAAAATAAATAGAATTTTTAAAGAAAGTGAAAAAATATGCTTTAATCTTCTACCAGTTCTTTCTCTAGAGGAAGAAAGCATTTTTCATCGTAAGTCCTTTGAAATTATCTTGGATCATTGTATTGATCAAAACAGCTAATTCATTCACAGTTGATCATCTTACAATATTGTTGTTACTGTGTATAATGTTCTCTTAAGACCCGGAAACTTTTCTAAGACAAAGGAAATGAACCAGTAGGGAAGGAGAGATTGAATTTGTTGAGAAGGGCATTATGGCTACAACAGGGTCCTGAAGAAAAGGAGGTGATGGTGAGGTCAAGGGCACACGGAAGGTAGTAAGGACAATTGATCCTTTTGTAGCGGCAAAAAAAAAAAGAAGAGGTAATAAGGATATGGACGAAGGGAGAGGAAGATACAAGAAGAGAGGAAGGGAGCAGCCTCTTTAGTAAAGTGAGGATAGAATGGGATCAACATTTTAAGAAATGTAGAAAAAATTTGAGACAATCCCAAAGAAAAAAACAAAGAGAGACACCATCTCCTGGTTATTGCAGTTTTTTTTCCTCTTTTCCTTACCCTTCAGTGTTCTTTTTATGTGAATCCTACATAGTTAAATCAGTGTAATAGCAATGCAAATGTTCAGATGGATGGAGAGAGAGAACTGATTTTTAGCTTTCTGCTTCAATTTGTAGCCTGCAAAGGAGATTTTTTTTTCCTTAGGAAAATAGTGTCTTTTCTCATCTCTCTGTGGGTATCTATCCAATCTTGTGCCTCATAAGAGTCAAATTAAGTGTATCCACAGGGGCAGAACCTAAAGAATGTTTCCTATTAAATCACAGCCATCCACTTCACAACAGTTAATAATACATTCCTCAGTGCTCTTCCCACTTTCCCCTTTTCTTTCTACCACCACATCTTAGCTCATTTAGTTAATCTTCGTGTTGATTTATTCTTGAATTGCTTACTCAAGGACCTAGAGTGGCTCCCTATTGCCTATTTGATCAAATTTAAATTCCTCCATTTAGCTTTTAAAGCCATCCATCAACTCCCCACTCCCTATCCCAAACTATCCAATCTCATCTCTGTTAATTCCCCAATAGAGTTTGTTTCTAGCACTCCTTTGTCATGCTGGGTTGGTCTCTTTACCATCTTCCCAACACGCATCCTTTTAGTTCCCCGCTTTGTGCCTTTGGCTTTGCAGTTCCTTCTCTTGCACAGCTCCACCATCTTTCTTCCTATGGAATTGCCCCCTTGCTTCACCTCCACCAACCTATTCCCATCAGCTTCCTTTAAGACAATCTCAAGATGTTAATAAAGTGTCCCTTCAACTTGATTATAAGCTCTTTAGGGTCAGGAACCATTTCTTCCATTTATTTTATATCCTTTGTAGCAGTTAATATACTGCAATGCACATAGTAGGTGCTCAAAAAACAACTTGCTGAGTTGTGACTTTTCTCATTTTATATAGCTCCAAGGGATCTTGAGAGTTCATCTAGATGAGGAGAAAACCTTTGACCCTGGATTCAGCCTCAGTTTAATTTCATTTGACCTGCAGCAAGTTTTCTAAATTAAAGTGTCTGTCAGTTGCTCATCCCTACTCCCTGCAGTTAAAATTGATAAATACAATGGCACATGTATCTAAAAGAGCGCTCTGGCTATTAAGACAAAGATCCCAACATAGTGCACAGGGGAATTCTCTTTTCTGAACTTCCCTCTAATGGAATAGCTTAGAAAGGAAGGAGTAAATGCTAGGCATAATACTTGGAGGCCAATATTGACTGCAGAGTTAGGGAGGAAAGAAAGTCTTGGAGCCTCAATTTCTCTCTCAGGACTTCATCTCTTTCCTTCATTCTATTTGTCCCTTTTTCCTGCTTGTATTTGTTTCATCTTTCTCTCTATCTCTTTATTTTAACCTAATATAGATTGGAAATATATTTTAATTTGTTACATTTTATTGGAGAAAGTATTTTATGCTCTCTGTTTTAAATTTAAATTTTATTTATTTTATTCTGAACTTAAGAAATAAAACAAGCTTTTCATAACATATTAGAATAGAAAAAAAGATAATTGTACATGAAACTGCAAATCTATTATATACAACTTGCTATTCTTTTTAAATACATAGTAAAGTTATCATGTAACTTTTTTCTTCCCTCCCTCCCCTAGCTCAGAAATGACTGCCATTAGATACAAATAACCTTTCTTAAAAAAAAAAACACTAATGTATGGATATTTTCTATTTCTGTCCTTCTCTTGATGACCTAATGAAGTCTAATCATAAGATTTTTTTAAATTTGTGGATAAATGGGAAAATATCTGATTTATGCAAAATTTTTGCCTTTTTGGCAGAATGAATCCTAAAGGATCTCAGGCAACTGAGGTTCTATTTCACTGTTGCTTTTCAAACTTGCAGAACATATATAAATATATATACATATATTTATATATGTTGAAACTTTCACGTGAAATGACTTAGTGGTTCAGAGACTGTGCTAAATGGTAGACACCTATTTTAAATTCTAAGAGAAGACAATTGAAGGACAGGCTTTTCTTATGTTACTGGAAGCAAAGGAGTTTTCATTGATCATAGAATGAGCCTTAAAAAAGCCCAACCTGTCAAATTGAGTCTACAAAGGGAATTTCATTCAGTCCAATTTCATCATTCCACACCCCCAAATATAGTAAAAACTGTTTATCCAGTTAAGAGAATGCAAAGAGTATCAAATATTTCAGGATTTGCAAATGCTAGATGAAGTTCCCACCCAATAAAATTCAATTAGACAGACACTTATTAAATATACACTGTATACCAGGCTCTCCACTTAATCTTGGGCTCCCAACCTGGGCCATACAAACTCTAGATAGTGCCAAAAACTTGCGATGGGGAGGGAGAGGGAGGTTGAGAAATATTTGAGAAATTTCTATTATCCAAATTTAGAGCAACTAGGTGGCACAGTACATAAATTACCAGGCCTGGAGTCAGAAAAACTCATCTTCCTAAGTTCAAATCTGACCTCAGACACACACTAGTCACTTATCCCTGTTTGCCTCAGGTTCCTCATCTGTAAAATAAGCTGGAGAAGGAAATGGCAAACCACTGCAGTTTCTCTGCCAAGAAAACCCCAAATGGGATCTGAAATGACTGAAAACAACTAAATGATAACATTATTCAAATTATATAACTACATCATAGTAAATGTTGAAATTAATCTATGCTATTTCTTGTGTGAATATGTATAGTGATATCTAGAATTTATTTCCTACCATATTGAACAAAAAGTATGGACATTTTTTTTCAAAGCCAAGGGGTACAGCAACCAAAAAAAGATGGGGACCTTTGTATTAAATAAGAAGGATACAAAGAAAAAACTAAACAATCTCTGGACTCAACAAGTTACATTCTTCTGGGAGAAGAACATGTACACAGAAAAGTCCATGCAAAGTATATAGAAAATAAACCCAAAGTGGTTTTGGTGGAGAGTAAAGATAGGAACAACTAGGAAAACTAGGAAAAGTATCCTGAAGGAAGTGGCATGTGAATTCAAACCTGAAGGGGGACTGAGTTTCCTGGAGGAGGATATGAGTGGGAAGAGTGTTCCTACTCACAAAGGAATGAATGAGAGACAGTCAGCACAAAGGTTATCACAAAGATGGCAGGTGGAACTGCAAGTAGGACAGCTGAGTTGGAACATAAAGCATGTGAAGAGGAGTACATAGTCAGCCTGGAAACATAGGCAAGGTTCAGGTTGTGAAGGGCTTTAACTGCCAGAGAATAATTTTTACTTTATCTATAGGGAACCACTGAGATTTCTTGAGAAGGTAAGTGACATGGCCAGACCAATGCATTATAAATAATAATTCGACCGCTATGTAGAAGGATTGGAGTGGAAAGAGGGAGAACATTTGAGAGGCTATTGGAATAGTCCAGGTGAGCGGTGTTATAGGCCTGAATGGAAATGCTTACTGTGTGAGTAAAGAGAAGGAAATGGAGACAAGAAATGTGAAGGAGGCAGATTCACTTTCTTGACCATTCCAAGAAATACTGCACGTGAGTCTTGAATAACTTTTTCATGGACTGCAGTTGGCTGCAGTAGCAGTCGTTGTTATAAGAATTACCATTTGTATTAGGGGTATATTTGAAATATTAGCTACCGAAGCTTTCTTCTTGGCAGGGTACCAGAAAATTCAACATCTTCTATTGTCGTTTGAATTCAGCTGCCTTTGTTTTTCTTTGAAATTGGTCTGCCTATCACAGATTGGCCAAGGCATGTGAGCATAAAGCATATTTTGTCAACACAAACACATATTAAAACAAATTTTCCTGTTGCCTAACCAGCCCAAAGGAACACCCTTGGTTTCTTGACATTTTGACAAATATCCCAGTAGCTTAGAGTAAAGGAGAGGTAGGAACCCAGCCACTTAATTAGAGGTTTTCCAGTTCACAGTACTTACCTTTTCTACAGCATGTCACCTTAATTTAGAACAACCAAGCAGCCAAAGGGTAATAAGCACCACACCTCACATTATTTTGGGCCTGTTCCTAAACTTACTAGTTGAATTTTCAAAACTAAAAGAAACTTCCTCTGTTTTCAACTTTTTGATGATTCATAAGATGGGCGGAGGGAGAAAGATGGGCATCAGGAATAGTCTCTAGATTTTTATTAGCAGTTTTCAGTAGAATAATGTGTTGTGCAGGTTTAGTGTTTTTAGGTCAAGGCGACATTAATTTGCATGTTTGCCATCTATGTCTCATTACATCTGCATTCATCAGTGAAATTATTTTTAGAGACTGGCAATCAATATAATCCTCTGAAAGGTGAAAACACCCATGTTAGGAAATAACCATGCTTGGAAGACATGTTGTCCTGCATTTTATCAGACTCAAGTTTACTTTTAAATAATTTTTCAGATTTTTAACTACAGGCTTTAGATAACCCAGAGTTGGACTCTGTAGAGTCCAACAAAGTCTCTACTCGTCTGTAAAGCAATCAGGTTATCTGAGGGTTCGCTAAGTGGGGAGATCACACTGCCTACATCAAACCAGTCAGTGATGGTTTGATGAACATTCATTTTTAGTAGCATTCCTGATTCACAAAATACTAATAAATCCATTCATTTAAACACACAGAGGAAGCATTCTCAACATTGGATTTAATGCTATTAACAAAAAGTTAGGAGAGTTTAATTTAACTTAGTTTAGGTACCTTAACGAAGGACTTCTTGAACTGCACATGTTAATACATATAAATTATAGACAAATCAAATATTTTCCTAAGCGCTCTGACATTTCTCATTTTTAAACACTATTTCAGGTCCAGGAAATATATGACTGGAAAAGAGGTGGCGGGGGAGGGGGCTGGTCTGATCATGTAACAAGAGGAATGGATAGTCCAACAGCTTCACATGTTTCCATGTGAATATTAAAAAAAATTTAGAGGAAGGCCTAGTAAAAGAAGTAGCAACAAAATCATTTTATAAGCAGGAAAAATGATAACTAGCATTTATATAGGGCCAAAGTCCTTTACAAATATTATATTATCTTCATCATGACCCTGGGAGGTAGATGCTATTATTATCTCCATATCACAGGTGAAGAGACAGGGCAGACAGAGGTGAAGTGACTCACCTGAGATCACAGAGTTCCTTGAGTAATAAAGAAAAATTTGAACCCAAGTTGTCCTGAGTACAGTTGTAGTCATTGGGGGTGGGGGGAGGAGACAATCAATGAGATTCTGGATCCTCTGAAGCAGTAAAAAAAAATGATTAAGGAAATTCTCCTAACTGATTCCTCCTAGAGGAAAATTTCTGAACCTTTCCTAACTGTTAAAGAATGGGTTGGGGGAACCCTGTAGGCTCAGATTCAATTTGAACATATTTTAGAATAGCCTGTTCTTTTTCAAGGAGGATAAATTTTGCACTGTCACTGAATATATCTACAAATCTGTCTCAAACTATTGCATGTACTTTAAGCGCAAGAAGATTGACAGGATGCTACATCTCCTTTTGTCCCAACCTCAAATATTCAATACGCATATGGATCTGTGATCTCATTGATGTGCTTGTTTCCTCCAAACATACAAATTGTACCCATTTATGCCTTTCTGTCCTATATGATTTATCAATTTCTTTCCATAAGCTGATCATAGATAGTACACATGCTAAGGCTCTTGCTCATTTTCTAATACCACTGATATGCTATAAGCGCCTCTTGTTTTATCATATATTGCTTCGGTGACAAATTTAATCTAGTTCTTCATAGTGTATTATATGTTGCAACCTATTTATACCCAATGTAGGCCTCTTTCTATTGCTTTCTGAGTGACATTTATATTGAATTACATTGGAGACTGTAGCTTTTCATGATTTGAAGCTCTCCAACAATGTCATCAGAATATTGGGAGTAAAAAGAGTGGGCCTTTGTTCCAGGGGGAAGTTTGGAGTCATTTAAGAAGTTTTACAATTTCACAAAAGCAACCCACCAACTCTCCCTTTCATGTTCAGTTATGGGCCTAATCATCAATTTACATTATTTATTCAAGATAGGCATGCTGATGGGAGAGCTATATAGGCAGATCATCTAATTGTGCATCATAAATTAGGTGGTAGGTGTTCTTCATCCACTTTGTTTTTCTTCTGTGGAAGACTTAGTCAGATCTGTTGGATGGTTATCAATCTCAATCAGCTGTTTTTTAAATAATCTAATGAAGAGGAATATATTATATAATATATATATAATATAATATAAATAGAGGAATATATTACCGGGGAAAAAACTAACTAGTGATGTACCAAAAGAGAGGGATAACTGATATATAGTCTATATGCTCCAACACTGCTTATTCAATGCTAGGAGAATGAGAGGAAAACCCTTAGAACACTGATTATATGGATATATTTATAGGCAGACTTGGACAAAAGTCACAGAGGATGAGCAATCATGGATGGGCTGCAGGCTGCATAATTGGAAGACATTTCCCTATTAATAAGGGAGTTGTATCATAATCTTAAAAACCACTAACTTAATTAAAGACTATCAGCACTTGGGCTAATTATCGACCCAACTCAGACTTTCTCATAACACCTCCTTAAGTTATGTCTTGAGCAGTCCTTGAGACTTCCCCTAAGAGAAAGCAATCATAATAAAATTTGTTCTTTTAACATTCTATTGTGTTATATTTCAATAATGCATTACACTGGCCCATCCTACCTTTATAAGATAATTGTACCCGTGCTCTAAATTTCAAAAGCAGGCAAGAGCCTGGAAATAGTTTGCTCCAGCACCTTTGTCTTTAAAGGACATTTGGGACTTATTATTTTAATCCTTGTACAGCCTGATTTATCACATCAAACATCTGTCAGCTGTGCTTTTTCTTGGAATTGATAGTGATGGTGCGGCTGATTTTTCAACAGCAGCTGTTAGACGTTCATTAGTTCGATTCTCAAAGGGTGGATAGAGCTGTAATATTTTCCTTTGTTAATGATCTCCTAAGCATTAAAATATTACGAATCCCACATCAATGGCAGGAACTAGTTTTTTATTTTCCAGTTTCTATACTCAGAACATTAAGTTTTCCTCATTTAGCTGAATTATTAAAATCCAATCACCAGGTCATGCAGTTTTAAAAGAAAAAATGGACATTAAGTTATGGAGTTAAATAGTTGTCACTTAACATGGAGGAAAAGACATGTCACTTTCTCGTCAATAGAGTATTAGAAGCTGAAACATGATATATCTTATGGAATTTTAAAATATCAAGTAAAATACAATTACAGTTTCTTGACTTAGGTATTGTGGTAAATTCATCCCCTTGAGCCTTACTTACCAGAGAGAGAGGGGTAGCTAGGTGGTACAGTGGATAGAGTACCAGTGCAGGAGTCAGGAGGACCTGAGTTCAAATCTCACCTCAGACACTTGACACTCACTAGCTGTGTGGCCTTGGGCATGTGAGACCCAATTGCCTCATCCTGGGTCATCTCCAGTCATCCTGATGAATATCTGGTCACTGGATTCAGATGGCTCTGGAGGAGAAGTGAGGCTGGTGACCTGCACAGTCCTCCCTCACTCAAAACACAGTCAAGTGCAACTCATGTCATCATTTCTCTGATGGCATGGTCTTCTTTGGCAACAAAGGACAAACACATTTACCAGAGAGAGAGAGAGAAAAAATGAAGTTTCCTTTGACTCACTTACGTTCTTAAAAGATCTCACTTTGCCTAGGATTTTACCTCACAAAGAAATAAAATGGCTTCCTAGGGTGCTAAATGTCTATTATTCTCTCATGCATACATACATGGGCACCCAACCTTACACATAAGTGGAATGCACAGCTACTCACATAGTTAAGCTTAAAAGGTGACAAAAAGCCCTGTGCCAGAAATTTCCTCCCTGTTAGCCCTGCCATTTTGCCTGAAATGCTGGCCATTTATCATTCTTTATCAGCCACTAACATTTTAGTTAAAGTAGTTTATCAAATTAGGACAAGTAGAACATCATTAAATGAGATATTTCAAGGGGAGGGAAAAATACACGCAGAGGTACAGAGTTGGGAAAGCATATATTGCATATGGCTGAGGAACCAGGAAGCAATCTGCTGTCACTATAGGGTCTCAGAGTCTTTCTCCACACACATAGGCTGTGTGGGGACTGTGTACCATCTTTCCATCTCTCTACTTCTTTGATAGTGAACTAATAGAAACTGATCCCCACAAATGTAGACTGTGCCTGTGAATATTTATAACTACTTAGTGCCTCCAATATGGAGAACCTTTTCTTTAGTGAACACTTTAAGGAACTGATGCACCTTTCACTGATTTTCCTAAGATATCCTAAGATAGCAATAAACATATCATAGTAGTGGTCTCATTCAGTGGCATCTGAGGCACTTTGTTGATGGTTTAGCCCACTTCTTTCTATGGCCCCTCTCCTCACTTTCTCCCTTCTCCCTCTCCCCTTCTTTTTCCTTTCTCTTGCCACTTTTTTTTTCTCACTTGACTTTGCCTTAGCTCTATGAGTGGTACCCACAGGCATTTATTAGCCTTGCTGACAGTGCTCAGGACTAAGGAGGGATGCTGACCCATGCCATAAGACAAGAATCCATCCACAAATCCTAACTTGCTTAAGACAGCAGATCATAAGCTCCCTTAGAGAACAGTCCTTGAAATTAGATTTGCTACTTCACAGCTAAAATTCTCCCAACATGACAACAGAACTATTACCTGATATGTTTATTGTTTATGGCTTCTTTCTCTTTTTTCCCTAAAGGAGAGTATCAGCATGAATATTTTTCAAATTGTTTCGATTTGCCACACACACAATTCTCCCTGCCTGGCTTTGTTGCTTTCCTTAAAGCACATTCCCGACATCTCTCTCAAAGCTGCTTACATTTAAGTGCCACAGTAACTCTTGCTCGAAGCTCCAGGGGATGAGAACAGATGTGAAACTCTCCTGCAGTTAGAAATGTATCAGTTCCACTGCTGGTTAAACCACCAATACGAACCAACAGATAATTACAGTTTAAAATTAGTATTTTAATGAACTAATCTTAGTAAATGTAAAGTGAGATCTCCCAGGCATTAAAGAAATAAGCAAGGGGGGAGAATATTAACCAAGAAGTCCAACAGATGGATGGTCAGCAGGTGCTGGTCTAATAGAGACTTGAGTGTTCTAGTTTCAGTGTGTTGGAAAAGAAGGGAGGGAGGGAAGGAGAAAGGGAAGGAGGAAGGAAGGGAGGGAAGGAAACAAGGAAAGAAGGAAGGAAGGAAGGAAGGAAGGAAGGAAGGAAGGAAGGAAGGAAGGAAGGAAGGAAGGAAGGAAGGAAGGAAGGAAGGAAGGAAGGAAGGAAGGAAGAGGGAAGGAAATAAGGCAGAAAGGGAGGGAGGGAGGAAGGAGGGGAAGAAGGGAGGAAGGAAGGAAGGATTTCCCAAATTTAAAGGTGAACTGAACTGAAATGCTCGGATATATATATGTCAAATGGTAATCAGATTTTAGACGAAAATCTAACACACTTAAATTTCAGTTTAAAATAAGGAGGAATGATTTGCTTTTTAATCCTTCTAAGTTTAATGATGAATTTCTGTCTTCCCCTCATGGAAATTAATAGTGTCATTAAGTATTAATGCTGCCTGAGATTCAGCTTTTAATGTTAGCAATATCAAAAACCCTGCGTGTCAAATAGGAATTTCAGAATTCAGATGATGGGAGATGAAAATGTTGGATTGTTTCATTTTTAAAATAATGTATATTTGTTTAAGAAAATCAGTGTAGAGTAGTGGATTGAGGTCTGACCTTGGAGTCAGTAAAAATTGACTTTAAGTCTTGCCTCAAAGACATACATGTATGATCATAGGCAAGTAAATTGGCTTCTTAGTGCCCTGGAAAACTCTCTAAGATTATGTTACAGAGGAGATCCTGTACAAGATATTATGTTATACATAAATATGGGACTATTTTATGGAATTTGAGTCAAGAAAGGAAGGGAAGGGAATAAGCATTTATATAGTACCTGCTATTTTGGAGGCAATGTGCCAAGCACTTTTTTTTGCAAATATTATCTCATAACCACCTTGTTGTAGTATCATTTCCATCTTACAGGTGAAATGGTGTCAGTCATACTCTAATGTAATAGCCATGGCATTTTTTCTATAGTCCCTAACTACCTGAAATAAATTTTAAATATTCAGTCTGATGTAGATGGGTATTAATAGTGTTACTTTTCATTGAGAAGGGAAACAATTTTCTGGAAAGTAATTTGAAATTATGCACAAGTAGTTATTAAACGGTTCATGCTCCCTGACTCCATTATACCCTGCTAGGTAAAGGTCCTATATTTATAAAAATATATATAGCAGCTCTTTATGTTTCTTTCCAAGAAAGTGGAAACCATTGAGATGTCCATAAATTTGGAGGATGGTTAAACTAGCTGTAGTATGTGAATGTAACAGAATACTACAGTGCTACAAGAAATGAGGGAAAATGGTTTCAGAGATATAGAAAGATTTTTTTTATGAACTGATATAAAGTAAAGAGAGGAGGGCCAAAAGAATAAGTTTTATTATGCAGATTTAGTTATATCAATATATAACATCATCTATTATATATATATATATAATGTTATATTTATAATATCAGTATTATAAAAATGAGAAATTATACTTCTGGTGCCAAGGTGGCACAATAAGGAAGGAACCCTCTCAAACTCTCCCAAATTCTCCTCCAAACAACTAGAAAATCACCTCAGAATTGATCTAGGAGCAGGGAAGCAGCTTACCAGTCCAGCAGAAAAGGTCTATGTCATTGGGGTGGCAGGGGAGAGAAGTCTAAGAGGAGAAGCAGTCAGCTTCACAGTAGAGGGCCTGAAGCAAGACTTCAAGCCTAGAGCAATCCACCAGTATGGCCTCACTCTCCTTCAGGCCAACAGCCCCTTAGGCAAGTGAGCAATCTATACTGCAAGGCAAAGACCCACCCCAGGGACCCCACCCCCAGAACAAGCCACTAATAAGGCCTTGGTCACATTGCTCTACAGTAGTGAAGCCCCACCCCAGGACTGGCCAACATTGAGACTGATCCCTGAGGCCTACCAGCAGAGACCTTGTTTCCATAGCAACCCAGAAGCAAAGTCTGCTCCTGGAGCAGGCCAAGAGCTAAACCCCACACCCAGAGGAGGCCAATAGAGTGGTTCCACCACCCATTACAAGCCAGAAGGGAAGTCTATCCTTCAGGGAAAGCAAGCAGTTAAGCCCTGAAATCCAGTGAAAGCCAGCAGTAAGACCCAGAGCTCTAGTACAAAATGCTTAGGACAATACAATACCAGAGCCCAGCTCACATAAAAACACCAAGTCACAGAAAAAGGCAGAAAATTAGCAAAAATACAAAAAGTAGTTTGACTATAGAAAGTTACTATGATAGGGAGCATCAAGGCATAAACTTAGAGGAGGGCAATAATGTCAAAATAACCACATGTGAAGCCTCAAAGAAAAATGTAATTTGGTCTCATGCCCAAAAAGAATTCCTGGAAGAGCTTAAAAAGGATTTTTCAAAGCAAATTAGAGAAGTAGGAGAAAAAATGGGAAAAGAAATGAGAGTTATGCAAGAAAATCATGAAAAAAAGTGAATAGCATGGTGAAAGATATACAAAAACTTACTGAGGAAAATAACTCCCTAAAAAAATAGAATTGACCAAATAGAAAAGGAAGTACAAAAGCTCACTGAAGAAAATAATTTTCTTAAAAATTAGAATTGAATATGTGGAAACTAATGATTCTATGAGAAAGCAAGATACAATAAAGCAAAAAAATAAAAGAAAAAATATATAATAAAATGTGAAATTTCTCATTGGAAAAGCAACTGACCTAGAAAATAGATCCTGGAGAGATAATATAAGAATTATTAGACAACCTGAAAGCTATGATAAAAAAAAAAAACCTAGACAATATCTTTCAAGGAATTATCAAAGAACTGGATATATTAGAACCAGAGAGCAAAATGGAAATTGAAAGACTCTACCAATCACCAAAGAGACCCCAAAATGAAAAATCTCAGAAACATCATAGCCAAATTTCAGAGATCAAGAAAGAGAAAATATTTCAAGCAGCCAAAAAGAAGCAATCCAAATATCATGGAGCTACAGAAAGTATTACACAGGATTTGACAGCTTTCACAATAAGGAACAAGAAGGCTTGGAATATGATATATCAGAAGTCAAATGAGTTAGGATTACAACCTAGAATAACCTACCCAGCAAAAGTGAATATAATCTTTTGTAGGGGGCTGGCGGGGAGGAGAGTGGAAGAAATGGATATTTAATGAAATAGAGAACTTCCAAGCATTTCTAATAAAAAGACAAGAGCTGAATAACATCTGACCTCCAAATACAAGAATCAAGGGAAACATCAAAAGGTAAAAAAAAAGAAGCAATAAAGAGAAACATAAGAAATTCAATAAAGTTGAACTGTTTATATTTCTATATGGCAAGATAATATTTGTAACTCAACTTTATTACTGTAAGAGAAATTAGGAGTATATGTAGACAGAAGTGTGGGTGTAAAGCAACTTTGATGAGAAGATTCTCCCCAAAAAAATAAATGAAGAGGTGAAAAAGAAAATTGCAGTGGAAGAAGGAGCAGAGAGACTGAGTGGGATAAATTATCTCACATAAAAGACATATTATAATGGAGTGAAAGATGTGGAAAGGGGGTGGCAGGCAAAGCTTAAACCTTACTCTCATCAATATTGGCTCAAAGAGGGTATAACATACATATTCAGTTAGAAATAGAAATCTATCTTAGCCTATAAGGAAGTAAAAAGGCACAGGGATAATAGAAGGGGGAGGGACAGATAAAAGGGAAAGTGTATTGGGGAAGGCAGGTATCAGAAGCAAAACACTTATGAGGAGGGAAAGGGTGAAAAATAGTATGGAGGGAAATGCACAGTTATCATAACTATAAAGATGAATAGGATGAACTCACCCATAAAATGGAAGCAGATAGCAGAATGGATTAAAAATCAGAATCCTACAATATGTTGTTTATAAGAAACACATCTGAAGCAGGGAGATACACATAGGATAAAGATAAGGGACTGGAGCAGAATCTATTATGCTTTAGTTGCAGCAAAGAAAGCAGGGATAGCAATCATAATCTCAGATAAAACAAAAGCAAAAATAGATCTAGCTAAAAGACATAAAGAAGGAAACTATATCTTGCTAAAAGGTATCATAAACAATGAGGTCGTATCAATACTAAACATATATGCACCAAATGGTATAGGATCTAAATTTTTGAAGAAGTCAAATGAGTTACAGGAAGAAATAGAAAATAAAACTGTACTACTGGGGGACCTCAACTTTACCCTCTCACAACTAGATAAATCTAACCAAAGAAAAATAAAAGAAAGAACAGTTAAGGAAGTGAATAAAATTTTGTAAAAATTAGATATGATAGTTCTCTGGAGAAAATTAAATGGATATAGAAAGAAATATACCTTTTCTCAGCTGTATATGGCACCTACACAAAAACTGACCCCATATCAAGACATAAAAACCTCACAACCAATTGCAGTAAAGTAGAAATAATAAACATCCTTTTCAGATCACAACAAAATAAAAATTACATTTGATAATGGAAAATAGATTAAAAATCAATTGGAAATTAAATAATATAATCCTAAAAAAAATGGATGAAAAACTAAATCATAGGAACAATCAAGAATTTCTTTAAAGAAAATGACATCACAAACAACATGCCAAAATTTGTGAGATGCAGTCAATGTGGTACTTAGGGGAAAATGTATATCTCTAATTGCTTGTATCCATAAAAAAGAAAAAAAAAAAAGCATATAATGAATTAGGCATATAACAAAAAAAAAATTATGGTAAGAATAAATTAGAAATCCCAAATTAAACACCAAATTCAAAATCCTGAAAGTCAAAGGAGTGATTAATAACATTGAAAATACAAAAACCATTGAACTAGTAAATAAAACTAGAAGCTGGTTTTATGAAAAAAACAATAAACTAGATAAACCATTGTAATTTTATTTTTTAAAAAAGGAAAGAAGACAACCAAATTACTAATATCAAGATGAAATGGTGAATTCACCACCAATAAAGAGAAAATTAAGACAATTGTTATTTTGTCCAATTATATGCCAATAAATTTGATAATCTAAATGAAATGGATGACTATCTACAAAAACATAAATTAATCCCCAGTAACAAAAGAAATAAAACACTTAGATAGCCCAATCTTAGAAAAAGAAATTGAACTAGTCGTCCATCAACTTCCAAAGAAAAAATCCCCAGAACCAGATGGATTCACAAGAAAATTCTACCAAATATTTAAAAAACAATTAATCCCATTATTATATAAATTATTTGGGGAAAAAGATGGAGTCCTATCAAATTCCTTTTTCAATACAAATATGGTTCTCAAGCCAGGAAGAGCCAAGACAGAGAAAGAAAATCATAGATGAATATCCTTAATGAATATTAATGCAAAAAAAATTAAATAAAATACTAGCAGATTACAGCAATATATCACTTTCAGGATCATACCCTATAACCAAGTAGGATTTATACCAGGAAAGAAGGGCTGGTTCAATATTAGGAAAACTGTCAGCAAAAGTTACCATATCAATAATAAAATCAACAGAAATCCTGCAGTTATCTCAATGGATGCAGAAAAAGGTTTTGAGTAAATATTGCAACCATTCCCATTAAAAACACTAGTGAGGATAGGAATAAATGAAACTTTCCTTAAAATGATAAGCAATATTTATCTACAAACATCAACAAGTATTATTGATAATGGGGAGAAGCTAGAAGTTTTCCCAATACAGTCAGTGGTCAAGTAAGGATGGCCATTATCACCTCTCTTATTTAATATTGAACTAGAAATGTTAGCCACAACGAGAGAAGAAAAAGAAATTAAAGAAACTGGAATAGGCAATGAGAAAAAAAACTATTATTCTTTGCAGATGATATGGTGTTATACTCAGAAAATTCTAGAGAACCAACCAAAAAAACTACCTAAAATAATTAGCAAGTTTAGCAAAGTTGCAGGATACAAAATGAACCCACATAATCAGCATTTCTATATATTACAAAAAAAAAAACCTGTTTCTATATATTAGTAGCAGCAAGAGATAACAGAGAAATTCCATTCAAAATAATTGTAGATGATATAAAATACTTGGGAATCTACCTGCCAAGACAAACTCAGGAACTATATGAAACACAACTATAAAACATTTTTCACATGAATAAAGTCAGATCTAAATACTTGGATGAATATCAATTGCCCATGAGTAAGCTAAGTCAAAATAATAAAAATGGCAATTCTATTTAAATTCATCTATTTAGTACCACACCAATCAAATTTATAAATCTAGAAGATGAATAAAATTCATCCAGAAGAACAAAAGCTCAAGGATATCAAGGAAATCCATGGGAAAAAAATGTAAAGGTGCACTCACTGTACCAAATCTCAAACTGTATTAGAAAGTGGTAATATCCAAAACAGTCTGCTACTGGCTAAGAAATAGAGTAGTGGATCAGTGGAATATATTAGGTACAAACTATATTATAGTAAGAGACCATAGTAATCTAGTATACGATAAGCCCAGAGATCCAAGTTTTGGAACAAAAACTCAGTATTTGACAAAAACTGCTGGGAAAACTGTAAAATAGTATGTTAGAAACTAGCTATAAACCAACATTGTCAAAATGAGTACATTATTTACATATAAAGGGTGATACCATAAACAAATTAAGAGAGCACGGAATAATTTGTTGTCAGAATTATAGATAAGAGAAGAATATAGGACCAAGGAAGATTTAGAGAGCATTACAAAATGTAAAACAGATCATTTTAACTATATAAAATTTAAAAGTTTTTACATAAACAAAACCAATGCAGCCAAAATTATAAGAAAAGCAGAAAACTAGGGGGGAGAGTTGCAACAAGGATCTCTGATAAAAGCCTTATTTCTCAAAAATATAGATAACTGAGTCAAATTTATAAAAATACAAGTCATTTCCCAATTGATAAATGGTCAAAGGATATTAACAGTTTTCAGACAAAGAAATCAAAACTATCTAAAGTCATATGAAAAAAAATGACCCAAATCACTATGGATCAGAAAAATGCAAATTAAAATAACTCTGAGATGCCACCTCACACCTATTAAAGTGGCTAATATGAGGAAAAAAAAGGAAAATATTGGATGGTGGAAAGGATGTGAGAAAATTGAGACACTAATACACTGTTGGTGGAGTGGTGGATTGTACTCTCCATGAGAGCAATTAGGTGCCATGCCCAAAGGACTATAAAACTGTGAATGCCCTTTGATCCATCAATATTACTGATAGTTCTATATCCCGAAGACACCAAAAATAAAAAAAGAGTAAAGGACCTATTTGTACAAAAATATTTACAGCCCTTTTTTTGTGGTGGTTAAGAATTGGAAATCAAAAGGATGTCCATCAATTGGGGAATGGCTAAACAAGCCGTGGTATGTGATTGCAATGTAATATTGTTGTGCTATAAGAAATGACAAACAGGATGATTTCAGAAAAGCCTGGAAAGACTTGTGAAATGAACAGAACCAGGAGAACATTGTACATAATAACAGAATATTATTTGACAAGAAATAGTTAATGACATGGCTATTCTCAGCAATTCAATGATCCAAGATAATTCCAAGGGACTTATGATGAAAAATGCTATCAATCTCCAAAGAAAGAACTTATGTTGATTGAATACAGATTGAAGTATGCTATTTTTCACTTTCATTTTTTTTATTCAAGTCTTCTTCTACAAAATTACAAATATGGAAATGTTTTATATAATTGCTCATATATAACTTATATCTGCTTACTGTCTCGGGGGGGAGGCAATGGAGGGATTGAAGGATAGAATTTGAAACTCAAAACTTTAAATAAAAATTTTTGGAAATTGGGGAAAAAATGAGAAATTATAAAAAACTTGAGACTGAGTGATTAAATGATTAATCGTGACTCATGGGGACTGATAAAGAAGAATACTGCCCATCTCATAACATAGAGATAATGGGCACAACATTAGAAATACAGTTTAGGATGTAGCCCATGGGAACATTTATTTTGCGTGACTGTGCTTATGTGATACTAGGGTTCTGCATTTCTTTATTCAGTGGGTTATGGGAGGTGGGAAGGAGAAAAAAATAAATGCTTGATAACCAAAAAAAATGAAATGCTAATTTTTAAAATAAAAAAAAAAGAAGCAAATGGGGGTTATTAAACCTCAGCCCCTGCCTGTGTTGCTATATGCTACTGCCCTCAGCTTCCAGCTCCTTCATGACAACAGCAATGTGATGTCTAAATTCCCTTACCCATGTGCCCCAATCTAGCCAGATTTAATTGCCAGTCCTTAGCCCTGGAATGATCAAGGAAATCTATGCAATAGCTCTTGTCCCAATAGGAAAGATATTCTAAGCAGCATATGAAGATAAAAGAAAAGTCCACACCTGAAGGAAGGAAGGAAGGAAGGAAGGAAGGAAGGAAGGAAGGAAGGAAGGAAGGAAGGAAGGAAGGAAGGAAGGAAGGAAGGAAGGAAGGAAGGAAGGAAGGAAGGAAGGAAGGAAGGGAAGGGAAGGAGGAAGGGAGGGAGGGAGAGAAGAAGGAAGGAAAAAACTTCATTACAAATATGCATAGTCAGGGAATACAGTTTCCCCATTGACTATTTCCTAAAATGTACATCTCATCCTGCATTTGGAGCCCATCAACTTTCTATCAGGAGACAATGTTTCATCTACAGTCTGCTGCAATTGTGGTTTATCATTATATTGATCAGAGTTCTCCAATTTTTCAAAGTTGTTTTCCTTTGGACTGTTGCTATAATGTAAATTGTTCTAGTTCTGCTCTTTACACTCGGCATTAATTCATTCTGTTTTCCCTGTGTTCTCTGAAATTGTCCATTTTGCCATTATTTAATAGTGACTAATTTTCCATTACAGTCCTATGACATGCTTTGTTTAGCCTTTTCCCATTAAGTGAATACTTCCTTTGTTTCCAGTTCTTTCTTACTACAAAAAGAGCTGCTACAAATATGTTATATCATATAACATATTTTTCTTTCTTTGATCTTTTCTGCAATAACACTGGGTCAAAGGATATACACAGTTAAGTGTCTTTGGGGGCATAGTTCAACATTGTTTTCTAGAGTGGTTGAACCAATTCACACCTCCTCCAATAATGCCTTAGTAGTATGCCTGTTTTTCACAGCCCAGGTAATTTTTGCCATTTTTCTTGGTTCGTCTTATCTGCCAGAAAGGCATGAGATGGATCTAAGAGTTATTTTAGTTTGCATTTCTCTAATTATTATTGATTTGGGCCATTTCTTCATATGGTTGTTGACAGATTGGATTTCAGACAATGGTAAGTTAAGGTAGCACTTCTGTTTTTCAGTATTCTGGAAGTTTTCTGTGTTGGCCTCAGATAGATAGTAAAGACTGAAGTCTTTAATCTTCCAGTTCAACTGTGTTGGATTCCACAGGGTAGACAGTCAATCGAATGGATAAGAGGTTACTAACAAGTACATCTGTGGGAAAAACAAGAAGGCATATTATTGATGGAATTTATCATGATTACTGAAAAATAAATATTAATAACTAATTTCTTCTTTGAAAATTTTTAGTAAAACAAAAATGCTTAAAGTGGAACATATCACTCATTAATACAATTTACAAGAAGGAAGTTAATATTTATTATTTTTTCTTGTCAAAAGGATTTTCATGAATTTCTTCTAAATGACCTGAAAATCCCAGGCCTGTTTTAATTCTTCTGTCCTCTGTTGTCCTCTGCTCATAGCATGATTCCTAATACCAATGTCACAAATCCCTCAATATCTGGAGCACATTTTTCTCCACCAGCATCTATCCCATTTTTTACAAGTTAATAGTAAGGTCAAATACATCATGTACAGAACTATCTGCTATGAACATTTAAATAAAAAAAGGGAACGAGTCCTGATTTTAGCTGCTTTTCTTCTGGGCTCATTTAACAGGGCTCACATATACCATCTGTTTCTCTTCTATAGGTATCCACTTTGAATTGGCCTCTTAAAAATTGCCTTTAAGGCTGGATTACTACCTGTTATACAGCCACACTCCAGGATTCCTGTGGCAAAGTGAAACAGAGTTATAACATTTATACCGAAAGGTCCAAACCCTGCTTTTGTCCAAATATTCCAACTTTGATTTGTGAGAACAGACTATTGACTTGTGCTTCTTTGCTGAATGAATGGGACAAAATTAAATGTCAGTCCTGCATGGGCAGAAACAGCAATAGCTTGTTCTCCTGAGGGAGTTCAAGGCTTTCTGGGGTTTTAAGCCTCAATAGATCTAGAACTCCTGAAATTTAATTACACTTTATGAGCACCCCCTTCTCCAATTTTTTGCCATTATGGAAAAAAGTTGCTATTGATATATTTACATGTATATTACCTTTACCCATTTCTGTGATGTCCTTGAGGTATAGGCCTAGTATGAATATAGCTGAGTCAAAGGGCATGCACTATTTCGTATCTTTTTCTGCATAATTCCAAGTGATTTTATAGAAGGACCGCACCTTTTCACAGCTCCACCAAAAATACATTAAGTGCCTGTTTTTCCACAACCCCTATAACATTTGTCATTTTCTCTTTCTTTTGTCTTTAGCAATTTAATGGGATTGTGGTGGAACCTCCGAGTTGCTTTAATTTGCATTTCTCTAACTATTAGTAATTTGTAGCCATTTTTCATATGACTATCAAAAGTCTTGGTTTAGTTCCTTGAAAATTACCTATTTTTTTATTTCTTCCTTTCCTCCCTCTTTGCACCTTCTTTCCTGTCTTCCTTCCCTTATTTCTTTCTCCTTTTTCTCTTTTCATCTTTCTTTCCTTCTTTCTCTATTTCCAGTAAATGGCAGAAAGTAGGAAAGAGAAAAAAAAAATAATACTTCATATTTGGGGAAAAAATAGTAATTGTTTTTACAGACCTAAGCTCTTAGAGATCTATAAGAACTAAAGGTATGCCTGGAGTGTTGGTGTCCTTGAATCAAGATCACTTAGGTCCGTGGTAGACCTTCTGGGGTCAGACATCTGGGGCAACTATTTTTCATGAGCAGCTAGGCAGTGCAGTGGATAGAGTGCCAAATCTGAAGTCAGGGGGACTCATCTTCCTCAGTTCAAATCTGGCCTCAGACACTTATTGATCATGTGACCCTGAGTAAGTTATTTCACCCTTTGGGCTTCTACTTCCTCATTGGTGAAATGAGTTAGTAAAGGAAATGGCAAACTACTCCAGTATCTTTACCAAGAAAATCACAAACGGGGACACAAAAAGTCAGACACCACCACCACATAATTTTTATCTATCTAAATCTTTTCCCACCATTTCCAACATGTCCATGAACGTGGGCAGCCATGTGGGGCTTGGATGGGGTGAGGATAGTGAAAGGGGTGGGGGTGTGTATTCTATTATCTGCCTACACACACAATTTGGGGCTATGTCAGTTCAGAGTTTTATAGTGCTTTTATTTCTTCATATATTCATTTAACAAACATTCAGTAAAATAATGATTAGTGAGAAAAATGCAAAGATGAATAAGAAGTGGCCCCTACCCTCAAAGACCTAGCAGAGGATGTACAGTAATACGCTAGTGAATGTTTAACAGTGAAGGAAGGAGGGAGGAGGGAAGGAAGACAAAGAAGGAAAAAAGAAAGAGAAAGATGTGCTTGAGACCTTTTTAAAATGAAATTTGCATTATTAACATTTTCTCTATCACTTTCTCAAGTCTGGATGATCAACATAATAGTGAATCAAGCCTTGATTTGTAGCATTTGTTGATTTTCTGAAGTGAAAATGATCACACTGAAAAACTGAACAATCCTAAACCTATAAAAATTGGCTCTAGCATATTCCTGACTGAATATAATTATGCTTTAAGATCGTGAATGGAACAAAATAAACTCCTCCCCATACCATCTTGCCCAGTTTTCCATTCACAGAAACCCCTTAGGTTATTCTGGTGTTTGACTATGGAATTAACTTCCCAGAACTTCACACTGATATTGAAGAATGTGTAACTCCTTCATATTTAAATGATACCAACCTGGAATTCATAGCATTTAGAATTGTAGGATATTACCTAATATAATCCCCCTACACACATTCATTTTACTGAGGAGGAACCTGAAAGCTAGGTATTCATTCAACAAGTAAACACCTAGTATTAGGGGTAGGTAGTGTGCTAGATGTTGGGGATACAAAGACAGAAGACAAAGAGCTTATAAAATGGAGGGAGGGAGGGAAGAAGAAACAATCACACACATACTTTTATATAGAGTGTGTATATGTATACATATATGTACATATGTATGTTATACCTGTAATATATTCAAATTCAAAACATGTATTATCCACATACAAGATACCTTGTTTTGGCAAAGTCAGGGAGAGAAGACACTGAAGGTGTGAGGATGAGTGACAGGACAGGGAAAGACTTAGTGAAGAAGGTAGCTCTTGAATTGGTGTTGAAGAAAACCAAGGATTCTCTTGGGAGAGGTAAGGCTAGAGTATAATCCAGCAAAAAAAGGCAGTGCAAAAGAAGGGAGACAGGAGGAGAATTATCACTTGAGAAGAACAGCCAAAAGCACACTATGGCTGGAACACAGGTTCTGCAGAGGGAGCTAATGTGTAAGAAAGCTGGAAAAGTTACAATAGGACCAGAGAGTAAAGAGTTTTGAAAGCTAAAATAAGGATTTTATACTTGATCCTAGAAGTAATAGAGAACGACTAGAGGTTAGACATACACTTTCAAAAAATCTCTTTGCTAACTTTGCAGATGATGTTTGCACCAATAAGAGATTGGAAGGAAGCTAAACAATTAAAAGACTATTATTATAATTTCAGTGAGAAGTAATGAGGGCCTGAATTGGAAGTAGCTAGGTAAACTGAGAAAAGGAGATACACAAGAGATATTGTAGATATAGACATGATAGGGTTTGACCACTACTTGGTTGGGGGAGGTGAATGAGAATGAGGCATCAAAGATGACTTCAAGGTTGTAAAACTGGATGAATGGGAGAAATAAAAAAGAGCAGAATGGCTGAAAGGATGGCGATACCTAGGACAAAAAGAAGTATCAGAAGGGAGTGGGTTTTGAGGAAGATCTAATGAGTTCTGCTTTAGATAAGTTGAGTTTGAGATACCTACAAAACACCAATATCAAAATATCCAACAGGCGATTGGAGATGCAGGACTGGAGCACAAGTGGAAACTTAGGGTTGGATACATAGATCTGTGAGTCATCTGCATAGACATGATCATTGAACCAAATCACCAAACGAGAACATAAAGAGAAAATAAAAGGTGACTGCCCACAATTTGGAACACTGTTAATAGATGGGATATGAATGAAGAGCAAGCTGAGACTAAAAAGAAGTAATCAGTCATATAGAAGAGTGAAGATCCAGTATCAAAGAGGACAGGATGCATCAACAGAGTCAAATGGCGCAAAGAAGTGCCGAATAAGTGCTGTGAAAAGGTCATTAAATTTGCCAATTAATAGATCATTGGTAGCTTTGTAGAGAGCAGTTTTCATTGACTAGTGAGGTTGCAAACCAGCTTACAGATAGTTTAAAATAGAGGAAAAAGAGATACTGGAAAGGAAACAAAGGGAGATGGTTTTTAAAAAAAGAATTCATTTGTGAACTATAGAGAAATATAACATGATAACTAGTGGTAATGGTAGGATCTGAGGAGAATTTTTAAGATCAGAAGAAACTTGAATTTCTCTGAAAAGAGCAGAGGAGGAATCAATAAATAAGTTTCATGATGTGCCCAAAACTATATAGAGAACAAAGAACAAAATCCAGATTGAAACCCAAGTCTTTCAAAACCTAATCTAATATTTTTCCTGCTGTATAATGTGCAAACTCTGGAGGGACTAATGTTTTGGTTACCTTCATTAGGAAAATAGAGACACTAAGAACCAAAGAATTAAAGGGAAACTTCTGGTCAGCAACCACAATGTAAAAAGAGATGTGTAATTCTCAGATAATTGGCATTTGTCTTGTATCCTTCTGTTTTGTGTCTTTGTGTCTGTCTGCTTAATAAAGTAAATCTTCTATCCTCAATAGAACCAGACACCCAGTATCCAGGGAAGCATAGGGAAGTATACTTGCTGGAGATCAGGTGCAAGGTGAGACAATGTAAGGAGACCTCTTTATATTTACATCTCAAATCTCACATCTTGAAAAAAGGCAATTTATCCCCTTATTTAATCATAGGAGTTAGCCAAGGGAGTAAGACCAAAAGAAGAAAAAGAAAAGACTACTAAATTGCTTCAAAAACATATGAAAGTTGAGAATTTTGCTGTACTAGTAGAGATTGTGTTATATTTGGATTTTTCCCAGTAACCATGTTACATGAATGTATGTCCAAAATTTAATTTGGTTTCTGTCCTAGAGAATAGGAAAGAGGTAGAGGAAACTATTTCTACTCTGCAGAGTATCTTTGAATGCATGGAGGAAGTGTTTCAAGTAAGAAACAAAAAAAGAATATAAATTTACCTATGATCAGGAGGCTGGATAGTGGACGAATGTCACCAGAGAAGGAAGGCAAGAAGCTCTTCCTATGCCAGCAAGAGCAGGAGGAAGCAGCTCCTTGCATTTTAAGGGTTGGTTTAGATCAGGCCTGCATAACCTGTGGCCAGTGGGCTGCTTACTGCATACCGAAAGGATTTCAGGTGGTCTGTGAAAAATATGGAGGAAAACATCCTTAACATTTTTCGTGGGCTGCCCAAAATCCTTTGGCATGTCCACAGGCTACGAATGGCCTATGGACTGCAGGTTGTGCAGATCTGCTTTAGATCCACAGATGTCATTAGGGGACAAATCATCCAATAATAGATCAAAAAGAGGTCAATAGAAGTAGTAGGTGACCGTTTGCTGAGGAGCACCAAGGCAGCTTTTTTGTTATAAAATAAATTGGTGTGTTTGTCCTGCATTCTCAAAGAGGACCATGACATCAGGGAGATGATGGCATGACTTGCAGTTGGCTTGGATTTGAGTGAGTGAGAGCTGTGCAATGTCACCAGCTTCACTTTCTCCTCCAGAGCCATCTGGGTCCAGAGGCCAGATATTCATCAGGATGACTGGAGATGGCCCAAAATGCAATGGGAGACCACTCAAAGTGAGAATCTGAAAAGGCTTTAGTCTAAAAAAGCCAGGGTCTCCCACTGAATACAACCTGTGAGTGAATAGCAGCTCCTTTCCTCTTTTCTCCTCTCCCCTTTCCTCCCCTCCCCTCCCTCCTTACCTAGAGTACTCTGCCCCGGGGAAGATACATTTCAACAGCTAAAAGTTGCTTTTTTTTCCTTTGGGTTTACTGGCTAGATTTCTTACTCAGAGACCAAGCCTTAAACCCAGTTCACTCTGAAGCTCATAGATTGGACAATAGATTCCTGATCTCCTAGCACAGAGTGAATGTAAATCCTAAATACTAACTATTTATCTTTTTCCCAGGAACCCTAAGCATCTCCCCCTCCCAGTTTGTTTGTTTGTTTGTTTGTTTTATTAAAGGGGCCATCCCTGGAGTAACTACTTAAAGAGTATTTTTGAATGGGTGCTCCCTCACTCAAAGTGATATAAATAAATAAATAAATGAGTAATGAAGTCAGTTATCCTTCTCAGGATAAACATAAAGCCATGACAGAGAACCTCACAAAAAACTGTCAAACACCACCCCATTTCTGGTGATTCATGGGGAGACAAGTTATATCACCATAAAGAACCTAGAAGGCTTTCTAAGGGTTATAAGTCTTGAAGGGGGAGAACAAATGCCTTACGGGGCATAGGTGATTGTTTTTTTATCTGCCAAATGAAGATAATAGCTTCAGAAGAAAAAAGCAGATATGAGAACTAAACACTTAGCTAAAAAAAATGGCATCTGAAAACAATTGTTTTGGGTTTGAGGTTTTTTGGGGGTGCAGCAAGGTTTGGCCAATAGCTTAAAATACCAGAATAACACAATTTTGAAAATGTACTGATGTACCTAACAAAGGACAGTTAAAAACGTTTGCAAGAGATGTAAATCTAACGAAGAGGAATTTAAGCTGAAAGGAGCTTATCTCTGATAAGTCTAGTAATGTGTAACTTCAGAATAGCAAGTATAATGTAACAGCACAAGAAAGAATCAACAATGTACAGGACAAAATATCCAATAAAAAATGAAACAAGACTGTCATAGCAAATGTCTTTCTACAAATACACAAAACTTGGATGGTGAACAGATGAAACTTGAAATTCTAACACAAGAAGAAAAATCTGACCTAAAATATTTACTTGAAGATTTGCGGGGTGGGATCCATAACTCATATAACTGGATGAATGTCACATGTTCAAAAGAAACAGAACAGATAAGTGGAAGGGAGCACAATAAGATGGTGTCCTGTGAAGTAATCCAGGAACTTGAAGGAAATAACATGGTACAGAACATTTAGGTAAGAACCCACAGAGATGGAAAAACATATTGATGTAGAAGTATACTCTAAACCGCATAAACAAAAGTAGAATCTTGATGAGTAGTTTGGGAAACATCATAAACATAGCCCAGATTTTTGAAATATTAGTATTGGGAGACTTGAGATAACTGAACATCTTTTGGAACTCTTTTTCAAGCCTCCAAAAGGTAGAGGAAGTAATCAAGAGCAGTGGTATATTAGATTTGATTTTGACCATCAAGGAAGAACTGTTTGCCATACTACCATGATGAAAACCTGAGGGTTCAAAAATCAATTTCTCATAACTATAGGAGGGGGAAGTTGTGGAAGTTGTAGAGAAGAATTTGATTAGATGTAAGGAAAATCTTCCGAACAATTAGACTGATCCACAAGAAATTGGAATGCTTTGGTAGTTGGTGGGGGTTTTCCTCTTGCTCCTGTACTCCTTCTTCCCCCATTAAAGTTCTTCAAGCAGAAACCATACATGACCACTTATCAGAGTTGTTTTAGAAGGAATTGATTTTTAGGTGTGAGCTGGATTACTTGGTCCTTAAATTCCAACTCTTAGACTATGTGACTCTATGAAACAACTTAGAGACTCAGTCAGTGTATATGTATTACATTGTCATTTCTATCATATATTTTAAAAGCTAAGACATAGATTATTTATTGAGAACAAACCCCAGCAGTTCAGAAAGGTAAAAATTCCATTTCAGGGCTCATCATGTACATATATGTTATCCTGTGAAATCCTGGTGTTGTTTTTATTCAATCAGTCATATCCAACACTCCATGACCCAACCTTCATGACCATAGCACACCAGGTCCTTTTGTCTTCCACTGTCTCTCAAAATTTGTCCAAGTTCATGTTCATTGTCATCTTCTGCTGACACCTTTTCCTTTTGCCTTCAAATTTTTCCCAAAACTAGGGTCTTTTCCAGTGAACCTTGTCTTTTTATTATGTGACCTAGGAAGCCCAAGCAATAGGCAGGCCATGTTGGTTCATGGTCCCATTTCAGAATAAAAAATACCAAGTAGTGAAAATTAAAAAAAACTGAAAAATGCTCATCATAGCTCCCAATAATCAAGGACATATTACATATAAACAGTGATGCTATATTATTTTTTTCAGCCACACTTAAATCCAAGAATAATGAAGTCATTAGCAATCATCTTTGAGGGCTATAAACAGCAATGAACATTCAGCTATAATGCCTGGTGTATCTCTAAATAGACAGTTATTTTGGAATGAATATTCAGAGTGGTGTAGTGAAAAGAGCCCTCAAGAGGGAGTCAACACACTTGACTTGGTCCTACCTCTGCCGTTAACTACCTTTGGACTTGGATTAACTTCTTAACCTCTCCAGACCTCAGGTTCCTCAAATGTGAAATGAGACAACTTAGTGATGAATGTTTAGAGTCTTTTTAAGCCTCTGAAGTACTTTGCGAGTATTATTTCATCTAAAGTTCACAAGGTCCCTATAAGGTAGGCACTATAGGTATCATCTCCTTTTTTAAAGATTAGGAAACTGGGTCAGAGAAGTAGTAAATGTCAGGTGTGGGATTTGTCCTTAGGAGTCCAGTTCTAGCACTTTATTATCTCTAAACCAAATGGTTTCTACTTCCCCTCTTTGAAACCATCACCCAGGCTTCCAATCTAGGTGTTATCCCTGATTCCTCACTCTCACAAGACACTCCATCTTCCTACACTGACCATGTTCACTGGCTTTTCATCTCTACCATGTAGCTTCCTTGTCCTTGGTCCTCTTCTCATCTACTTTTACCCTTCAGCTATTACTTCAATGCATGTATTTCAAATCTTTATTTTATGTCCTAATGTCTATGTTATAGGACTACACCTTCAACTTAAAGGATTTTTCTGCCTGGATGTCCTCCAGGCACCTCAAACAAGGAAGCTTCAAGCCAAGACCATTATCTTCCTCCTACTATTTCCTTCCAACTAGAAAAATGAAAAGTCCTAGATCTTCGAGCTCAAAGGAATCTCAGTGATTAACTAGTCCTATCCTCTCACTTTATAGATAATGATACAAATTCAGGAATTTGTTCAAGGTCACATAAGTAGCAGTCATCATAGCTTTCAAGCAGCTTCCCATGTTGATAACCTTAGAGTTATCAATCCTTTCTTTGCTTCTCATATCTAATCAATCACCAAGTCTCTAACCTCCATAATATCCCTCATGCTTGTCTTTTTCTTTTTTCTTACTCTCATTACCCTACTACTAACCTTCATTACCACTCATAGTCTTTTTACATTCCTTCCCACTTCTATTCTCTTTTCCCCTCCAACCCACCCTTCATAACGTTACCTGAATAATCTTTCCTATTCAGACCTGATCAAGACTTTTCTCTGATCAAAAATCTTCGTTGGTTTCTTCTTGGCCACCAAGTTAAATTCACATTCCTTAACCTTGTGTTTAAGATTCTCCACCATCCGTAACCTCTTTAATATTTCTGAAAGAAGGGTTTTCAAATGCCTTCTTACCTTGGAAGTGTGTGTGTGTGTGTGTGTGTGTGTGTGTGTGTGTGTAGATAGAAATAGAGATAGAGATGAATATAGCTATAGATATATAGGTATAGATATAGATTTATCACCCTTCTCCCTACATTCTAGGCTCCAACCAAACTGGAAAACTTTCTGTCCTTGCAATACACAATGTACTATGGTGCCTCCATGACTTTGCTCACACTGTTCCTTATGCCTCTGTTCACTCCTCTTCTTTACCTGTTGAATTTCTCTCCATCCTTTAAATCCCAGCTCAAATGCTGCCTGCTTTGTGAAGTCTGCAGTTCTTCCCACTTCTCCTTCACATATCATATATTTTATTTTTCACCTCTATGATGTCCTTGTCTTGTAATAGTATATATTCTTGTTGCTAGTAAGTCATTTCAGTAGTGTCCATCTCCTCATGATCTCATTTGTGGTTTTCTTGGCAAAAACACTGAAGTGCTTTGCCTTTTCCCTCTCCAGCTCATTTTTAAAGATGAGAAAACTGAGGCAAACAGATTTAAGTAACTTGCTCAGGATCATACAGTTAGGAAGTATCTGAGGTCAGATTTTACTCATGAAGAGTGTTCCTGATTCCAAGCCCAGTGCTCGATCTACTGTACCACCCAGTTGTCATTATATACTATAGTTAATTTTCTTTCTAAGTTCCAAGAGAACAATTTTTATGACTAACTTAAATGTTTTAATCTTACCCAATGTAGCAGCAAGCACCACAGCTTACACAGGAGGACCTGCTGCACAGGTTCTTAGATCTGCTTTTCTAAAAGGAAAGCAACTTTTGAAGGGTCAACAATTTTCTTTAATTATGTATGAACAGAGAAAATACAAGTGGAGAAATAAAGACCAACAGACATGGCTTCCAGCTGTCTGACCATAAGCAATGCATACATCACAGACCAACAGACAGATCCAATTGTCTGACCATCATATACATACATAGTTACTAGAGAGAGAAGCACCAACATCCAGGTTTTCAAACGGGGGAGGAGGGAGTGGCTCCTTAACCCAGAGGCCCATCTGATACATGAACCTTCTTCCAAAGAGTAAACCCCCAAAGCAGAACCTCATCTCAGAGTATATATGCACTTTTCAGAGCAGGAGGGCAAGACCCTCCAGACCCAGTACTTCATTAATTAACAAAAGGTGTAGGCAGTCCTATAAAACTAATCAAGTTCCCCTTGATGGGCTCCAGATGATCTTTCCTTAATATAAATCTCATTGACATTACACCCAACACCTAACAATTGTGCTAAGTACCCATTCTTATTTAACTTCTTTTACTTGATGTTGATTTGACCTTTAGTGTAACTAGTTTATTTTCTGGCACTACATAGACATCTTACTCTGATAGGACTCCCATATCGGTAACCAGTCATTCCGTTTGTTAAGATAAAGCCAATTTCTTTTTCTTTCTTTTTTTTGGTGGGGAGAGGGTAGGAAAGGGGTTGTGTTGTTTACTGTTCACTACTACATACAATGTATTCCAACCCTCTTTTGAAAGAGAGTCAATAAATATGTAAGTGCCTATTATGTGCCAGATGCTATGCTATGCTAAGTGCTGAGGATACAAAGTCTAATGGGAGAAGCAGCACATGAAAAGAACTGAAAAATGGGGCTTTGAGGGGTGAGGGGAATGTTACTTATTATGGGGTGCATGATGAAGCCATTCAGCTGGAGTGAGAAATGATCTAAGGAGAAATGAATTTCCAAGCTGACTTCATCTTGAAGGATGATGAGTTTCTGGGGATGATGAAGTCCAGGAAAGTAGCTGAAGGTGGAGGGAGGGGAAATGATAAGGAGAATTCTCTGAATGCCATCCTTAAATAAAGGAGGAGCTGGGAGGAAGTCTCCAATGTCCATCCTTCACCCTCTCCAAACAGAGGAGAGGAGAAACTCCAGGGGTAGGAGATGCTAAGGAGGGGTAAGTTTCTGGGTTGATTTCATCTATCCTGAAGGAAGTAGTCATCATTAACCTTTAAATCACTGACTTTTTTTTCTTCAACCTGAATCATACTTTCACAACATGTCTTTACATCCTTCCCTATACCCACTTTTGCATTAAAGTCTTCTAGTGTTAAAGTATATTTTGACTTGGTTTCAAGGATTTTGTCAACTTCTTCATAAAATTTCTCTTCCTTTTATAATTCTTCAATAGATAATGTCACATAAGTTGACTGTCCACGGTAGTCATTTTCCTTATTCTCAATGTGAGCACTGAAAAGTAAAATGTCTTTTGAAACTATATATCTTGTTGATTTGAAATTCATGGTGAAACTAATTCTGCCAACTCTGTTGTTTGCCCTGCAAGAGGAGTTGCAACCCAGCCTTCCATTTCCCAACAACTTTGTTTTGTCTTCTACTTTTGTTACCCATTAAAATACCAATAATTAATGTACCCAATAGGACTTAGGGTACTTGTACACCACAATGACTTACTGGAATAAGATTTTGGGGAGGATGGAATGTACTCAGAAGGCAATAACCACATGGCAGCGTTTGATTAGAGTCAAATGGAATTTCTAAAATTCTAAAATTTTCTTAAAACATTCAGAGTTGGAAAGATAATAGTTTTCAGTTACATAATTATAACAGAATACAGTAATACATGCTTTACCCGTGACATTTATTTCCCCTAACATTCATTAAAATTGAGTCCACACTGATAAATAAATACAATGCTTTCCCTTTTTCTCCTCTCCAGTTAATTCATTTTCCTTAAACTAGCATTATTCCCATTTTGACAGTACTATGTCTGTGGCTTGATTTTAAAATGATAAAGTTGCAACTGGTAACTTCATAATTCTTCAGTGATCAGAATTGCTGATATTCCTTCATTTGAAGTTATTTCTAATCTTTAAAAGCTTTTATTAAATTTATGAGAAAATAGTGTCACTCTCAATATCTCATTACTCCTAAAATCTGGCATACTATGCCAATTATTAATTAGCAATCAAGGTCATTTCTCTTTGCTGTTTCATCAAGAGAATGTCCCACTGACTAGAGGCCTTTAGAAATTGGCCCATTAAATCATGATACAACTTGGCTCTGTATCACTTAGGAAATGTGACAGTGCTATAGGCTGGATCAGTGATGGATTCAGAAGAAGCCTCTCATAGTGCCTTGCTGCTTGTGTGTAATTCATTTTTAAAGATCTTTTTCTCCAGCTATTATCAAACAAAATAAAGTTTCTATTTTTGATCTCCTATAACTCCCCTCTTTAAATGTTTCCGGGGAAAGAGGGCCCAAATATGTATCTATAAGTTCTGGCAGGGACTGACGTCATCTTATTTTCCAGATTACTGGCATCCTGATGAAGCAAGAATTGCCATATTTAACCTTAGCAATAAAACCACTGCCAAGAGTAAAGATCTCTCCTACTGGCTCTTTTTTCAAACGTTTCTATCTTCACATTTGAGCTTCCTGTTAGTTCCTGTATCAATTTGGGGAAATGTAAAGGGGATGTAGAAGGTGAAATGAGTTTTTGCCAGACTCAGCAGACAGTGTTTAGACTGTTTAACTTTCATTTCCCAAACATCCTTTAGGTACTACCTGCAATCTGAGCTTGGAAACAGCAGCATATTCTGCCACAAAATATTAATAGCAGCAATTAATGTATTGATTTATATTTGATTCTGTCATTCTTCATTCCCTCTCTGCCACTTTCCTTTTATTCTGCTCTGACAATTCCCTAATGGTGCACAAGAGATATGGCTTTAGGGTAAGCCATGCCACCAATCATCCAAAGCAGTCTATGTGGTTCAGCAGATCCCAGCTCCTGTTTTGTCAGTAGGGATGATGTTCTTTAGGATCTCTGTGGAGAGGAAAACTCTTTCTAAGATTCATTTACAAGCAGAAAAATTTAATAGGATGTTCTGTTCGATCATGACAGAGCGTTTCTGCTGAAACAGCTTGTTGTTTTAGTTTTAACTGCAGGAGACAGGACAGAATTGTTAAGGCAACCCAATTATGAGCTATATATAAGCTACGGAAGCGAGGCTCCGTATTAATGGGGCAATAGGTGTAGCCGCTCTGTAACTCTTCAGCTGAATAGAGGAATTTCATTGCTACCCCCAAGTTACATGACAGTGTCCTACTTACGGTGCCTTAGCCTTCTAAAACAGTGGGATAACAAGGCCCTCATGATCTCACACCTAGATTATGGCAGAATCCTCTTTGTTGGTCTGTCCTCCACAAGCCTCCTCATTCCAGTTTACCCTTCACTCAGCTGTCAAAGTGAACTTCCTAAAAAAGTTCGGTTCTTACCATGTCACTCCTTCAATCAACTCCAGTGGCTTCCAATTACCTCTATGATTAAATATAAAATCTTCTGTTTGAATTTTAAAGTCTCTCATAATGCGGCCCCCTCCTACCTTCTTGGTCTTTTTAAATCCTACTCAATTCCATGTAATCTACGATCCAGTAACATTGACCTCCTTTCTATTCCTCACAAGACACTCCATCTCTCAAATCCAAGCATATTCACTGGCTGGCCCCCACGCCTAGAATTCTCTCCCTCCCTGTCTTTACCTGCTCACTTCCCAGGTTTCCTTCAAGTTCCACCCAAATCCCCTCCTTCAGCAACAAGCCTTTCCTAAATCTCCTTGAATGCTGTTATCATCCACCTGTTGATTATCTCTAATTTGTCATGAATGTCTAATTTGTACATAGTTGCTAGCATGCTTTTTCCCCATTAGACCATAAGCATCTTGAGCTTAAGGATTACCTTTTGTCTTTCTTTGTATCCCTAGTGTTTAGCACAGTGACTGACACTTAGTAGACACTGATTAAATACTTGTGGATTAATTGACTAATATATCTTCCATCCTTAATAGATATAAGCACAAATTTATTAAGCAAACCAGTATTCCCTATCAACTTGGCATCTAACAATAGTTGTCAGTCTCTGAGAATACTGTTCAGAAGCTCTCAGAGTAGTCAAGAGGGGAAAAGCATAGGGGCAAGCTAAATGGTTATTTTTGAAAAACATTTTTATAGGCCTGTATTAGCCTAGTACTTGTGGCATGTAACAGCCTCAATGACAGGGGGAAGCCAAGCTCTCTAGCTTGTGGCAATCCTCTCAATTTTGAGTGTATACTCTCTGAAGCGGTATTTCCTCACTCCTATCGTAGGGACAATGTTAGGAAGGTCTTTCCTGTGGACAGGTCATAGGAACAAAGATTTAGAACTAAAAGAAAATTTAGAGGTTCATTCAATCCATGTCTGTCCTATGTCCTATAAGGATGCTGAAGCCCAGAAAGTGAAGTGTTATGGCAAGTATCCCACAGCAAGAAGTAGCAGAGGTAGACCTTCGAACCAGATCCTTTCATTCCAAACCCAGAAATCCTCACACCAAACTCACTGAGGACTCAGTTTCACTTGTGGATCACATGCATGGTTAGACTATAGCAACCATTTCTCTGTGGCAGAAACTACTTTGTGGATTGTGCAAGGATTAAAACACCCACCTGGAATAGATAGTTTGGGGCAATTATTGAAGAAGGAAGACAAGAAATTATCTAGGGAAATAGAGAAACAGATGAAAAAGTTATTGAGAGCCATGTAAATGATTATGCAAATAGACATTTAAACATAGCCCAAGGGAGCTGACTGGGGACAGCTGGGATATTCACATATTTCACATGCCCTGTTGTGGGTGAGGAAGTATAAGGAAGCAAACAGCACCCCTTCTAAGTCCTTACTTGACAAAGGAACCGAAGTTTCTTGACAAGCAGCAAAGTCTTAATAAAACCAAAAAAATCATCTAAAGAAGCTCAATATAACAGGCAACTTTAGGACTCTCAAGACATCATCTAAATGCTACAGTTAATGGTCCACAAAAGGATAAAAAAGAATTTTAGTTTGAGGAACTGAAAATATACAATATTAAAGGCAAAAAAATAGAAAACATGTACTTTAATTATGAATCGGAATTTTATTTTGGTGATTATACCTTTGGTGTCTAAGCCAAGCAAATCACCTTGCAGTGAGGAGAGATAGCATGGCACAGTGGAAAGAGGTCTGGATTTGAAGTCAGGGGACTTGGATTTGACTTCAAGCTGTGCTAATTACTATTTGTATAAACCTAGACAAATCATTGTATTTCTCTGGACTTCAATTTTCCATAGATAAAATGAACAAGATGGCCTAGAGTTCCAGCTCTGAAGGATTTTTCTTGTGTTTTTATTTGTATTGAATATTATGAGCTATTCCCTTGTGCTTTTAGATATTAATCACCATTGTTAGGTAATATACAGTAGCTCAGAACCTATAACGTCAGCACAAAATCTTATTGCATTTCATCCCTTTGTGTAAAGCGAAATTAAACATCATTTCTGGGCAACAAATGGTTAATGCATCCCTATGCTCCCCAGCCTTGGGCCCCAGACATCACACCACCAGCACATTAATCAGAACGCTACAGCATAATAAAGAGATGAGACAGCTTCCTCTTATTAGTGTGAAACAGCTGCAACTAACCAAATACATCGAAAGCATTCCAACACGAAATGACTAGAACAAATTATTGGTGAGTTGTTTACTGGGGAAAGATCATACGTTTATAATGGAAAGGGGCCTTAAAGTTCACCCAGCCAAACCTCCTCATTCTATAGATAAGGAAATTCAGAGATAGTATGTCACTTGTTTAATGGTACACATTTAGCAACACAGTCAGTATTCAAACCCAGATGCTCTAACTGCAAAACTAGAGTTATCTCCACTAAGTTATTTTGTGAAATAGAATAATTATATGGAGTTCTTGGGATGAAGAGGGTGATAGAGACTGAATATCACCGAAGAGAAGGGAATGATAGAAAATCATCCCCTAGATAAGATCTCTGAAGGGTGGAAGGAAAGCTCTGTGTCTTCACAGTGTCACATCTCTGCCCACATAATAGGAAACTAGACTATGGAGATGAGTGAAATGAACTCTAAGTCAGTTTTGATGTCTATTAACAGTTTCATACTAGGCCTTCTTAAAGGGTTGGGGGAGGTAGAAATCCTTCACCATCATCACTAGCATTTACTAAAAACTATTATTATGACTTTGTTTTCACTTATAAGGTTTGAGTTTGCCAAAAAAAAGAACTAGGAAGAAACAAGGAGAAATGCCAATCTGGTCTTGATTCTCCCCCACCAGATAGGACAGGTTGATGAAATAGAAAAGATGGAAACTTGGAGGAAAGCAAGCATTTGATCTGAGACTTTGTAATAGAAGAGTACAGGAAAGATGGGCATAATCAGACATGCAACAGATAGCTTAAAATTTTTCACAGGAAATCAGCCCAGGAAGGATAAGGAGACTTCAGGAATCAAATCCTGAAAACAGAAAAACAAAGACATTCCAGTGAGGAGAAATGTGGAGACTTGTATGAAAGGACTGATGTGAATATAAAAGGAGCTCATTGACGAATTTAAGTTTTTAAAAATGTATTCAAAAGATAAAATCTAAGGAAAGTAAAAGGGTATAAATATAAAATCATGGAATGGTCCTACAAGAACACGGTTAGTGGTGCTACAGGTAAGATAGAGCTGGAAAAACAAAAGCTAAGAAAGTCAAAGATAGCATGTGTGTGTGCATTGTGTGTTGGTTGGCTGGTTGGTTGGTTGTTGTCCTTCGTTCTTGAAGAGGACCAGGATAAAATGATGTTTCAGTGTGTCCGACTGTAGCTGATTAGACCAACACGAGCTCGGAATGCTCTACCACAGGTTGGGCACGGATATTCCATATAAACATTTGAGGTGGATACTATAAATTTGCACATCCTGTGTTAACTTTGTGCTGTCTCTATTCTGCTTTGCTCAAAGAGCACAGCACCTTTTCTGATGTGCGCACGCCATGCTAGGCAGTCCTGTGCCAGTGTCTTCCATGTTGCACAATCAAATCCAGAGTTCTCGAGAGATCTTGAGAGTGTCCTTGATTCACTTCTTCAGACCACCACCTGCCCCATCTGAGTTCCCCATAAAAGTCTTTTTGGCAAGCATACATTTTACAATTGACCAGCCCATCAGAGTTGCACTCTCTGAAGCACAGTTTGAATGCTTGTCAGTTCAGATGGGTCAAGTGTCTGGTACCTTATCCTGCCAGGTGATCCTCAGAATCTTCCTAAGACAGTTCAAATGGAAGCCATTCAGTTTTCTGGCATGGCACTGGTAGACTGTCCATGTTTCATAGACATACAACAGTGAGGTCAACACAATGGCTCTGTAGACCTTCAGCTTGGTAGTCAGTCTAATACCTCTTCTCTCCCAAACTTTTCTTTGGAGCCTCCTAAACACTGAGCTATCTCTGGAAATGAGTGCATCAATCTCATTGTCAATGTGTACATCCCTGGAAAGTACACTACCAAGGTAAGTGAACTTATCCACAGCATTCAGAACTTCTCCATTTGTTGTAACTGATGGTTCCACATATGGATGATTTGGTGGTGGCTGATGTAGCACCTATGTTTTCTTGGTGTTAATTGTTAGACCAAAACTAGCACAGACAGCAGAGAATTGATCCATACTTTGTTGCATCTCAGCTTCAGAGGCTGTATTGAATGATCAATCATCTACAAACAGAAAATCATGCACCAACACTCTCTCCACTTTGGTCTTGGCTTGTAGTCTTTTCAAATTGAAGAACTTACCATCAGTACAGTAGTTGACCTTGATGCTGTGTTCATCCTCATTGAAAGTATTTCATAATATGGCTGAAAACATCATGCTAAAAAGCACAGGAGCAAGCACACAGCCCTGTTTCACTATTCCATTGGTGACTGGGAAGGCGCAAGAGCATTGTCTACTATCCAGAACCTGAGCAAACATGCCATCATGAAATTGACATACAATACTGATGAACTTCCCTGGGCAACCAAATAATTTTCTGAAAACCTTTATGACTAACAGTGTCAAAGACCTTGGTCAGATCTACAAACATTGTGTACAGATCTCTGTTCTGCTCCTGGCATTTCTTCTGGAGTTGTTGGGCAGCAAACACCATATCGACTATTCCTTGGCCCTTTCTGAAACCACACTGGCTCTCAGGTATATGACCATTTTCCAAGTGAAGGATCAGTCTATTAAGGAGGACTCTAGTAAGAATTTTGCCAGCAATGACAATTGAACAATGACAATGAAAGGGAGAGACCTCCTGTAACTGTCGCAAAGCAATCTACTCCCTTTATCTTTATAGAGATGGAAAATGGACTCCTGGGGGATAACCTTCTCTTACCATATATTTGGAAAATTTCAGTAAGCTTTTGTATGAGCAATGGTCCCCCTACCTTGTAAATCTCAGCTGAGCATTGTGTATATACCTGTGTGCATACATATAAAATATATGTGTATATATATATATATAGCTTTCATATCAAGTTGAAATGGATAGAGATATGTAGTGTATGTTTGTGTATTTAGTGTATCAGGCAGCTAGCAAGACCAGTGGAGAGAGTGCTGACCCTGGAGTCAGGAAGACCAGAGTTCAAATTTGGCCTTGAACACTCACTAGCTGTGTGACCCTGTGCCAATCACCTGACTTCTATTTGCTTTACTTTCTTCATCTTTAAATTGGAGATAATAGCACCTACTTCCAAGGGTTGCTGTGAGGATCAGATGAGCTAATTAACTGTAAAAAGCTTAGCACAGTACCTGGAACATAGTAAGCATCATATAAAATTTAGCTGTTAACTATTGTTTAAAATTTGTGCATATATAGACATACTTTTATAAATATACATTTATGAAAAGGTTATAAAATGATGGATATGACTGCTACTCACTGGAGATTAAAGTATACAATTGTCTCAGTCAGCAGGGACAGAACGCCACAACCTTTAGGCTACAGCATTAGGATAAAGGGATCTTGCAAGACATTGCCCTCATAACTTTGTGCGTCAGCTATACCACATTCTTGTCACTACTCTCAAATCTGTAGCAAAGTGTCAGGGTCCTATTTTGCACATGATAAGGCGGCTCAGCATGGAATTTGACTAGTTTCCCATCCCCAAGGCCCAGAGAAATGCCAGATATTGGCTAATGAGAAGGGATATTTCCAGATTGGAAGATTCAAGAACAGGACTGGAATGGGAAAGTTGAAACTGGAAGAGGAATGGTTTCTAGAGTTCAGGCAGCCTGTTCCAAAAAAAGGCTAGACCCAGAAAACTAGACAAATATTTCTGGACTACCACACATTCTCTACTTATACCATTTACTCAAAAATTTGAATTGCTCCCTTTTGCCTACTGATAAAAATTAGAATCATGCCTGTGATTTTATTGCTATAGGGAATTAGTATCTCTCCCCCTCCATTGAGGGGACACCTTTTACCAATGCAGATCAATAGCTTCTCTGAGAGTTATAGTCTAGGCTGCCTAAGGCACTGAAAGTGAAGTGACAAAGCCAGCATTCATCAAGGCTAGACTTGAATTTAGGTCTTCCTGACCCCAAAACTGCCTCTCTCTTCATGCAAATTTTCTTACCTCCTTAATAAAGTAGAAACTCCTGATCTTGCTATTCAAGGCCCCAAAAAGCTGGATGAAGCCCACTTTTCCAGCATTATCTTATATTGCTGGTATTCACATCCTAATGCCTGGATGCTAACTGGACTCCTCTACCCCGTTTGCAGCCTTTCCCCCTCTTATCTCTGTTCCCTTTGCCAGTGCTGCTCCTCATGCAGGGAATGCAATTCTTCTACATTCCCAGGTCTTGTGTGTAATCAAAGCTGACTAAATGTTGACTGGAATCTTCTCTTGAAGTCCCTCTCTTCTCTCAAGACCCTCTTCCAGTTGCCAAATTTTTCATAATGTTTTCCCTGACTCCTCAACCTTTTTCCCCCGAACTCTCATGATGTTTTGCCCAACTCTATCCTTTGCACTCTTTTCCCCCCCTGTCTTGGAACACAGTTATTTGTGTTCATTATTTTCTGCGATTCTATTACAACTCCAATCTGCATTGTGTCTTTATATCCTCGTTGGCTCAGGAAGTCTCTGTTCTATATATGTTGTTTAATAAATGTTGAATGAATTGTTGAATTTATTCCTGATAGGCACTACTGGTAAAATCTGAGACTTGCACTCTTGGGTTTAGAAAGTACAACATTCCTCTTAACTAGTAAGATATATTAGCAGTTTTCAGAACAAAAGAGAAAGCAACAGCTAGAATTAAAAAACCATTAGAAAGGGAAAACAGTGAGGGCCCTTCTCAAAACTGAAAAGAAACTCCAGAGGCTTAGTCTTCCTCATCTAGGCCCTCCTCTGCCCACCTAGGAAGCCTCTGAAGGACTGCCTCAACAAACATTCTACATCTCCAAACTAATCAAAGCAATTCTGCCTTCAGTCCTCTTACTATTTCCTGGCTTAGCTTCTTCCCCTTCTCAACCAGTTTTATTTTACCGGAGCTGTTCATGTCATCATTTCTTCCATGCTGCCACAGTTTTTCTTGTTAATGTTGCAATTCAGTACATGAAGAGTCCCACAGCAGATGCTTCTCTGAAATCCAGAGAGATGGCTTAGATAATACTCTCTTTTTCTTGGTCCAATAACTTGGAAGTGAAATGTGAGGGAAGCATCATTCATGTGATTTAAAACTGTAGCAAAAAAAAGGGGGGGAGAGAGAGAAAGTTTGATCACAGATGCTCTCTCTTCAAGCCTGCAAATACCCATTAAGTGCCTATTACACATAGTATAGACAGAAGGAACAGCCTCCTATATGTGTGATTTAAATCTCTCCAAAATACACACACACATACAAAATCTCTTCTTTGGCTTTATTATTTCCACTATTTCAGCCAATAATGGAAAGTCGAGGGGAAGGGAAAAGAGGGACATAATAGTACAGTAGAAGGAACATTATTAGCTCTTTCAATAGACCTGTCTTCAAATCCTGACTCCATCACTTACTACTTGTGTGACCTTGGACAAATAACTCAACCTCACTGACTCCTATTTTCTTCATTTATAAAATGAGGAGGATTGGATTGGATGTCCTCTGAAGTTTCATAGCTCTGGATCTGTGATCCATCAATTTATCAAACATTTATTGATCTGTCAGCTTGCATTAGCTAGTGAAAAAACATTCTTATTAACACTGACTAGTTTTTCAAATCAGCTATTTATCATGTTATAATGGGGAGGGGATAAAGAAGGAAATAGAGTAGCAGCAGCCTGCAGGATCCAATGGGAGGACGAACATGAAGGAGCTGGGGTCGAGGGTAGAGGGGAGGGCCGGTGAGGATCTGTTTAGGAAGGTACCGTAGAGTTCCAAAGACAATCATACATTTTAATACCTTGTCCATGAGGACTAAAAATCAAAGACAGAACAGCTAATGGATACTTAGATTCTGACCCTGTAAAGCAAAGAGTAAAGTTTAAAGTCTCTCATCTACACATACCTTGACTTCTCAGGAAAGGAATCCAAAGTCTACTTTTAATCATCAGGAGAGAATGGCTATCCTGTATTATATGGATAATAAAGAAATAAGCCAAAGTTTACAGCTGGAGTACCATGATAATGTTTTCAGAGCTTTATCCAATTTCTTGCATTACCTAAACATCCCTCCCTCAATCCTTTCAAGGTTTCTTTGTCCTAATTTAGTTTATCTGGTCAGTAGGATGGTACCCAGTAGTATATCAGGTTTACTAGAGGGTAGAGAGGGCTAGCTCTAAACAGATGACTTCAACATCTATATCTCTAGCCATAAATTTTCTTCGAAGTTCTAGACCCATGTCTCCAACTACCTGCAAATCATTTCTGTCAGTAGTATCTTTTGCCTGACATGTCTAGAACCCATCTTGTTAGCTTTCCTCTTTCCTGTTCTTTCTGATTTTACTCTTTCCATTAGTGGCGCTTGAGGTAAAGAGTAAGGAAGTAAGCATTTATTAAGCTCCTTCTGTGTGCCAGGCATTTTACAAAAGTACTATCAATCACCTATTATTCCTATTCGTAACTTTGGAATTTATCTTTGATTCTTCCCTCCTGCTCACCTTCTAGTTCCACTCAAGTACAAAGTCCTTTCAACTCTACCTTTTAATACATCAGGCAACTTTCACTTACTCTTTAATCCAATAACTACCACCTATAGGTCTTAGGTATCACACATTTTACAGCTAAGGAAATTGAGGCCATCCTCAGACACTTACTAGCTGTGTGACCCTGGGCAAGTCACTTAACCTTGTTTGCCTCATAAATGTAAAATGATCTGTAGAAGGAAATGGCAAATCACTCCAGTGTCTTGGCCAAGAAAACTCCAAATGGTGTCATGAAGAGTCAGACATAACTGAAAAAAAATTGAATAACAATAATAATTTGGGTTCAATGTAAGGACAACCTTCTTAACAGTTAGATCTTAAAAGTCTATTGGGCCAGGCAGCACAGCGCAGGAAGAGTGGAGCATAGCCTGACATGGCAGGGACAGAACCCTGAACAGACTTCAGGAAGCCACTGGCAGCAGCAGTTCCCAGATTGCTCAACCCACAAACACCACAGACAGCTTCAAAGGTCAGTGGGAGGACTCAGTCACCCAGGAGAGGGGAACATGGTCTGGACCCCAGCAGCAGCCACTGCATCTACAGCTTTCATTTTTGGAGTCCTCAGCCTAGAGCCCCTGGGGAAATTGAGTGGCTGATCTGAATATCAGCCCTGAGTGGCAGCCCTGGGACACCTCCTCCTAAAGCCCCTGGAGGAATTGAGCAGCTGATCTGAATCTCAGCCTGAGCTCAACCCTGACAAAGAACTGAAAAGTCAAGTAACTGGCTGGGAAAATGCCCAAAGAGTGGAAAGAGAATAATACAATAGAAAGTTACTTTCTCAGTGAGCAGGTATTTTCTTCTATCCTTTCAGATAAGGAGAAAAAATTTAGGTCTTCAGAGAAAGACCTAAAAGTCAAGGCTTCTACAACCAAAACCTCCAAAACAAATATGCAATGGTCTCAGGCCATGGAAGAGCTCAAAAAGGATTTTGAAAATCAAGTAAGAGAGAAGGAGGAGGAAAAATTGGGAAGAGAAATGAGAGCAATGCAAGAAAACCATGAAAAACAAGTCAACAGCTTGCTAAAGGAGACCTCAAAAAATGCTGAAGAAATTAACACCTTAAAAAATAGATTAACTCAAATGGTAAAAGCCAATGAGGAAACTGCTTTAAAGAGCAGAATTAGCCAAATGGAAAAGGAGATTCAAAAGCTCACTGAAGAAAATAGTTCTTTAAAAATTAGAATGGAGCAGATGGAAGCTAATTACTTTGTGAGAAACCAAGAAATTACAAAAAAAAGCCAAAAGAATGAAAAAATAGAAGATAATGTGAAATACCTCATTGGAAAAACAACTGACCTGGAAAATAGATTGAGGAGAAACAATTAAAAATTATGGGACTACCTGAAAGCTATGATCAAAAAAAGAGCCTAGACATCTTCATACATGAAATTATCAAGGAAAACTGCCCTGATATTCTAGAACCAGATAGTAAAATAAATATTGGAAGAATCCACCAATCACCTCCTGAAAAAGATCAAAAAAAAAAAAGAAACTCCTAGGAATATTGTAGCCAAATTCCAGAGTTCCCAGGTCAAGGAAAAAATATTGCAAGCAGTTAGAAAGAAACAATTCTAGTATTGCAGAAGTACAATCAGGATAACACAGGGTCTTGCAACTTCTACATTAAGGAATTGAAGGTCTTGGAATATGATATTCCAGAAGTCAAAGGAACTACGATTAAAACCAAGAATCATCTACTCAGCAAAACTGAGTATAATACTTCAGGGAAAAAATGGTCATTCAATGATATAGAGGACTTTCAAGCATTCTTGATGAAAAAGACCAGACCTGAAAAGAAAATTTGACTTTCAAACACAAGAATCAAGAGAAGCATGAAAAGGTAAACAAGAAAGAGAAATCATAAAGGACTTTCTAAAGTTGAACTGTTTACATTGCTACATGGAAGGATAATATTTGTAACTTGAGACTTTTTTCAGTATTTGGAGGGTAGTTGGGTAGTTGGAGGGATCATACACCACACACACACAAGTATGTATATATATATATATATATATACACACACACACACACAGAGATAGAGACAGAGACAGAGAGCACAGGATGAGTTGAATAAGAAGTGATGATATCTAAAAAAATAAAATTAAGGGGGGAGAGAAGAATATATTAGGAGGAGAAAGGGAAAAATGAAATGTGGCAAATTATCACTCACAAAAGGCAAGAAAAGCTTATTCAATGAAGGGGAAAAGGGAGGAGATGAGAGGGAAAAAGTGAAGCTTAATCTCTTCACATTTGGCCAAAGGAGGAAATAACATGCTCACTCAATTTGGTATGAAAATCTAGCTTACACTACAGGAAAGTAGGGGAGAAGGGGACAAGTAGGGTAAGGGGGATGATGGGAGGGAGGGCAAATGAGAGAAGGGAGTAATTAGAAGTAAACACTCTTGGGGAGGGACAAGGACAAAAGAGGGAATAGAATAAATGGGGAGCAGGATAGGATGGAGGGGATTATAGTTAGTCTTACACAACATAACTATTATGGAAGACATTTGAAAAACTACACATACATAGCCTATATTGAATTGCTTGCCTTCTCTGTGGGGATGGGTGGGGAGGGAGGAAGGGAGAGAAGTTGAAATTCAAAGTATTAGGAATGATTGTTGAGAAACATTTTTGCATACAACTGGGAAATAAGAAACACAAGTAATAGGGTATAGAAATCTGTCTTGCCCTACAGGACAAGAGAGGAGATGGGGATAAGGGAAGGAGGGGTGTGATAGAAAGGAAGGCATATTGAGGAAAGGGGTAATCAGAATGCGAGACATTACAGGGTGGGGAAGGGGAGAGATGGGGAGATAATTTGAAACTCAAAATTTTGTGGAAGTGAATGTTGAAAACTAAAAATAAATAAATAGACTTTTTTTTAGAAAAGATAAAACTAAAAATAAATAAATAGACATTTTTTTAGAAAAGATATGTGCCATATCAGAAAGTGATGAGTACCTACTCACCAGAGATCTTCAAGGAAGATCTGGGTGATCAATTGTCAGCTCTATTATAGAGGGATTTTTATTCAGGTATGAGTTGAGTTAGCTGGTCTCTGAGGTTCTTCCTAACTGAGATTTAGGAAATCTCTCATTCCTCTGCCTCTTTTACTTTACACCCACAATGTTTCTTCCATGAAGCCTTCTCTGACTCTCCTGCTGACGTCCTAGTTGGCTCTTGTTTCTCCCCTAATGCACTTATCACTTGGTATTACTCATTGTAATTATCTATATTTGTGTCTTTTTAGTATTAGTAGTAGAAGACCCTGTAAGTTCCATGGAAGCAGAGATGATGTTTTATCTAAACTGAGTTGATAATTTGGCATTGTGAATTTTCAATACAATTCAATGAACCTTTATTTTTAATCTGAGTAGAGAACACTATACTAGGCATTGGAGAAGATACAATGAAGTTTAGAGTTGATCAGATCATATTAAAATAGCAAGTAAGCCAAAAATGTTATGAGGTTAAGCAAAGGGAAGACATTGTTAAGACAACAAAAAGGTTTTGAAAGTTTCCCATTTGGGACAGGAACAGTTTGACCTTGGAGACAACAATCATAGGATCATAGATTTAGAGCTTGTAAATCCATTGGAGATCATTTTAGCCAATCCCCTCATTTGACAGAGGTGGAAACTGAGCTCCAACAAGCTTAAGTCACATGCCCACATTCATATGTTATCAAAGCCAGGATTAAAATTCCCAAGGAATTGTACTTAATTAAAAACTTTAATCCTCCTGTGAAAGCCACTTAGCCAATCTGTTCATAGGTTTGCCAAATGATAGACATTTAAAAAATCATTCTCCTGAAGAAATTTCTGCCCTCTGCTCATTTGAAATAATCCTGTAGGCATAAAGAAATATATTAGTGTAACCTTCCTTTGGCAGAAAGTAGCTAAATGACTCAAGGGATCAGCATGGATATTTTTTCTTGCTTGAGTAAAGTGACAAAAATGGTGGAAAAAGAAAACAAAAACCTTTGGAGAGTAGAGATAGGTACAATCAATCCAATTCAACTATAAACAGTTGTTCTTTTAATGTCTTTGTCTGCATGATATGAGAATAGTTGCCAGAATTTTGGACTTTTTGACTTGTTTCCTTGGTTCCATATATGTAAAAGATGGAATTTGAGTTATTTTGCTCTAAGAAGAACATGGAATTTGGGTCATTTCTAAGAAAAGCAGCCTAAGCAGTGACTTTATTAAGATCTTTATATATGACTAATCATTTATGTGGACAATGTTAATTAATTAATGTTTTCCATTAATGTGGCAATTAAAGAGAATGTTTGAGAGAAGCCCCATAATAGACTGGTGTAGGGCAAAGAATGCTGAAAAGAATCCCACTAGGTACTGGCTCTGAGACTTCCAGATGTATAGCCATGGACTAATCATTTCACTTCTCTGAGCCTCAGTTTTCTCATCTGTAAATAAAGAAATGAGAGGCAACTTGAATAGAATTGCCTTGGCATCAGAGAAACCTAGGTTCAGGTCTTAACCACTGACAATGTGTTAATGTTAATATGACCTCAGGCAAGTGGTTAAGCTGTTCAGTGCCCCAGGAAATTCTAAAACTCCTATTAACTGAGATAGTGCTGATCTACTCTGAGAGAGAAAATTCTTCACTAGTAATTCCCAATAGTTGTGATCTAAATAAGGAACTGAATAACTACCCTCATTTACCATGTGTTTGAAAAGCTTATAGAATGCTTTCCTCACAACAATCCTGTATAGAACTTAGCACAAGTAGGTTCATTCCCATTTTGAAGGCGAGGTCACATCAGGGTTACACTTGGGAAAGCATTTTGTAGGCCTTGAAATGCTACATGTAAACTGCTATATGCAAAATTTACATAGATACTATACATACATGTAAAATGCTGCTGTTGCTCTTGCTGTCAGGTAGAGGTCAGTTTTAAGTCATCAACCCTCTGAAACATTTCTAAACTAGAAAGGAAGCAAAGCCGTCAGACACTCAAAATATCACAAAGCTGTTGCAAATCTAAATACTTTTTTCCTAACCACTCAGAGCCTGTCCATTTATTAAATATAAAATATAAAGTTTGTTATCTGGTTTTACCCATTTGGAAGGGGAAGTACCAAATTAAAGGGAGAAATCAGAAGGGGCTACTGGCTAAATTTGTAAAAGGCTAGCACAATGGTAGCAGAAGCCATGGGTTTTAGATCTGTAAGGGATCATCCCACTAGACTAAGTGCATTATTTTACAAAAATGGTCCAGGGAAGTAGGGATTTGTCCAAGTTTGCACAGGTAGTAAGGAACAGACCCAGGTTCTCCAACTCTAAGTCCTCTAAGTCGAGTATTCCTTCTGCAATGTACATAATTAATATCTAAAATCCTGGTGATCTGAAAGAAGACAAAATCTCCTTATAAAATACACCATAGACATTTGGCTTTTTGGACTGTGCAGGTAAAGTATGGCCATGATTATGTGTTTAACAATAGCACTGAATATGTTGCATAAAAACTATGACATATAGAAGAGCTACACAAGAAAGATTTTAACAATCACCGATAATGACAATGGTGTGGTTACTGATCTAAAGCCTGATATCCTGGAGAATAAAGTTAAGTTGGCCTTATGAAACATTGCTAACAATAAGACTAGTGGAAGTGATGGAATTCTAGCTGAGCTAGTCTTCTCTCAATATGCCAGAAAATTTGGAAAACTCAGCAGGGGCCACTGGATTGGAAAAGATCAATTTATATCCCAATCCTGAAGAAGGGCAATGTCAAAGAATATTTAAATTACCAAACCATTGCATTCATTTCACATGCCAACAAAGTTATACTTAAGAATCTGCAAGTTAGGTTTCAGCAATATGTCAACCAAGAATTACCAGAACAGGCTGGTTTTTAAAGAGGCAGAGGAACTACAGACCAAATTGGCAACATTTGCTGGATTATGGAGAAAACAAGAAGTTCCAGGAAAATATCTACTTCTGCTTCAATGACTACACTAAAGCCTTTGACTGTGTTCATCATAATAAAATGCGGCAAGTCCTCAAAGAAATGGGAGCACTAGATCATCCTACTTATCTCCTGAGGAACCTGGAGATAGGTAAAGAAGCAGCAGTTAGAACTGAACATGTACCAAATGATTAGTTTAAGATTGGAAAAAAATTATAACAAGACTGTGTATTGTCACCTTATTTATTTAACTTATATTGAGATTACACTAAGTAAAATATCAGGCTGGATGAATCAAAAGCCATAATTAAGATAGCTGAGAGAAATAGTAGCAGTGTCAAATATGCAGATGATACCACTCTTATAGCAGAAAGTGAAGAATTAAGAAGCCACTTGATGATGGTTAAAGAGGAACATGTAAAGGCTGGCTTGAAGTTTAATATGAATTAATAATTTAAAAAAAAACTAACATCTTGATAACAGGTCCCATCACTTCTTGACAAATAGAGGGAGAAGAAATGGAAGTAGTGTCAGATTTTATATTCTTGGCCTCAAAGATCACTGCAGATGGTGACTGACTGCAGATGTGATATTAAAACATGTTTGCTCTTTGTAAGGGAAGTTATAGCAAATCTGGGCAGCATACTAAAAACAGAGACCTCACCTTGCCAACAAGGTCTGTATAGTGAAAGCTATGGTTTTTCCAGTACCAACTGGACCAGTACCAACAACGACTTTGAGAGTCGGATTATAAGGAAAACTAAGCTCTTCAGAATTTATATTTTCTAATTGTCATACTGAAGAAGAGTTTTGAGAGTTCTTGGACAGCAAAATCAAATCAGTCAATACTTAAAGAAACAATTTCAGATTATTTATTGGAAGGTCAAATACTGAAGCTGAAACTGAAATACTTTGGTCACATAAAGAGAAAACAGGACTCACTAGAAAAGACTTTAATGTTGGGAAAGATTGAAAGTAAAAGAAGAGGCTGGGAAAGGATGAAATAGATAAATAGTGTCATGGAAGCAATGAACATGAGCTTGAACAGACTTCAGGAGACAATAGAGGACAGACAGGCCTGACGTGTCCTGGTCCATGGAGTCACAAAGAGTCAGACATTACTGAATGAAAAAACAACCACTAAAAAAACCCAGAAAACATCAATTAAGTTCAAAATTCCAAAAAGCCTAATTTTACTTTCTATATTCCTTGATCCAGTAGAAGTCTTAGACACAAGAGGAAAATTCATCTTTTGTTTTTGAGACTAGGATAGGACAGAAAAATACTGGAAGAGGTGAATGTCCATTACTCTTTCTCTCAAAGGACAGCAGGTAATGTGTGTGGTCCTGAATCACCAATGAGTCCTATGTAAACAAACTAAGAGTAGTGCACCAAAAAACTCCTGTGAAGGGCCCTGGTCATTCTTTTGCCAACGCTGTCTTCTCTGGGTAAGCATGTAGGTAGGCAAAGGGCACTCTTCAAAGCCCAGCCAGGAGGAATATATGTGAGACTGACTCCTAAACTGGGAAGTAATCATAAATATTTATATGCCAGCTTAAATTTTATATCTATTATCTTAAGTGCACAACAATCCTATGAGTACAAAAATTTTTCAGATGCAGAAATTGACATTCAAAGAGGTTAAGTGATCTACCATAATCAATTCTCTATAACCCAGATAGATAGTGGTAGCAGAAGAAGACTCTGAACTTAATTCTTCCAGATTCAAGGGTTGTGCTGATAATAAAATGAGAATAAACTTGAGAGTCCCATTTTCTACAAAACAAAACAAAACTATGTCTTTAAGAAAAAATAGAATCATAGATATTAGAGCTATAAGGCACCTTAATGGTCATCTAGACCAGTGAAATCAGAGTCAAAAATGGGGGCCACTAATCCATATATAAGGATCCCTACAAGCTGCATACTGATTTAATTTTAAAACGTAACATAAGTATGTTTTTATTTATTTTGTTAAATATTTCTCAATTACATTTTAATATAATTGGGATTGCACATCATTTCTGATCTGGACCAACCCTCTCATTTTACAGAAGAGAAAAACGAGACTCAGAAAATTGAAATGATTTGTCCAAGATCATCTAGTTAGTGCAAAGCTTACCTTGGAATACAGCTCTTCCAATCTAAGACCAATGCTCTTTCCATTATACCAGGATACCTCTATGTGATTAAATGACTTCAGTGTCAAAATAATAGACTGATTTCATAGAAAACTCTAGACTCATCCTAAGCTATTCAGGACTACTCTATGTATAAATTAAAGTGCATGAGATGTACCGAATGTCAAAAATCAGTCCTAAGCAAAGTACTTCTGGCTTAGATGCAATTTAAGCTTAGTGTATGATGAAAAAAACATATAGCTCAAGTAAGAATACAAAACATAAAGTAAAAGCAAGCAGAATTTTTCAAATGACTGCTGATGCAATTTTCTCAAAGGAAGATTATCTTTAGTTCCTAAATTCTTTACAGAATTCCTGACAGCTCTCACATCTGCTACTATAAAACTCACTGTAGCTTCTCTGCCTTTTGGGAAAAAGCACATTTAATTATCAGTAAAGTTCAACTTCAGCTTGTTATGATGAATGATTAGAACCTGTCATCCTTTTCCAACAACAAAGGAGCTGCAAAGGAATACAATTTCATTCATCTACCCTCTCCCCCTACCTGCTTTATTTAATTGATGAAGGTTTGAGCTTTTATTAATCTTTTCAAGCTCTACTGTGAGATACAGAAAAAGCTAATATGATATCATTATATCTAGCTAATGTGTATGCTTTGTGAAATTGATACACCCTGCCAAGACGTAAATTACTTAAGCTTTGATAAATGTGTTGAAATCATGGAATGTTCAAACAGATAAAGCATAGCAATTCCTCTTTCCCCCCACTCCATCCTTTTTTTCAAACTCAGGTTTTTGTTCCAGCAGCTGAATGTTTTTTTGCATTATTATTGTAAGACGTGGGACAAAGGAGAGCAGTGATGCTGAAATTAGCATGAAGAGCCAGGAGAAGCACAGAAGTTACTGGGGAGATACAGCCATATATTTTGTAGATAAAATCTAATGATCTTGCCTTGGATAGAGTGGTTTGCCAACAGGTTCAGAAACACCTACGGTGTTTTGCTCACATGTCATATCATAGAAATTGTCTGTCTGAGCAAGAGGGTGCCCACTAGGCTCTTTATACTATCCGCTCCCTTTGCTGACTCATTTGGTAGATTGGAACGAAAGTTTCCCTAAGCATTTTGGAGCCGATCTCACCTCTGCCTCATTTCCCTTATGATCTAGATAGAGCTCAGAATTTAGCAGAACCAGAACCCTCAAGAAATGTCATGCTGGTGTCCATGGAAAGCCTAGGACTGAGAAGGATGACTTGTTCAGTCAGTAACTGGACATCTGCCACTAAGCAAATTACTTGATTGTTAACCAGATTTTAAGTAATACTGAGAGGATATTAATATCCTGGCAACCTGGGGGACACATTCACCTAGACAATGAGACTCCCTAGTTATGGATGTCTATGTGGGTATCTAGGCCTGAGGATGTCTTTCATTGCTTCCCCAAAGGTTCAAAGGAGGTCCAAGGGATCTGCTTCATTCTGAAAGCCGAGCAAGAAGAGGAGAAAGGAAAAAAAACAAACAGTGGAATTAAGTTTGGAGACCTGAGCTGGAATCTCTGTTCTCTCATTTTCTGTGTTACCCCATTCCAATCATTTACCTTGTCTGGGTCTCAGTTTTATCTTCTGTAAAAGTGAGGAGACTGGCCACCTGACCTTCAAGATCTTTTACAGTTCTCCATGATCCTATGAAGGTCATGGTTTTAACCAAAGGGAAGTTATACTTTGAAGACCTGTTAGCTGTGAAATGCCACCACATTTTTGTCTGTTTGTTTTTGTTTTACAGTCAGGTCATCCATTAGTATAATTAAGGACAAGAGGGAAGGAAAGTGATGAATGGTATAGACTAGAAGACAAGTTGAGGGAAGAGGAATGAGTGGTGGTGGGCTCACTGAGGCAACTGGAGTTCTATTGGCATCCACACTTCTAATAGGGTTCCTCATCATTTTGGAAGGCTGGGGAAAATGGTCACCAACAAACATGGCCCTCTTGTAGATATGTTTTATCTGAAAACATTAACCAGGATATATATATATATATCTCATGGAGAAGGAAATGGCAAATCACTCCATTATCTTTGCCAAGAAAACCCCAAATGGGGTCAGACATGACTGAAAATAACTGAAAAACAACAAAAATGGAAATTGTCAAATTTACAATTTGGTCAGGTTAAGTCACTTGTTTTGCTGCTTGGGAAATGAAAACATTATCAGTAATAGACTTCAGAAACACGATGGCATGACGGGGTAGAGGTCAAAAGGCAAAACAGTTCATTCAGTTCTTATAGATTTTTACTTTGGGAGAAAGAGAAAATTGCAGATCTGTACTGTGTTAGTCAAGTGTGCTTATTACAAGGTAGGAGCACTTACACTGTGTACATGAACTTTGTTTTACCCAACAGATGTGTACCTGAAGAAATGTAAATCTAATCTTTGTAAATCAAATTCTATTTTAAAGTTATTTGAGGAAACATTTAAAGGAACCATGTATATTTTTTTCAAAACAGGTAAAATCTATTTATAAAACAGAGAACCATCCCCTATTTTTTCTAGTAAATTTAAATTTTTGCATCCCCATATTCTGGTTATACCTATGGAACTAAAATATTTTCACCATATATACTACTCTAGAACTGTGGTCTTTTAAAAAAAACTCATTCAAAATACCCTTTGTTTTAAGCAATATTTAATATAATCAAATTGTGATATAACAGAAGGATTTAGAGAATCTCCTAGAGTTCCTCATTATCTTGTGGGATCTGTCATATATTCTGAAATGTGCCAATATGAGACAGGTTATACCCTACAAGGTCAGAAACCTCTGTTACCACCGCATCAATTAGTAATGGGTGAGTTCAGAGAGCCAGAAATATCCCCTATAGCTTCATGAATAATGGCTTTAAGATTTATAGGTTAAAAACAATGGTAGTGGAGGAGCTGAAAGCAAGCAGGGTGCTACATCAAGGAAAAGATAAAGGAGGAAAAGCAAAAGGCAGAATATGATAACAAAGGGTTGAAAAGAAAAAAGAACTTGATGCTGGCACCGATAACAAGCAGGGCTATTTCATGTGCATGGGGGAAGGAAAAATGTGGAGAACAGAGGGGCCTGCTAGTAAAGGAGAATTGATGATAATAGTTTTTAAATGCCTGAAATTTCAAATTAAAAGCAAATAAAAAGGCAAAATAGCAAATGAGGTATCACCCTCCCTCAAAGAGAAGGGAAGTGGGAATAAAACCAATAGGAAAACAGAGGGGAAAAGAAATATACATACATATATGTGTGTAAAATATATACACACAGATTCATGTATAGATGCATTTATGTGTGTATGAATGTATATATATGTATACATAAATGCAAACACATATGCACACACACATATGAATTTAAGACTAATAGTAAAGCAGCAAAATACATTTTCAAGGACAAATATAGAAGAAAGAGTGGATGCAATCCTTGTTCATTTACTCTGTTGGACCCCAAGGGATAACAATAGGAACAGAAGGAATGCTTGTGTCTCAACCAACCACCCTCCCCAGAAGCTTTTTGGAGGTGATTAATGAGTCCAAAAGTATTTAATAGGAGCAGTTCCAGATATAGCCATGCCTATAAATGTGTAAGAAGTCATGGCTCTCTGCCGGCCTCGTCCAATGTTTCCTAGTAATAACTGCCATATAACTACTATGTTGTGCTATACCGGTGCAGTATAAAATGTTCCCGAATCTCAGCATCAAATAGCTACCACATCATGAATTATTTTGGGCTACAGCAACCAAAAAAAAAACCTATTAAGGTTTACTAAGGAGTAAAAGCATTGTGATTTGTATCGATAGAAGTACACAAAGTTGTGGATTCTTAAAAAAAAAAAAAGCACAGAGCTCCGTATTTGGAGTCAAAAAACTTGGGATTCAAATCCTGGCTTTTCTATTTTCTATCTATGTTGCCTTGCACAAGTCATTCGACATTCTTGACTTCAGTTTTCTCACTTGTGTGGGGTTTTTTTAAGATGTTTAGGTTAGATGTTCTCTGAAGTCCCTTCAAACTTTAACTCCTATAACTACCAAATAACATTAAGTAGGACCAACTTATGCCTGCCACTAAATTCCATGATAATTCCAATATGTACCCTGAGCTATAATACCAAAAAACATGATATATCTATCATATCATATCATACATGCCTGATTCTTTATTTAGCAAACAATGTAGCCACCATCAATCAAGGATCAGGAAATTACTTCAGCCTGAAAGCATACAGACTGTAAAATTAGGCTATCTGAATGACAAGCACTCAATGAAAAAGAGGTGGGCAAAACTTTAAACCCAAGAATTTTTAATGATCTTGCCCAAAAATGAGAGCAACAAAGGAAGGCAGCAAATTATAGTAATAAGATTTCACTTGCCCTGAACTCAAAACAACCAATACTGGTTCTGCCACTTACTATTTCGTTGATTTTAAGAAATTCACTTATCTTGTCTTTATCTATGACATGAGACTCAGACAAACCATTCACTGTGACCACCTTCAGTGCCCAAGGTTCTAATTTCACATTTTAGAAGAACAAAAGCCATCATTACTTTTGGTCATATATAGGGAGAAAGGCAAGTTTCAAGCAAAATCTGTTATAGAAAGACTGTGAAGCCTCAAAGAACGAGAACTATCCTAAGAGAAGGGAAGTTAATAATTCAAATCCTACCTGTGCAGCCTCCTCATTGTCTGACCCATGTAACCTCTCAGTGCCAGTGGTAGCTCCCTAATACTCAAAGTTGCAGAGATGGTGATCAAACTGTATTAACTGAGAAAATTTCATTCTTGAGAGCTCCCCATATTGATGAAATAATACTCCTGATTTGTTCTGTCTCTGCCTCTATGTCTGTCTTTCTCTCTTTCTCCTTCTCTCTCTCCTTATCCTTCCATATCTCTCTCTCCTCTCCTTTCACTCTTTATATATATATATATATATATATATATATATATATATATATATATATATATATATAAATACATACACATCTATAAACATATACATAAATGCCTACATATAAAGATATTATATATAATGAATATATGAATGAAAAGTATCAGATTTAATGAAACACAGTAAAGCTTATTCAGTCTTGGTTTGGTTTTCCTTGGAGGGGAGGAGCATTGTAAAATGGTTTAAAATGGTGCTGCCCTTTTGAGATTCTTCAATTATTTCTTAAATTTAATTTTAGAAGTGATTTACAAAGTCACTGAAAGTGTACAAGAGAGCAACCTGGTTATATAAAAGAGTAATCTGGTTATAAACTATAGGTTATTTGCGAGGTTTGACAAAGGATGTTTCTATTCCATCTGGGTTCAACTAGAATTCAAGATGACACAGAGGAAAGAGCTGAAATCATTGTAGAGTGACTGAAAGTCAAGAAAATCCAGGATCCTAATATCATAAAGAACCAAAATGGTCTCTAGTGTCTCCAGGTCTGGTGAAGATCATCATTCTCTTTGTTCTTGCTACTAGGAAATAAGAATTACAGTTAATGGGGAATAGAAAGTCATCTGGCCCTACAGGACAAAAGAGAAGATGGGGATAAGAGAAGGGAGGGATGATAGAAGAGAGGGCAGATTGGTGATAGGGGAAATTAGAATGCTCGGTGTATTGGGGTGGGGGGAGGGGATAATTGGGGAGAAAATTTGGAACCCAAAATTTTGTGAAAATGAATGTAAAAAATTAAATAAATAAATTTATATTAAAAAAAAGGAAAAAAAAAGAAAATATCTACAGACCTAAGCACTTACCAAGGTAGCTTATTCTGTTTATCATTATTCAAACAAAATAACTAAAAAGTAATTACTCATTGATCAAGAGAGTCCACGAATTCCAGGGCATTGATAAGAGAAATTTCCTATGTTTGCTAACATATTTATAGTTGCATTGTTTGTAGTAGCTAAAACTGGAAACAAAACTGAAGCCCTTTGATTGAGAGGTGGCTAAGCAAATGGTGGTACATGAATGTAATAAGATATTACTGTGTTGTGAGAAATGATGAATAAAATGAATATAGAGAAAAAAAAAAGATCATCATTCTCCAGGTGTGGAGGCAAGGAGGATGGGTTAAAGTCTTACCTTGGGGTGCTTTCAAATACCAAGAAGTGGAAGGTTAAATTTAGCTACCCTACTCCAAGCCCAAAACTGAGGTCATCCTAATACCTCATTCAAAATCTTGAACAAATACTAATTAGATTAAAGAAGCAATTAATATTTTAAATATCAACAAAGAATTGATGGGAGGTAAATCAACACCACACCTTTGCCACATTTTATTTTCTCTTAGCCTGAAAGATATATTTTGGAACTTGACATGGGGTACATTCTAAAGTTTGGTTTGGGGCTAGCTTTTAGCTAAAAATACCTTACAATGATGCAGTTTAAGTACTTTCATAACTAAATCTCTTTGGATGGGTTAAAGATGGTCATTTTCAGTTTGCTTGTTCATTTGTTTTCAGTCATGTCCAACTCGTCATGATCGCATTTGGCGTCTCCTTGGCAAAGATACTGTAGTACTTTGCCATTTCCTTCTCCAGTTCATTTTACAGATGAGGAAATTTAAGACAAATAGAGTTAAGTGACTTGCCCAGAGTCACTCAGTTAGTAAGTGTCTGAGGCCATATTTAACTAAAAAAAAAAAAAAGAGTCTTCCTGACTTCATGCCTGGAGCTCTATCTATTGTGCCACCTAGCTGCCAGACTTTATGCCAAATTCTAACCTATTGTGAAAAGGATTATAGAGAAGTTAAAATGCATGTGTTCTTTGTAAAACTGGATTCAAAGCAATTACCTCTGTGTATTCAGCTATTAAAAGGTCTTTCCTGGTGCTTCCCCAAGGTTGAGAGGGTTTCACAAGTAATTTACAAATATGTTATTTCTTCCCTTACCTATGCGCCACATCCTTTCCATCATACTGACAGTTTTCCATAGGATCATTACAACAGAGAGAATTATAACATTAGAGATAAGTATCTATCAGTATTAGAAACATGAAAAACAGCTATCTTGCAGACTTTATAACTCAACCAGAAATATTCAAAACAGGCAACAGTTTGGTATAAAGTGATGCTGCCCCTTGAGATTCTTCAATTATTTTTCAAATTTAATTTTAGAAGTGATTTGCAAAGTCACTAAAAGTGTAGAAGAGAGCAAGGATATAATTCTACTTCCTGTTTTGCAGTATGAATTCTTAAAAAAAGCTGTGCTATATTTATTATATAAAATCTAGCATTTTAGAATTGGCAAAAATAAAGAGTATCATGAATGTCATTCTTCTTTCAAAATAAAGCATTGCTATGTTTTTTTTCTTTTTTTCTCCAGTGTGAGGAAAGAAGTAAGGGATAGAAATGGGGAAGGAGGGAAGGAAGAAAGGGAGGAAGGGAGGAAGAAAATACATATGCATTTTAACTTCTGTATAATCCTTTTCACAAAAGGTTAGAATTTGGCATAAAGTCTGGCAGTTAGGTGGCACAAGAGATAGAGCTCCAGGCATGAAGAGGAAGACTCATTTTGTGGGGGGTTTCAAATTTGGCCTCAGACACTTACTAGTTGAGTGACCCTGGGCAAGTCACTTGACCCTGTTTACCTCAGTTTCCTTATCTGTCAAATGAACTGAAGAAGGAAATGGCAAGGAAGGAGAGGGAAGGAGAGAAAGAAAAGAAAGAGAGAGAAAGGAGAGAGAATTTGAGACTATTTTCTTAAAATGCAAAGGAGAGAACAGAGTAAGACCAGAAAGGAGAACTGAAAAGCAAGACACCTTTGATATTTAATTTATTATACTTAAACAACTACAGGTTGAATTTATTATACTCAATGACCAGTTGAGTTTATTAGACTTAAAGAGAAAAGCAAGCTGCACTTATAATAGAGATCTGAAACGCCATACACCATTTTCATAGTTGTTGTTCTGCTGTATAGATGGAAATGCCCATTTTATTTGGTGTTTGTAAAGCTCAGAATAAAAAAATGAAAAAAGAATATAATTCAGTTGGCATAACATTCACTCTTCTGTATGGTCAAATATCCTAAATATGCCTTCATAATCCCAGAGATTAAAAAGTAAAGCATGTAGCGCACTGTACTTGAGGTGAAATCTTTCCAACTTGTGTGAAAATGCACAGCATAAGCCTCTGAACAAAACTAGACCTCTAAACTAGCAGCTGAGAGTCAGTATCATAGAATGGTTTCAAGGCCAATCATGGAGTGAAGACCTGAATTCAAGTTACACTTCAGACACATATTACCTGTGTGACCCTGGACTAGTCCCTTGTCCTTTCAGTACCAAAAATAACTTCTTAGATTACAAATTACATCTGATAGTGGATATACATAAGTAGGAAGAGTTTCTACATAGCTGTTTGGTGTAGGGGGAAAGCTCTAGATTTGGAGTTAGAGAACATGGTTTCCAAGCCGGTCTTTGATGTTTACTGCTTATATGACATCAGGCAAGTCATTCAGTCCCTTTGGACTTCAGTTTCCTCAACTGTAAAATGAGGGGATTGGACCAGAGGCATCTAAGATCCCTTTAAGCAGTAAATTGTTGATCTTGTGATTTCTTCACAGTGGTGCAACCTAGGCTAAAAAGACAAATATAACTTTTTTCAGGAAAAAAAATATTTTCAAAAGATTTAGAATATCTCGAAATTGGATGGTCTTCATAAATCCACAAGACTTCTAGGACACTCTTCTTCTTCCTGAGAGAAAAGACCTCAACTAATTTGATGATTTAATTTCATTTAGGTTAAACAGCCACTTTTAAATAAATGAAGTCTCCAAAATACCCTGCTTCTGGTCTGAGAAAAGATCAGAGTTGGAATGTTCAGGAAAATAGAAGCTAAAATTGTGTCGGCTTGTTAAAAATGAATTTCTGTGGAGTTTTTTTAAATGTTGCAAGTCATTTTAATTTCTGTGCACTCACAGCTCTCTATGGCTTGAAATAATGCTTATCTTGGTACATTGGTGAAGTCCAGCTGTGTGTGTGAAATTCTATTTAGCAGCCCTTTAAGTAACAGTGAAACCATTTCCCTTTTATGCTTCAGGTATTTTAACTTCAACAGTCAAGAGCTCAAAGACCAACCTGATATTCCTCTCTCTTTTTTTCTCTTCAAACAGCTATTTTGTGACAGCAAAAAAATAGCACATGCCTCAGAGGGGCTGGATTGGGAAGACAAAGATGCTGCAGACACACTGGTCGATAACGAGGTCCACTCAAGGATCATCAATCCTTTACGCCTGTTTGTTAAACAGTCTCCAGTGTCCAAGCCTGGTCAGATGTCATATGCAGACAGCATAGAAAACTTTTGGGATTGGTTGTCCAACATCACCGAAGTACAGGAGCCATTGGCAAGAACTAAGCGCAGGCCAATAGTTAAAACAGGAAAATTTAAGAAAATGTTTGGATGGGGTGACTTCCATTCCAACATTAAGACTGTGAAACTCAATCTTCTCATCACAGGGAAAATTGTCGACCATGGCAATGGAACCTTTAGCGTTTATTTCCGACATAACTCCACGGGTCTGGGTAATGTCTCGGTGAGCTTGGTACCACCATCCAAAGTGGTAGAATTCGAAGTCTCCCCACAGTCCACGTTAGAGACCAAGGAGTCCAAATCTTTCAATTGTCGCATTGAATATGAAAAAACTGACCGGGCGAAGAAGACTGCACTGTGCAACTTTGACCCTTCCAAGATCTGCTACCAGGAACAGACTCAGAGTCATGTCTCTTGGTTGTGCTCCAAACCCTTTAAGGTTATTTGCATTTATATTGCCTTTTACAGTGTCGATTACAAACTTGTGCAAAAGGTTTGTCCTGACTACAATTACCATAGTGAGACTCCATATTTATCCTCTGGCTGAATCGTTGTGAGATGGCAGGATTGAGGGACAGTTGTGACTGGAATAACTGAGAATGGAGTTCAGCTCCTCACCATAAAGATTTCTTTTGTTTGGGGCAGTGGACCTTGCTTCCTTATCAGGTTTTAAAAAGATTTAAAAAAAAAAAAGTCTTCAAGTTTGTGGCCGTGTTTGTGCTGTGTCATAAGTAACCTACAGAGTCAAAGTGTTTATGTAACATCGCTTTCATTTAAGATGATAGTCTGGAAATGTGGCTCGTCTTTTCTAAGAGAGGTGTCAAGTGGTAGCAACATGGGACAAGAAAGGATATAATTTTACATGTGGGAAACATTGTTCTTGAACATGAGTCTACTTTTCGTATGTGTATTAGAATTCCGCTTTTAAAACAAGCAGATACAGAAAAGCAGCTGAAAAGACTACATTGGACAGAAGAGTTGCATTTCTAACACTGACTTGTTTTTCATGATTTTCTTTTTTTCACCCCCATGTAATCACTTTTATGAGAAATCAAAAAGAAAAATTTGTTTGAAAATCACCTTTAAAGAAAGAAACTGTGCTACAGTGGAACTAATACACATCAATAGAAATAGATGTGCTATGTTGAATTAACATGGTTTGGTTTATTGTTGTGGCCCTCGTGCTTGTAATCTTTTCCATCTGATTAATAACTGTGATGGAAGTGGGAAAAGCACTGGATTTAAAGATAGAGGACCTGGGTTCAGATCTTGGCTCTGTGTGATATTGGCCAAGTCACTTCACCTTTTGGGACCTCAGCTTCCTCATCTGTAAAATTGGGAGGTTGGACTAGATGATCTCTTAGAACCCTGCTAGCTCATTTTTGTTTTGTAGTGATATTAGAAGAGATATCATGGAATCTGTATTAATAAGAAGAAAGACCCATTTTTTTGAATCATTATTGCTCTACTGAGATTACCAAAACTTAAAGTAAATATTTGAGTATGATCCACCCATAGCAAATATTTTCTCGTAGGGCTTTACACTCACACACATACACACACACACACACACACACACACACACACACACACACACACACACCAGCTTTGAAATGAAGGAAGCAACTAAAAATGATAGGTATAAAATCAAGGACTCTGGAGGCCTAACACTTCTTGTCTTCCAAGTTTATTTCTGGATTGTATTTATTTTTGGACTGAAGACCCTATGCAGGGAGAAAGGTTGTCAGTGTTAAAATGTCTCCATAGTGACCACTAAGGTGCCTGGTTATGAACCAGACTTTTTAGTTTACTTAGAAATGAGTGTGGTACTTCACAATCCAGTGTCTGTGACCTTGGTTTTTTTCTAAGATGATAAAACTAATCCTTAAGGTTCAAAATGGGACCCTCACTGACTCAATTAAGGAGGATGAACTGATTGATAAATGATTGCCTAGAGGTCACTTAAAGGAATGGCTTTTCAGACTAGAGATCACCCATTTCCCCTGTTGCTCTGTAAAATTTCAGACTAAGGTATTCTGTTTGGGAAAATAGGTTCCATCCAAAAGCCAGGCTTCATAAGGCTATTTTTCATTGTTCCCTTCCTTCTTTCTTTCCTTTCTTCTCCCTTCCTTCCTTTTTCCTTTTCTTTCTTCCTTCCTCCTTTTCTCCCTCTCTCTCTTTCTTTTATCTTTCTCTATTTCCTCCCTCCCTTTCTTTCTCTCTCTTTATTTCTCTTTCTCCTTCCTTTCTTTTCCTCCCTTTATTTCTCTTGCTCTTTCCTTCCTCTTTCTTTCAAACAGGGATGGAAGAAGTAGAGGAGAAAAAGGTATCCTCACAAAATGATCTTATCTCACTAGCCATAAAATCCAATCATTATGATTATCATAAAACTTAATTTTCCATTTCTTAGCTTTTGCTGCTACTTTGTACACAATGTTCTGTTTTGTATAAGTTATATTGGACTTAGTGGTATATGGTAGTACAGGCTAGAATGTATTGCTGTATTCTGAGTTTGTCAGGCACTTTGTAATATTGTTGTAAGTGATGATTTAATGGACATGTCTTTTTACCTTCCTCTATAAGCAATTTAAAAATGCATATATATTGTACAGTATGTGGAAACATATGTGTATATATACTTAGAATTTCCTGTGTACATATAGAGTATGTGTACACCTTTATATGTAAATAAAAAGAATTTGCTAAATCTGTCACTTGACCATAGCACATTTATTTTTAAAGATCCACCTTATCACTTTAAAGACCACCTTAACACCTACTCAATATTATTGTTTCTCTTATACTGAAGCCATTATGGAAATAATGATGCTAAAGTAGCATAAGATAAGATAAAATTCCAAGAGTAGGTGTTGTAGAATCTTGAGCAGCATTGATTCTGGGCAAGGAAATAAGCCAGTCGCCATTCATACCACTTGAGTTTTAGCTAAATAGAAGAGTATGCAGCCTGGAAAAAAAATGCATTCCTATAGATGTATTTTAAAATTGAATAGACTATATGTCACATATATACTAAATCATAGCTTCTTTTTAAGACCTGATAATTTTCAGCCAGAGTACTTGGCGTGATATAATTAGGTTTCTTTAAAACACTCAAATACATTAAATTATTACAAAGCCGTTATTGGCTTAGAGCGCTGCAGATGAGGCAAAAGCCATTTTGTAAACCAGTTTTTGCAGCCATTTACAAATTGTCCAGAAACATAAAGAAAAACACACATGTGTTTCTTAAGATAAGAACCTGACTAAAACACCAATGGCGAAAAGAACAAAGAAAGCCCCAGAGAAGCAGCCCAAACCAATGTTAGAATATTCAATCATTGTGGGAATTGAATTTACCAAACAGAACAATTCAAAGCTGATGGCCAAAGAAAAAAGCAAAAAGAAGACCTAAATGCTAACTTGATTAGATTGAGTTCTACCTTAAATTAGAAACAATCCAAAGGTAGAAAATAAGTTTCCTAAAATCTTTTTTTTTTTAAAATAAGCTGATATCAAAGATGGATATGTTAGAATGTTCCACCCTCTAGCCGTACATCTATTTTTACCAGGGATTATTTTTTGTGTAATACCACCTCTGGGTGTACTTTCCTGACTTTTGCTCACAGATTGTAGGTTTGGTCACCAAGGGGTTACTATCACTCTGGCATCTAAGGGTACTCTGTGGGTCCACAGTTCTAAAACTATGATGATCTCCCACAGGTATTCTTACCCTTAATAGTCAGCTAATAGACAAATTTAGAGCAATACAAAGGTATTTACAAAGATGGCTTGGTGAGAAGGGTAGCTACTAAATATTTCCTCCCTAAAGTTCTGACTCTCCCACAAATATATAGAGTCAAGGGGGAAAATGGACACAAATTTAGAGTATGCTAGTAGTGAAGTACTCGCATAGGGAGCACATAAAGCCAAAGCAACTCCTGTCTCTAGCACTACACAGCCCCTATGTCCCTACTTCTCTTGTGGCTCCTTAAACTTCTGGCCACCCTTAGGTATAGCTTTTTTACTAAGCAGGTTGTATAGCTGAGCTGCCTGAGTCTCTTCCTTTACAGAGCTTGACTCCAGTTGCCAACTCCATTTCTCCTTTGAATTTCTAATCTGTCCTCTTCTCTGCTGCCAGAGATAGAGCTCCTTCAAGCTTTCAATATCTGGATCTTGCATCACTCAAACTCTACATTGGAGTTCATCGTCTTCCCCCAGGACAAGTAGTTCCATGTAAGATGCCATGGACCCTGAGGGATGAATGGGAGATGAAAGGGAAATGAGAGAAATCCTATGTCCCCCCACTAACCTATGGTAGAGACCCAAGGGTCCCGCTCCACAAAGCTTCCTGCCTCCAGTGCCCGGTGGTGGCTAGTTTTCTAAGGACTGCCAAGGGCATGGCCAATCCAGTGGCCTTCCCAATTTCATCATAAAACTTTTTTGTACATTGAAAGGGGATAACAGAGCACAGATACATCCTAGAAATATCTTCAGATATCATTTAATACATTAATACTTTCTTCTGTTATCTGTTCCTTACTTTCTGTAATTATATCAACTGAGGTGGGGAAATAAACAACTCTTCCACCGCTACGCCACTATATTTTTTTTAAAAAATAAAGAAATGAAGTCATTTTAAAACAACATGTACAAATAGAACCAGAGACTTAGGAAATTCTACAAAAGTGAAGAACCCAAATTCAATAAAATTAAAGAACTGCTAACAACAAAATAAGAGGTGGTCATTGCTAAAATAAATAAATAAATGAATAGATAAATTAATGAATAGATAATAAATAAATATTTGTATAAGCTAGAGGATGGTGTATACTACATTGACTCCATAAAAGTTCAAGTCTATATCATTGGCCTTTTAAATATGATTACTGGCATAGAAGAGGACAATATGATGGGAACGAAAACTCACTAACCTTGGTATTAGAAGACCTGGGTCCAGGTCCAAGATGCACTACACTGTGACCTTAGGGATATCACTTCACCTGGAACACAGTAAGAATTTAATAATTATTTACTGGATTGGATCTACAAAATGAAAAACTGGACCAGATGACCTCTTTATAAATACACATGCATCCAAAAAACATTTATTAAATACCTACAATAGTAGTAGGCATTATGCTAAACACTGGATATACAATTAATAAAAAGAAAGATAGTCCCTGCCCTGAACAAGCTTACAATTTAAGGCAAAGGAAGCAGAAATGGGTGGGGGAGATGGGTCACCAACGGCCACCTGTGGGTGGGAGGCAGCATCTTGTTGCATGGAGTTGAAACTAGGCAGGGCAGCAAATGCCAACTAGAGTCATCTAAGAGTCTAGTTTCTGCCCTCTATAACGTAAGGCATTGATTGGTACATGGTAGATACCCACCCCTTCAGTCCTCCAAACAAAGGGGAGAGGAAACTGAGGGAGATGGAATCAATCAAGGTTCCAGTTAGTTACAAGGAATTGAGTTCTAAAAGTGATAAGCTCGACCCAAGAGGGGCATCTTGGGTTGAAACCAGGAAGAGCAGCAGGCAGAGACAAGGTCAAGTGCATACATGCATATTTACAAATACACATGTATGCATGTACATGTATTATATAGACATGTATAGTACATACATTTATATGAAAAGATTTTTATGTGTATGTATGATAAGTAGAGGCTAACTGTAAGCTAATTAATGTTGGACAAAGTAGAGCGCAGTAATTCCACTTTTATAAGACAGGAAATAACAAGAAAGCAAACTCCCCACTTAATTCTCTGATTATCTATAGCATTTATTGTAAGAATCATGAGTTTTGACAAATCAAATCAGCAAATCTTAACTACATGATTTATTTCTTTACTAATAAATGTGTCGAATTATTCATTGTTATTTTATTATTTCATTTGCATAGTGATTTGACCATTCTTGTGATTATATCTTGTCTCCTAAATAAGGCTGTAACAAAAAAACCCCAAAACCAAGGCTGGTGACCATACCTTACACTTGCATGGTAGCCCTCTTAGTAGCTGATATAATGCTGGCATGCTGCAGGCAATCAATAAACGTTTTGTTAAGTGGAGTAGATGTTTTAAACTCTCAAGTACTGAAAGATTTTCAATCCTCAAATGAAAATTCCATTATTCTCCTTGTGTCCTACTTATTTAGGCACGAAACTGGACTAGAGATTTAGAAAGATTTTCATTAAAAGAAAAAAAGAAACAGAAACAAAATCTGCAGTTATCCAGAACCCTGAACCTTCAGCCCTCCAAGTACTCTGGTCAAAGTTTCATTTGCAATAAAATATAAATCCTTCTGCAGCTGAATCAAAAATCTCTAGTAATTTTTAAAACTTTATGACTGAAGTCCAGGACAAGACAAGAAAATTTATGAGCAATGCTTGTGTGCAAATCATTGTGCAGTCTCTTAGGGGAATTTTTTTTTTCTTTTTGGTATGGATCTGTGATTTCTTCAGCAGAGAACACTAACAGTCTTGGTCATTAGCCATCATGTGTTAAAAGAAAAACTAAGAACCCAAGACTGACCCAATATTCCATGCTTTCTGTCTCATACTAGAGCATAAGATTAACAGAATTAGAGAAGCATAAGACATGGTTCTGGCCTACAAGGAACTTCCAATCATAAATATACATGCATACTGCATTTGTATATGCACATACATATACAAATATACACATGTATTGTGTATGTATGTGTGTATGTATACATAATTGCAAGTTCAAGAATCACAAACCTGTCAAGACACCATGAAGAAAAAGGAAGAAACTAAGAACTTCTACCACACACAGTGTTTTGTGGATTTTAAAAATATATGTATATGTGTACCTAGACACATATATGCACAAACATATTTTTTTTTAATTTTGGAAAAACAAATTGCTCTATTCTGACCTCCCCTTTCCTCAGTGCCCATTAATCCACACTCCATCTCCCCCTCCCCCAATTTGAAGCTCTCTCCTATAATAAATATGAAAAGGCATGCAACAAAAATCAAGATGGTGGTCATACTAAAACTGCACATCTGGTTCTGTACCTTTAGTCCCAGAGTGTGCTGGAGTTAGCTTGAGCTGATCTGTAAATGTTCAGTCAATTTTCACCTTGAAAACTGGTAAATGCAGCAAATCAGGGTTGGATTTATCACTTTATTTATTGTCCACATTTAAGAAAGTAACGAAGAAAATGTTAATACCATAACAAACTTAAAAAGGTGTTGTAGATACTTTTTTTTTCAGACAGCTGGTTGTTAAATATTTCCCAGAATACCACTATCTAGTCAGTTTCCTCACCACTATAAGCTGAAAACATGATTTGTCATCTGTCTCTTGAAGTAATGATCGATAAATATTTTAGTCAAAATTCCAAGATCTTTCCCTTCATATTATTGTGATAACTGCAATAACAACATTTCCTCAAGTGCTGCTTACATGACTCTCCAACAGGTCATATAAATCTTTGCATATCTTTTTCTGAATAATGTGATTTTTCTCATTTCTTACAGCACCATGACATTCTCTAATATTCCTGTGCCACAATTTATTCAGCCTTTCCCCAACTGAGAGTTACCTATTTTTGGCTAAGTTCTTTACCACAACAAAAAGTGCTGGCATAAATATTCTTGTACAGAAATCCTTTCCAGTTGGTCCTGACCAAAGAAATATCAATCTAATGAGACAATTTCTATTGTTGCGGCCACTGATCCAGTCCAATCCAACAAGTATTTACTATATGCAAAGCACTGCACTAAGCCCTGAGTGAAAAAAAAAAGAAAGAAAATTAATCACTGCTTGCAAGGATCTTGTATTCTTCTGGTTAAAAAACTATATAAATGCTTCCTAAAGTTGATTATCTAAAGTTGACCTTGGAAACCCAATCTCAGTGGATTTAATTAAGGTATACTCTACAATGCTGTACAAGTATGGGCCACGGCTAGGTGGCACAGTGTATAACGTGCTGGGCTTGGTGTCAGGTACACTCATCTTCATGAGTTCAAATCTAACCCCAAGAACTAGTAATAATCATGTGACCCTAGACAAGTCACTTAACCCATTTCTTCATCAGGAAAATGAGTTGAATAAGAAAGAGCAAATACTCCAGTAATCTTTGCCAAGTAAAGCCTAAATGGGGTCATGAAGAATCCAAGATGACTGAGCCACACAGTACAGTGCTAGAGGGGAAATTTATACCCTAAAATTGTAAAGCCAGAAAAGACCTTAAGAAGTGATTTAGTGGAGTATATTCATTTTTGAGGGAAGGCCTAGAATGATGACATGACTTGTTGCTTGTGAATCAGAACTAGAATTCAGGTCTTCTGACTCTTGTTCCAGTAACTTTTCATGGTTCCACTCCACTTCCTCTATCGTTGCTTTTCCGTCGATGTTTTCCTCCCTCCCCTACATCAGCCAGATGAAGTAATAGCTGTGACCCAACACAGATGCACAGTACTGAGTTTTCAAGGCTAGTAGAAATGATGAGGCTCTACGGTTTACAAAAATTGGACTTGGACAGAGCCAATTACAATTGTTCTGACATCTACACAAGTCTAAAGATGACCAAAGAAAGATCTGCGGAACAGGATAACCAAGATTCAGCTAGAAATAAAAGGTATACTTTGTTTTTCATATTTCACATATATGCTTTAATGTGTAATTAATTGACCATATATTCATCTATCTTTTAAAGAAACCAATGAGTACATAGATGACACAGGAAAACCAAGAAAGATTAATCACCATCAAGGATTGGATTCATATAATACCAGTATTGATGTGTCCAGCCAGGGATATGAGTCTGTCCTCATGGAGACACTTATACTGATTTCCAGACCTCAGCCACTTCCAGTCCTCCTCATTCTCAACCAAATTCACTTTCAGTCATGACACCGGGGTGTGAATACCGATCTATGGGTAGCAGCGGGGGATCCAAACAAAATCACCAAATAAGAGATGGGAGCAGTGAAAAAAGGCAGATCTGTGAGAGATGGAGTAACAGAAGATGTTAACAGGACAGTGGGAGGGGAAGGGATAGTGTCCAGGAGGGCAGTCATGAGGGAAGAAGTAGGGAACTCTGGGTTAGGCTCTATACAAATAAAGATCTGTGAGGGTATAATGTGATGAAGACTGGATTTTGAAACCAGAGGACCTGGGTCTGATTTACTGCTAAAATTTCTTGAATTTGGACAAGTTACATCCTCCCTCTAGGCTTCAGTTTCTCTCTATATAAAAGAAATAGTTAGACTAAGTGATTTCTATAGCTCCTTGCAATTCTATAGCCTGAAATCATATGATGATGGAAGTTGAATATTAAAAAGAATTTAATTTGACCTGTTAGGTCCACAATTAGATCATAAATTGCTATGAGGTGGAGGTGGAGGTGGAAGGAGAGAGAGAATAGGGACCCTATATGGTCTAAATTAAGCCTCATGCAACTTAGGCACATTCATGGCATGATTTTCTCCTCTGTAAAATGAAAGCATTAGCTGAAATGATTTGTAAGTTTCCTCACAGTGAGACTGTGTGATGTGGTATTTGATGATGATGATGGCACAGCTAGGTGGCACAATATTTAGAGTACCCAGGTCTGGAGTCAGGAAAATCTAAGTTCAAATCTAGTCTCAGACACTTACTAACTGTATGACTGAGAAAGTCACTTCACTTCTATTTGCCTCAGTTTCCTCCTTGAACTGTCCTTCCCATTTGAACTGGCATTCACCTGAGGCCATAAGGCTTTCATTGCCCTTCACCTCTCCTAGCCCTCTATTGTCTATTACCTCTGGATCCCCCCTCCCTATTTCCTACCCTTAATCCTATCAAAATTTCTAAGCCCAAATCTATTCCCCTTAAACTAGCTTAACCCTCCATTGTCTATTGCCTCCATTTACTTTCCACCCTTGATCCCATCAAAATTCTGCTCTCCTGGTTCTGATCTCTAGTCACCCCAGTCCCATCAAGATTCTCCTTAGATTCCTCCTCAAGACTTTCCCTAAACTCCTCCTCCAGTCACCCCAGTCTACTAGACCAACCTTTGATCATTCCCACAATCTTTCTGTATATAAGATGAAGGTGCTCAATTTCAATCTAGCTCAGATTCTATCTGGCCCCCTTCTCAATACAAGCATCACAAATGTGAAGATTCCTTAAGAGTCAACCCAGTATGGTGGATCTTAAATAAACTTTGTTTTTCTTTGGCTAAGTAAAGACTTGAGTCAAATTCATCCAGGGAAGACCTAGGCTGTCAGTATTCCGGGATAACCCCAAATCTCAGCAGATATACTCATTGATGAAGTTTATTTAATACAACAAAACAATATGAAAGGTCATGTACCTTTTCATGGACAGAAGGAAATAGCACAACTTACAACACTGTAACAGTAAGCACCACAACATACATAAGGCGGCCTGCTATCACAGGTTCTTAGCTCTGCATTCATAAAAGGAAAGGCAACTTTTGAGGGGTTAACAATCACTTTAATTAACCATATGTATCACTCCTTTAACCAAGTACATATATCATTCACCTAGTTTGGGGGAGTCAGCACTTTGAACTTCAAAGAAAATACAGAAAAATCAAAGATCCACAGGCATGGCTTCCTCTGCCAGGTCCAACTGTCAGACCATAGTTACCAGAGAGGGGAGCACCGACATCTGAGTTTTCAAAGCTGGGGTCTGCTTAAAGGCTGCCCAAAGTCCTCCTCTGGCCAAACAAATGCTTCCAATCTGTAAGCCCAAAGTAAAACCTCAAGTCAGAGTATTTATACCTTTTTTAGAGCCAGATAGCATCACAACCCTTGAGAATCAGTGCCTCATTAACAAAAGGCAACTGCCATACTGATGGTAAGTTCTTCAATTTGAAAAGGCTTCAGGCCAAGACCAAAGTGGAGGGAGTGTTGGTGCATGATTTTCTGTTTGCAGATGATTGTGCACTCAATGCAGCCTCTGAAGCTGAAATGCAACAAAGTATTGATCAGTTCTCTGCTGATTGTGCTAATTTTGGCCTAACAATTAACACCAAGAAAACACAGGTGCTACATCAGCCACCACCATCATCTATACGTGGAACCATCAGTTACAACAAATGGAGAAGTTTTGAATGCTGTGGATAAGTTCACTTACCTTGGTAGTGTACTTTCCAGGGATGTACACATTGACAATGAGGTTGATGCATTCATTGCCAGAACTAGCTCAGTGTTTGGGAGGCTCCAAAGAAAAGTTTGGGAGAGAAGAAGTATTAGACTATCAAACTGTAAAGTCTACAGAGTCATTTTGCTGACCTCATCGTTGTATGCCTGTGAAACATGGACAGTCTGCCAGTGCCATGCCAGGAAACTGAATGGCTTCCATTTTAATGTCTTAGGAAGATTCTGAGGATCACCCAGCAGGACAAGGTACCAGACACTGAAGTCCTTGCTCAAGTTGAACTGCCAAGTATTCAACTCCAGTGGGTTGGCCATGTTGTTGGAATGCCAAATGTATGCTTGCCAAAAAGACAATTTTATGGAGAACTCACATGGGGCAGGGGCTCACATGGTGATCAGAAGAGGTTATACAAGGACACTCTCAAGGACTTTCTCAAGAACACTGGATTTGACTGTGCAACATGGGAGACACTGGCACAGGATTGCTCAGCATCACGTGCCCACATCAGAAAGGGTGCTATACTCTATGAGCAAAGCAGAATTGAGACAGCACAAAGTAAATATAGGATGAACAAATTTGGAGTATCCACCCCAAATATTCACACAGACTATCTGTGTCCAACCTGTAGTAGAGTATTCTGAGCTTGTATTTGTCTGCTCAGCCAGAGTCGGACACAGTGAAACTTCACTTTATCATGGTGATGTCATTTTGGTCCTCTTTGAGAAGGACATCAACCAACCAACCATCCAATTGATAAAGGCAAGATTCAATCAGAGGCACATGATTATACTAAAACAAAAAAAAAAAAAAGATTCTATTTTGTTTGTCATCACTAACATCCACTCAGTTAAGGTCCTACCTGTGCTCCTGGATACTCCACGCAGTGGTCCTCCTCTGTCAGTTCTCTTAATCCTGCTGTCCTGTTATTCCCATTTTGCCTTAAAGCTTCTCTGCTTCCACAAGGCTCAGCCCACCATCCTCCTAACAATAAAACTACTCCTGTCCCAAGCTCTTTCCTCATGATCATTAACCTGTAAAATGTACTTCATTTTTATCTCAACAGCATCTCTTGCTCTTTGCACACCTTCCCCCACCCCCTAGCCCTGTGCAGATAAGGAAAGGGAGCAGCAATTCTTTCTGCTTCCATCAGGGGTATGTGTGTGTGTGTGCATGCATGTGTGTGTGCCCACGTGCATGTGTGCACACACAAACATGTCCAAACATATATATGTACATACAATATATTTGTATATCTGATATAATAATTACATGTGCATATATATACACACATATGTATTTTTTATCCTTCATTCATGAAGAAGAGCAATGATGTCACAAGGGCAATGTCTTGACTTGTGTGTGAATTGGATTTGAGTGAGGCAGAGCTATACAAAGTTGTCAGCCTGGCTCTCTCCTCCAAAATCATCATAGTTCTGTGGCAAGACAAAGGTCAAGAAGACTGGCAATGGACCAGCATGCAGCAGGTGACCTTGGTCTTTTTAAATTAAGGACTTTCCCAGGTCTCAGTTTGTCTGAGGCCATGCCCATTCAATGACTAAAAACTAGGTAAGAATTGAGACAAGATCTGATTTACCATCACAAAGATTTCAGTCTGGAAGGGGAAGCCCTTCCTGGCCAGAACAGAAAACAATTGCTATTTACACTCACTCAGAGCCATTAACAGTAAACTATGAATCACAGAGGCTTGGGCTGGGCTATTGTTGGCCATTCTGTGAAAATCAGAATGATTTAGGTTTAAAGATGTAGTCAAATAACTCCATTTAAAGTCTGTTTTTCTAGAGCTACATTTCAAGAAATCAAAAATGAAAACTGTGCAGGGCAAAAAGTAAATCATCCTAGAGTTTTTTGCAACATGAAGGAGGAGGAAGAGAAGAACAAGAAAAACAAGAAGAGGAGGAGAAGGAGGAGAAGGTGAGGGAGAAGGAGAAAGAGAGAAAAAGGAGAGGGAGAAAGAGAAGAAGGAGAGGGAGAAGGAGAAAAAGGTGTTGACCTGAATGTTTGGTTAAAAAAGGCAAACAGGCTAAATGCATCTTGTTTATTCCCTTAAAGCTAGCAGTTACATGATCACAGAGCCACAAAATTTCTGACTGACTAATACAAGAATGACCAGGCTTAAATCTGTTTTAGTACAATCCAGGGGTGTTTGTGTTCCTCATATTTATGGTCTCTATATGCGTTTAACTATACCACGAGAAAGGAATTTTCTTAATTGAATAAGTGGTAAATACAACAAGATAAGAGAGATGACAAAATTTCAGTTGAAATTATGACCCAGGATATCTGTGTTTTCTTTACCCTTAACATGCTATAACATAGCATATGTCCACAAAATATTAAGATACAGAAAATGTCCCATTATTCAAGATAGTGTCTCGGGTTAAGGGTCTCATAAAATATGAAGTCAGCCTCATCTGGCCTTGTTGACATGAGAAGAGGTATTCTTTGCATTTACTTCAGAGAGCAAAGAGACTGTTAGGTCCGGGTTCTTCTTCTAATTGATTAATTCAAGCTCTGGCCCTTATTAAAATCCAAAAAAGATATTAAATGATTATCAAAGGAGAAGAAGGAGGAGGAGAAAGAGGAGAAAGGAGAAGTCGTCTTTGTTCACACACACACACACACACACACATATGTGTGTGTGTGTATGTATATGTGAATATATGTATAGTTGAAACATACAGATGATACCAAATCTTCATTTTAAGTAATATTTCTGAATTAAGTCATTCACTAGAACTGCTGCTAAAGGAAAAGAAATGCATCCATCCCTATCTCAATTAAATTCTATATTTCTAAAGCAGCTATTGTGTGCAAGGTGCTGCAACACAAAGACAAAATAATACCATTACTTCCACTGAGAAACTTCCATTCTACTGGAGGGACAGTATGGGTATGGAACTTCCCATTCTACTTCTTCTTCCAGATCTTATAAGATCTGAAAGTAGAAACAGTGTGACAGATGAGCATCTGAATTATTAGCAGTCACCAAAATAACCCTTAAGCCCTTGGGAAACTTGAGGTACCCATTCAGAAAGATTTGCTTTGCAAGGAAGATCTACTTAGGCAATTATGTTTTTATCTCCCTATGGATTCCTTTTTATGTCCTCAATTTACATAATGTAGAAAGGAACTTCATGGCATCAATGTTAGGAAAAGAGTAACAGGTGTTGTGGTTTATTGTTATTTCCCCCCCAAAGATTTAGTCTTGAAAAATGCTAGATCCCACAAGTGATTTATTTGGCTATGTCACAGGAAAATAAATGTCCTTCCTTAACAAGTGTGGCTCTTTTCATTTGTCAAATATTGATCCCCTCCCACAACCTCTCTTCCTGGCCCCATGATTCTTGTAGAGGTTAAACCAATGAAGCCCATTCCCATTTGTTTCTCCTAGTTTATGCAGTGGTATCACCATCCATAACATCAGTGCCACCAGCAACTTATCTTTAGTTTTCTGTCTTGAACCCCAAATAGTAAAGAAGCAAATACTATCTAAACAGTTCTCAGAAAGATTTTTAGAGGTGGGCTAGATGCTCTTCCTCCCAGGACTCCAGTCACAATAATTAAATGCATCTGATGCCTACTCAGTACTTTGCTCTAACTATGATCTTCATGAACTAAGAAATTTCATAAAACATGTGCATTTGCATTCGTGAGGCCTTCCTTACCCTGATTCTGCATGGAGGCAAAATGAAAGAGATGGTCATTGAAGGCATCTTTTAAGTGGTTTTTCATGATTTCTGTGTTAGTGTTTTATAGTCCTTCTGTGCAGTCACCAATTTACTGGTCTTAGCCTATGAGTAACTCCTTGCTGCCTCTGTTTCCTTATAAAGGTGACTGATGGTACAGTGAGCCTGGAGTCAGAAAGACCTGAGTTCAAATCTGATCTCAGACACCAAGCAGCTGTGTGACCCTGGGGAAATCCCTTAACCCTCACTTGCCTCAGTTTTCTCATTTGTAAAATGAAGATAATAATAGTACCAAGTGAGGTAATAATTATAAAGTACTTGCCATATTATATATAGTAAGTGCTATATAAATGCTAGCTGTTATTAATAATAACAATGATTCTCCCCTTTCCTCCTTTTCCTTTCCTAGACTGTTCAAAATTCACTTCTGTCACCTTAATAAACTGACTCTGTGTACCTCCCCTCCCTCCCTCCACAAAGAACTAAAACTGCTCTAAAATACTCTTCAAAGAGAGGTATTGTTGCTGTGGCATAGTGGATAGCTGTCCTATAAGTCAAGAAGTCCTGGGTTCAAATGCTGCCTGTGAAACATAATGGCTGTGCAACCCTGGACAAATCATTTAACTTCTCAGTGACCCTATTTGAAGACTAGAAGTTGCAGAGAAGGTACTGATCTACATTGGTTTGGAAGGAGCTCCTCCCTATGGTAGTGAAATCTCAAGTCTGATTCAAAAAGAATGCAGCACCCTTTGATGAGGGCTGGAAAGGGGTGGGAGTGAGACCCCCACAAATTCCAGGGAACCAGGGGTAGGTCTCCTGGAAGGAATTCTCAGACTTAAGCATTGTTGAGGTCAAGGTAATGACTTATCACGCTTCTCAATGGGCAAGAGTTCTTAGGGAACCTGCAACCTTAGAAGGGTATAGGTAAAGTTTAAATAGGATATTCTATAGGAAACATGTGCCAAATATGCTAACTAGGTATTCTGGGGTGGGATTAGGGAGTGGTTAAGGAGTGGTTAGTTCTTAAAGGAACATACACTTTTGGTACCTACTCAGGTATTTTACCCAGAGTTCATAAGGAAATAGCCCAACAGGGTGTTACCTGGAGGTATGATTTTAGGCCTGAAACATCACTAAGTCAAGCAATGGTCAGTGCTGACTAAAATATACTCAGGTTGTTCTCATCACTGTCCTGTTAGACAAGATAAATGTAAGGGAGTATACATACGTCTAAGTCTAGGATTCATACGATTGGTCAGTGAGTAGTAAATGTCATCATGACCCAGTGCACAGCCCATTCAGCCGGTACACAGATGGTTCAGAGTAACAAGTTCTATAGGTACAGTTGGCTGCTATATCAGGAAGGGAGATAATGGTTGTTGCTGGGGTAGGCTGTGTCCTTAGGCTGGGGAGAAATTGCCTGGGATAGTGTTTTGAGGCTAGGGGACAAATGTGATTTTTAAAGAGAAATGTGATTTTAGAATTAGACCCAAGCACATGTACCCAAGCACTCCATCATCTTAACACATGTGTACAATGTATGAGGATATTGTTTTTGAATTCACATTTACATGGCACTTGAAAATGTGCAAAGTGTGTTACATGCTCCGTCTTATTTGATCCTCACAACAACCCTGTGGAATAGGCACAGCAGGTATTGATAACCTATTGATAATTGATAATTTAATTACTTAGTTTTCAGCATTCACTTTTATAAGATTTTGAGTTTTTAATTTTCTCTCCCTCCTTCCCCTCCCTTCTCTCCAAGACAGTGCTCAATCTGATATAGGCTATACATCTACAATCATATTAAGCGTATTCCCACATTAGTCATGTTGTAAAGAAAAAGTAGAACCAAAGGGGAAAACAAAGAGAAAATAGTGTGCTTCCATCTACATTCAGAGAAGGTCGAAGTCTATTGAAGTTAATCATCAAAAATGTTGCTGTTACTGTGTGCAATGTTCTCCTGGTTCTGCTCACTTCACTCAGCATCAGTTCATGTAAGTCTTTCCAGGTTATTCTGAAATCTGCCTGCTCATCATTTCTTCTGAAAAAAAATAGTATCCCATTGTAATCACATAACACAACTTTTTCAACCATTCCCCAGTTGATGGACATTCCCTTAATTTCCAATTCCTGACCACCACAAAAAGAGTTGGATAGCCTCATTTTTTAAGATAATGAAAATGAGGCTAAAAACAAGTGATGATTTGCAGTAAATGTCAGGGATAGAATTTGAATCCAGTTTTTTCTGATCAAGTCCAGCATGTTATGAATTGTAATTTGTATTTGTCATTTGAATCATGTTTTTTACTGTCTTTTCCTTTACTCCAAGGATTCTTAACTTTTTTTGTGTGTCCTAGATCTCCCGAAAAATGTAGGGAAGTCGAGGAATCCTTCTCAGAATAACATTTTAAAATAATTGGAAGAGGGCAGTTAAATGGAAAAGTGGATAAAGCAGCAGCCCTAGAGTCAGAAAGATCTGATTTCAAATACAGCCTCGGACACTTACTAGCTATGTGAGCCTGCCTCCCCCATTCCCACCCCACCAAAAAAAAAAAAAAACCAAAACACAACAGTAAAAAAATAAAATAATTGGAAGAATTTTGGTTTTTGGTTTCTTTGGTTCACCACCTTCCCCTAAGAACTTCTGCTTTAGAATATAATCTTCTGAATTTGTGTTGTTTGTGTGTATGTGTGTGTGTGTGTGTGTGTGTGTGTGTTGTTTGGGCAGGGGAGGTTCATCGTTATTATTGTTTGATGCTTTTATTTCATTTTCCTGAGGTTAATATAATGTAAATTCACCCGTCCTGTCAATGTTACTGATGTTAAAAACATTGATAATCTCCTTAATTGCCATTCCTTCTCCAGCTCACTTTATGGATAAGGAAACTGAGGCAAACCGTGTTAAGTGACTTGCCCAGGCTCACACAGCTAGTGAGTATCTGAGGCTACATTTGAACTCAGGAAGATCATTCTTCCTGACTCCAGGTCCAGCACTCTATCCTACTGAGTCTCACATTATTATCTCTCAGATCCATCCTTTTCTCTCCATTCAAGCAGCCTCTACTCTGATCCAGGCCCTCACTTCTCCACAATTACACTAGTGCCACACTCCCTAAATAGCCTTTGCCTCCAGTCTTCACACTGCAATTTGCTGACAGAAGATCTTCCTGAATCATCATTTTTATCACCTTACTCCCTTGCTCAATAACCTTCAATGGCTCTCTACTGTCTATAGAACAAAGTCCCAACGCTGGTTCCTCAGGATGGCATTCAAGGCTTCCTATAACCTGGTTTAACACTACTTATGTCTCATTAATCCCCACTCCCACCTCCCATGTCCATAGCTACTCAATGGAAGCCATTTCCCAGGGAGGAAGGAAGTATTGTGCTAACAGTAATGGGAAGCTAGCAGCTGAATCTTACTTAAAAAGTCAAGGCAAGTAAGGGGAATAAGTTAGTCCCAATAGCTAGTTCTCCAATAAGATGAGAACACCAAAGAGACATCAAGCTCAGTAGGTCAAACTAGATTTACCTCTGCAAGAGCTCAGCCCTGTTCAGATATTACAAAAATAATAGTAACAAATAATAATATTTATATAGTGCTTTAAGGATTACAGAGGGTTCTGTAAATATTAAATCACTCTAACCACGATTGTTTCTTCACTGTCTCCCAAACACATCATCTCATTTCCAACCTGGGGCTTTCGCTCTTACTGCTTTGTATAATCTTTCCTCTCCTATCCACTTAGCCCAATCCTACCCAGATTTCAAGAGGTGATACATTCAGTTACTTCCTCAATGAAGCTTTCCTCGAACTTCTTATAGGAGGAAATTCCTGTTACCAATATAAGTTGGCGTTTGGTTTTCAATTTATAGTCTTAGAGTTATCTAGGGCATCAAAAGATTAAGTGACTTGTTGAGGGTTATCACAGCCAGTATATGACAGAGATGGGTCTGAACCCAGGTCAACCTGAATGTAAGGTTGTGTTTCTATCCACTACATCCTGATATTTCATAATAGAGTCTTCTGACATCTATCTATATCTATTTTCTATCTACCATCTATTGCTCTCTTTCTTCCTCTCTCTCTCTCTCTCTCTCTCTCTCTCTCTCTCTCTCTCTCTCTCTCTCTCCCCCCCTCTCTTTCCTCTCTCTTTCTCTCACACATACACATCTTTATCATCTTTATATCTATCTATATATCACTATGTGAACCTTAAAGTGTTAGTTATCATTATTCATAATATCAGACAAGATTTCATAGAGTTACTGCAATCCACACCAATCTTCTCATACTCTAAACTTTGATAATACTTGTTGTCTGGAATGTGCATTTCCACAGTATTTGTGACTACTATTTTAATTATTTCACCAGGTCTCCTCAGCTAATAAGCTCTGGGAAGGGAGATCCTGTTATTTTATATTTCATTTCTCTCTAAGTCCTAACCCAGGGCAAGGCACAGAGAGTACGGAAATGTGAGAATCAAATGATGATGATGATGATAGCTAACATTTGTTATTGTTGTGTTTGGCACAGAAGATACACACACACACACACACACACACACACACACATTATTTCACTCTAACCAAGATGATTTTCTCACTGTCTCCCAAAAACATAATTCCCAACATCACACTTTTGCTCCTGTTGCCTGGTATGATATTCTCCCTCCCTCCACTTAGTCAAATCCTACCCACAATTTAAAAGCCCCCTTATTTTGTTGATAATCCTAGACTGTGAAATGAGGGGATTGGACGAGAGGGTCTCAGGTCCCTTACAGCTGTATGATAATAATTATGCAATGAACTGCAAGGGCAGAAAGGAGGTCAAATAAGGCTCAACATAAGTGTAGCTTTTAAAAGCTAAGCATAGCCAACTCATCTTTTCACGAGGAGGAAGTGACCAGGAAACTGACTAAGAATTCTCAGTGAAGTTTGTCCTCAGAAGTCTCACCTGGTTAAGTCTGAGATTGAGCAACTGCTGAAGCACTGCTACTTCCGTGAACTTCCCAGGTTTTTTCTAAGTGTCATATTCTAGAGACCTGATGAGTTGAAGTCTGCTAATTCTCCTTCCTCAAAAAGAAAAGGTGGGAGAAAGAGAACCTGGCCCTGTCTGACTTGGCTATCACCATCAGATTCCAAACAGGTAGAAGAATTGGCCCCACCCAGATAAACCCGGGCAAATTCCTAGCCACTGAATGTGGATTTGACCTTTGTTCTGGGTCCAGGAATCCTGGTTACTTAGGAAAGCTATCTTCAATCAAAACAGTGCTTCTGTTAAGGTTATTTGGACCCCTTTTCTCTGCTCCCAGGTGCATTTCATAGAGCTAGAAAGGATCCAAGATCATCAAGCCAAAATCCCTCATTTCAAAATCTATAATTATCAATAAATTAAAATACAAATCTAAGCACCATTCATTAAAAACTCAGAAAAATGAGATGATAATGATCACAAGAACTAAATAATAATAATGATGATGCCTATTGATTTCTAAATAATTATACACCTTTAAATTTCAATTGTTAATCTTATATCATCCTCTTCCATCTCGTGTAAGTTATGATAATGTATGTACCAGATACCAATATTCCTCAATTTTATTCATTAATTGTAGTGCTTTATTCTAAAAGACCAAAGGGAAAAAAAATTATTTTGCCCCATTAATTTCTGAATGCCATACAATCTCCTTTCACTAAAAAGAGGAAGAAGAGAAAGGGAAGATGGCACCATGAATGAAGACCTGGTGGGAGAGGGAAGAAGGGAGATAAATAGAGATACAGAAGAGAGAAAGGGGAAGGTAGAGAAAGAGATAGAGAGAAAGAGAGAGACAGAAATACAGAGGGAGAGAGAGAGACATAGAAAGAGAAAGAGAGAGACAAAGAAAGGATATAAGTGCCTTCTTCTTTGATGGTCATCCCCTGCAATGCAGAAACTCACCGTACTACCAGTCAGTCTCAGCCAAGGAACCAAGACTCTCTGAACCTCTCAAACTCACAAGATTGTCTTGATCCAAGGCTGACCTCCTAAATCCCAGCTCTATATACCATATGGCCTACGGCCACCATGTTGTCATGGTTGGGAACAAAGGTGTTATCTCTCCCCATGCCCTCATACGGAAGAGTGACATGAATGAATCAAAAGAAAAGAGTTAGAAGCTTTCTATCCTTTTAAACCTCATGTAGCCTCCTGCTTGCCACTGTCACAGGACTAAGAAAACAAAGGGGTTTCCAAAGAGGTTTCTGCACCATTTCAAAGCATCTAAGTCCCGTTACACATATATTAGGACATTTGATAGTAATAGCTACTTTGTGAAGTAGGTACTGAGTGAAAACAAAATATTTCTAATCCTTCTAAGAAATGCCATGTCACTGAATACTTGTGGGCTTCATTCACCTAGAGTCAGTAAAGTGGAACAATTGATAGAACACTGGACCTAGAATCAGAAAAATCCGAGTTCAGATCCAGCTTCAGACATATATAAGCTGTGACTATGAGCAAATTACTCAAGCTAGGCATGCCTTGGCTACCTCATCTGTACAACAAGGATGATAACACCTACCTCTCATAACAATTGTGAAGATAAAATGAGATATTTGTTAAGTGCTTTGCAAACCTTAAAACACTGCAAATGCCAATGCTATCATTATTTTTCATATCCATAAAATAAGGAGGCAGCTAGATGATGCAGGGTCCAGAGTCAGGAAGACCTGAATTCAAATCCAGCTCAGACACTTACTAGTTGTATGATCCTTGACAAGTTACTTAACCCTGTTTGTTTCAGTTTCAACATCTATAAAATGAGTTGGAAAAGGAAATGTCAAAATACCCTGGTATATCTATTGCCAAGAAAACCCCAATGGAGTAAGGAAGAGTCAGACCCAACTGAAATGACTGAACAGTAAAATAAGACAAGGAACTGAACTAGAAGATTTTTTTTTGTTAAATTGTAAATGCTTATTTGCTATCCTTTTTTTTATATCACTTCTACTCCTGACTATACCCCCTCCCATTTCCTAATTAGCAAGAAATCTCTTATAATGAAGAACCACTACAGTCAATGTAACCAAATATATCACCCTAGCATATGTAATGCTCCACATCCATAGCAGCCACTTCAGCAAAGAAGATTCAGTCATTTCTAAGGTCTTCCTCTAACTCTATCATTCTGTGGTTCTATGACTATGTAGGAAGCTTTAAATTCTTTTATCAGTTGTCACTTGACTCAGTGAGACAAGTTCAGTTTCATACTTGATCGCTAACTTCCTATAAGGAAACAGAATTGGGTCTTCGTAGAGTTTAGGTTTGTGGGGAGAGGAGAATATGGTTTCTTTCACAAATGTCAAGGAAGTCTTTTTGGAAAAGAAACACCATATTATGAAAAACCTTGTGATGTAACAAGTGTGAGTTCTGAACTGACTCATCTAAAAAGAACCCAGTCACTACAAAGTATTTATTAAACCGCCTTGGGCCAGCTGCTTTGCTAGGCCCAGTACGTGGATGGAGTTCTGACCTGTCTTATTAGCAGTTTACAGTCTAAGGTAACCAAACATTGTCTGACCCAGCTCGTTCTACCCTCTGCTTGAGAGGAATTTGATTCATTATTCCTCCACATTTGCATTTTAATATGTAAATTCCTCTGAGAGGAGGATAAATTAAAGCAGTGGCAGCTGGTTTTCATCGAAGGAAGGCAAAAACAGGAAGGCACAGGCCACCTGTTTGGTAGAAGAGGGAAGCTGGGGGAGGGGAGGAAGGGGGATGGAGGAAGGGACAGAGGGCAAGTAAAATCTGCCTATTTCACAATCTGGCCAAGGTTCAGATCTCAAGATCACTACCAATCACAACCCACCTTGGAGCAGTGTGGCAGCTCAGGGGATGCTGGAACCAGGCAAAACTTTCCCTAAAATGTCCGTACAGGTAAAATCAAGTTTAAAGATGCACATGAACAAGAGTCTTTAAAAGGAAAAGGAGTCATAAAAAGGAGGTATCTAATCTAAGGATGAGGAGGAGAGTATAAAGGGAAAGAAATATGCTTTAAGGAGGATGGGAACTGGGCGACAAGTCAGTTGTAGAAGACCTTCTCTTTTTTAGCATCTGCTGGCAAAGACCCCTGCCTCTCTGCCCTCCCCCCACCCAGTTGCCTGAGTCACTATCCATCTGTTAAGGGCCTGGTTCCTGCAGCTATGTAGGGTCCACCCAAAGCTTTGAACTTGAGACTTTGATGTCAAGACTGATGACAGAACCAAGTTAGGAAAGGCCGTCAGCATGCCTTGCCCACTGGGCCACACACTCATTTTTAGAGGAAAACTGCCTCCGTGAAGCAGCCAGAAAGCCGCTTTTGACACTGTCCTCATTCTGATCCCACTTCCTATTCTGAGCCCTCCAGTCTGGAGTTTTGCCTAGTGCATGCCTTATGGTTCCAAGTCAATGAGACTGTTTCAATTAAACATTCAATTAATAGTCTACTTTCTAGCAAGAATATACAAAGGGGAACATGTCTAGGTTATTTTTGGAACGTGGTCAAGTTCTAGGACTAAAGCATGTAGATTTGGGTCTTTTTCCTCCCTCGATATATAATGAGAAGCAGAGTGACCTTACTTAGTACAGAACACTGTGCCAGGCACAGTAGGAGGGATGCAAAAGAACTAGAAGATACGGGCACTGCCTGCGCATTAACTCCTTGGGAGAAATCAGAACACACATAATGTACTAGTGGTCGTATAAACTGACTGCAGAACAATTAATTACACTAACAATTAAAAACATCAAAAGATAGAGTAATAGAGAATAAGTAGGAAGCCAGATGGGCTGTAGAATGAAGTCTGGGGGAGATTCTGTATCCTAATGCCCAGTAAAATATTCTCCCACCAACATTCACCCAAGAATAATGACTCTGGCGTCAGAGAATCTGAGTTCAAATCTTATCTCTAGTAATCACTGCCTTAATGACCTTAATATTTGCAGTTTGGCGTAATTGATTGAACTGACCAAGAAGTAATTTCTTCCTCAGACAGGAAATTCCTTCTATGCTACCTTCTGGGTAAGGAACAAATCACTGGAGAGGGTTCTCCCAACTATTTGGATGAGCTTAGACAACTCCTTTAATTCACATAGCTTCAACAAGAAAAGAAAGGGATAAGACTAGACCCAAAGGGCCCTTTTAGCTCTAACCAGTTTGTGATTCTGCAAAGATTAGTGTAGCAGGGGTGATGAGGAGACCCTAGATATTTTTAATTGGGGCACCTGTATGGATCTAGACATATACTCTGACTCCTTGTTGAGAAATCTTAGACTTGGTAGAATGACATGGGAAAGTTTTGATTGGACCCCAATATCTAGAAGTAAGGAGAGAGGTTGCTTCAAAGTTAATTGGTGACAGAGTACTGTCTTTTATGGGGAGAACAGACTTTTTGCGGAGCAACTTCTTTTATCTGTATCCTACAAGAACCATGGAAATGACTGTTTTTGGACAAATCTGTCTGGTATGTCCTATTTTCTCTCCCTTTTTATTTCTAGTCAAGTAGAAGGGATCTGTGTCCCTTTCCCCATTCCCCACCCCTAAGAGCAATTATGGCTGGCAGCATAATCACTTGGCAGTTGGCATATGTGTTTGCTGATGAAGATCTGAGATTGAACTTTGAGTCCTTGGATGCCTTCTTCTAACTTTTTATGGGATTTCTTGACCAAGGTTAGCAACTATTGATCCTAAGAAGTGTATATTTCCAGCTTTGGTGGTTACGTTGTGTGTTCAAGAGCTCCTGAGTTTTTGAAGTGCGTGCCATATCCTCAGAGGGGGAATTGTATTGTTCCTTAATAATATGATTCTCTAAGAGAAAATGTCTACCAAGGGGATTATCCTGCACTTAAAGGACCAGAGAAAGCTATGCCCTGGCTAGACAGGAGATCTGGTCTTTTGTCAGATGCTCAGATAATGCAAGTCTGAGAAGTATTCAAAATATCAGGAGAAGAATTTTCTCAGAGTTTCTTAAGCTGGGGTCTTTTAAGAAGTCTCACAAAGTCATTTTTGCTGTTGTTCAGTATTTTAGTTGCATCCAAATCTTCATGACCCCTTTGGGGGTTTTCTTGGCAAAGACACTGGAATGGTTTGCCATTTCCTTCCCCAGCTCATTTTAAAGATGAGGAAACTGAGGCAAACAAGGTTAAGTGACTTGTCCAAAGTCATACATCTACTAAGCATCTGAGGCCTCATTTGAACTCAGGAAGAAGAGTCTTCCTGACTTCAGGCCCAGCACTCCACCACTTAGCTGCCCTCAAAGTTACCTGTACTTTCTGGATTTAGGAAGGTAGAATTAATATAATGGACATTTGGGATTTATGTTTTCTGTGACTGTCCATGCACTCTTTTGCTCCTTATAAAGTTTAAAAGATAAAGTAAATATAGGTTGCCCTATATGCAATTCTTTTGTTGTATATTACATACTTTTTCTAGAAGGGACTCTGTTATCACATTTAGGGAAGACTCTAGATATACACCAAACCAAAGCTTAGCTTCAGAGATTCCTTGGAGTTGGGTCAGAGCCAGATAGAGAGATCTGAATCCCCCTGCCTCTTTGGGCTCAGGACTTCCCAGGATTTAGCTTTTCCATGAGAACTCAATCTCCTTTATCAATGTTCTGGACCAAAGCGTACATTGGGCAAAAATTGTAAAGAGATTAATCTTCCTACGTTCTTTCTGAGGTAGGTAAAGATCATTATTGTGGTGGTAAGAGCAACTTCTGTTTTATGTAGACTAGACTGGCCCTTTAAGGAGCAGGAGAGGAGGAAGGAGAGGAGGAGAACATATTGCTTTTAACCTGAGATACAAAAGCCCCAGCCCAAGGGGAGGTGGGGGACAAAACTTTACCTCAATGCATTGCTCCCCTTAGATGCTTTCCTAGTTTTTCCTATACTTATTCTGCAGGAAGAACTGCATAGATTTCTTTAACCTCGCTATAATTTAACTTTGTTAAATACTTTTAGGTTAAATCTTTTTATCTTTTTAGTAAAGTGGTTTTGAATTGCAGATTTTATGTTAGATGAGTTTTTTATTGTATTTTAGCCCATGATCCTGAATCATTAAAACTGGCCTAGCATAATAATTACCATTGTTGAACAAATGAGAAAACTGAGGTACAGAGAGATCCTGTAACTTGTCTGGGGTGATAGAAGTTAACCCTTTCTATTAGACCATGGTAGCCTTTGGTACTAAAGGAAATTTGACATCCACGATGGAATAAGCTGCTTACTTGTAGGCCGGAGATGTTTCTTCAGAGAATAACTTGTGAGCTCAGGAATTTGTTTTATCTTGTCACTACTTCCCATTTCCTTCAGGTTCCTTTTTACTCCTTAGCTTGTGCTCTTTCTATTTCAATTCCCATCTTTAAATCTGTTTTCCCTTCATTTGTCAACTCTTCCGTGTTATTGGCAAATAGAAGGAACAACAATCATTAATATTCCAAAATGCCATTTTAATACTGTCAGTGTGTTCATGTATACTTTTCCACATTCCTTGAAAAAAAAAAGGCAAAAAAATAATATGTTTCTTGGTAATTACTACAACCTATATCTAAAGTGAAATTTAGATTAGACCTTAGATTAGCCTAATAGGATGATTAAATGTCCTAGAAAGAGAGTAAAGTTGAAACCATCCCCATTTGGTTTTGGTGCCTTAACTAGATATAAAAACTTTTTTTTCTGGATAACACTACTTTTGTTTTACTTTTACTTAATTTTTTAAAGAAAAATTTGGTTCAGAATAGTGGTTTTTTTCCCACATTAGTCACAATATGAATGAAAACACTGACACTCCCCTCAAAACACACATAAACACACACACAGTAAAAAGCAGTATGCTTAGATTTGTATTCAACTCCATCAGTTTTTTCTCTGGAAGTGGATAGCGCTTTCATTGTGAGTCCTTCAGAATGGTCTTGGATCATCGTGTTACTGAGAAGAGCTAAGGCATTCACAGTTGATCATCTTATAATATTGTTCTCATTGTGTACAATGTTCTGGTTCTGCTCACTTCACTTTGCATCAGTTCATGTAAATGTTCCATTTTTTTTCTGAAAGCACCCTGTTCATCATTTCTTACAGCATAATAATAGTATTTCATTATAATCATGTACCACAATTTGCTCAGTCATTCCCCATGATGGGTGTCTCCTCAATTTCTAGTTCTTTGTCACCACAAAAAAAAAAGCTGCTATAAATACTTTGTACATATGAATCTTTTTTTTAAAATCTCTTTGGGATACAGACCTAGTAGAAGATATGCATATTTATACACCTTTGGACATAGTTCCAAACTGTTCTCCAGAATGGGTGGATCCATTCACAATTCCACCAATGGTACATTAGTATTCCAATTTTTCCACATTCCTTCCAACATTTATCATTTTTATTTTCCGTCATATTAGCCAATCTGATAGGTGCGAGGTAGTACCTCAGAGCTGTTTTAATTTACATTTCTCTAATCCATAATGATTTAGAACATTTTTTCATATGATTATAGATAGCTTTGATTTCTTCTTCTTCTATTTATATCCTTTGACCATTTACCTTTTGAGGAATGACTTGTATTCTTACAAATTTGACTCCATTTTCTATATATTTGAAAAATGAAGTCTTTATCAGAAACACTGGCTGAAAAAATTGTTTTCTAGCTTTCTGATTTCCTTCTAATTTTGGCTGTTTTAGTTTTGCTTGTGTAAAACCTTTTTAATTTAACATAATCAAAATTATCCATTTAACATCTCATAATTCTCTGTGACTCTTGTGTGAAGACTTTTTTAAAAATGAGCCAGAACTGTGAACAGAGCCTGTACATCTCCTTGAAACAATCAAAGCCATTGTGTGAGAAACTTGAGTCATGCCACATATAGACAAGGGAAAAATAGTCTCAGATTCAGAAACAAAGAGATTCTGAGCATCATGGATTCAAGAGGTTAGAGCAAAATTAGGGCAAAAGGACAAGAGAGCTATCTAGCAAAGTCCTCTGTTCAATGGGCATTGTAAAGAGGAGAAACCAGAATAATAAAAGGTCCAAGAAAAGTTAGACTTTTTCCCCAACTTCCCCTCTCAATACCTGTCAGTGCACAAACACTATAATATAATCTTCTGTATCATTACCCAAATGTTTCCAGTAAAATAAATTTTGCTGCAGCCACAAAAATAACAAGGTTAATGAGAGATAGATAAAAACGTAAGGTTAGGCAAAGAGACCTGATCAATGCCTAGGTATTAGGAATTTTTCCTAAGGGCTTGATGTGATTGTGACTGTACTCTGAACTTTGCATCTAAAATAAACTCCCTAAAGTCAAAGAGAAGGAAACCAAGTAGACCTTAAGATTCATTATACTGTCCCCAGGCTTAAAAAAGGTTAATTATTATAATAGCATCATAGTAGAACAACAGTATATATGCACTGGCTTTGATGGGGTACTTGGGTGCTTGTAGTTGGATCCCAATTCTAAAATCACATTTCTCTTTAAAAATCACATTCCTTCCTGGCCTCAAAACATCCCAGGCAGTATCTCTCCAGTCCAAGGACACAACCTGTCCCAGCAACTGTTATCTCCCTTCCTGATACAGCAGCCAGATGCACCTATAGAACATTTTAGTCTGAACCAGCTGTGCACTGGGTCATAACAATATTTACTACTCACTGATCAATCATATGTATCCTAGACTTAGACATACATTTATCTTGTCTCACAAGACATTGATGAGAGCAGCCTGGTATTCCTTAGTCAGTCCTTACCGTTAGTTGACTTAGTGACATTTCAGGCCTAAAACCACACTTCCATGTAGCTCCCCTTGGGCTATTTCCCAGTGAACTCTGGGTAAAATACCTGAGCATACTAAAATACTAAATGTACACGTTCCTTTAAGAAATAATCACTCCTTAACCACTCACTAATCCTGCCCTGAACTATATAATTAGCATATTTGGCATATGTTTTACTATAGAATATCCTATATAAACTTTACCTATGCTGCCTAAGGTTGCAGGTACCGTAAGAACTCTTGCCCACTTGAAAAGCATAATAAATCTTTACCTTACCCTCAAAAACGCTTGAATCCATGAATTCTTCTCCAGACAGCCCATGCAGAGAACTCCTGCAATGGAGTCCCTGTACCCCTATCTCTCCAGCCCTCATCAGCTTGACAGGTAGTTCGGTATAGTAGATAAAGAGATGGTCTTAGAGCTAGGAAGATTTGGGTTCAAGTCAGGTTTATTACATATACTGTAGTTGAGTGACTCTAGGTAGGTCACTTAACTTCTCAGTACTCTAGGAAGAAATCTAATTTGCTTTCTCTATCAGTGAAATCACTGAGTCATTCCTCATTCCTTTCCCTATGTATTGGTTCACCTCAAATGTCATCTTTTAGATCAGTGATTCTTAAGTTCTTTTGTGTCATTAATTCCTTTGGGAATCTAGCAATACCTATTGAACCCTTCTCAGAAAAAATAATGCATAAAATTAAAATAAAATAGAATCTTACATGAAAGTAATTGTAGTAGGTAAAGATATAAATGTTCCCAAAAAATATAGTCTGTAAACTTTATACCAAGAGTCTTTGATCCCCCAGATGCTAGTGCCTCCCTCACAAGTACCTTATATATCTTTTGTATATACTGCACCCAATTATGTACATGTTGTCAAGCCCAACTACAGTATAACAATAATAACTGGTCATTAATAATATTAAGAGTAGCAGCTAACATTTATATATTGCTTTCAAGTTCTCAAAGTGCTTTACATTTGTTACTTCATTTGAACTCCACAATAGCCTTGTGAGGTAGATGTTTTTATATACCCTTTTTAAAGATGAAAAAATTGAGGCTGAGAGAAGTAAGTTGAGTCACCCAGAAACACACAACTAGTATGTGCAGAAGAATTTGAACTCATTTCTTCCAGACTCCAAGTCCAGCACCTTTCCGTTACACCACTTAAGTTCTTTAAGGTCAAAGACTTTTCCCTGTTCCTCAGTTCTCTGGCCTGGCACTGGGCCTTAACACCAGCAGGTCAGTGTATTGGTGCCATGGGGATGATTTCTGCAGTTCAGGTCTCAGGCTCTGGGAGGAGGGAGGCTTTATTTGAAGCCCAGACTTGTATCCTATGGCTTTCCCTCTGTTCCTCTAGTCTCCTGCAGAGATCTTTAGCAGCACAGACCATAGTTTGACTATAAGGAGCTGGCTGGCTGATTGTCGGGGCCCCAGCATGCTTCTGTTTCTAGAGTGCTATGACAGTCTAGCCAAGGCCCAAGAAAACTTCCCCTGCCTAGAGCTGAGACTCCACTGAACTAGAAAGAAGAGGGGACTGGAATAGGGGTTTAGGTTTTGATGCAAGCTTGTATGTTGGTCTTTCAGCTAGTGCAACCTTAGGGCAGCTAGGTGGCGCAGTGGATACAGTGCTGGGCCTGGAGTCAAGAAGACTCATTTTCCCAAACTCAAATACTACCTCAAACAATGAGCAGGTGTGTGACCCTAGGCAAGTCACTTAACCCTGGTTGCCTCAGTTTCCTCATCTGTAAAATGAACTGGACAAGGAAATGGAAAGCCACTCCAGTATCTTTGCCAAGAAAATACCAAGTGGAGTCACAAAAGTCTAAAACAGAGATGGTGTGGGAGATGAGGAAGGGGTGCTAAGTGAGCTCAGGGTAGGTATCAGTTCATGGAATTTTTTTTTAACTTTTTAGATTCCAGGTGTCCTAGATCACAGAAACAGCTGAATTTGCTTTGTCTTTGGCACATAATTTCTGTTTTGGTCATGTGACTGGCATTATTTTTCAAGACCAACTAAACTTTTCTTCGGTTTTTAGGATTTCAAAATATGTATTTATAGTCTGGGACACTTTCTAGTCAAATAAATTTTATGTTTTAGATAGCTTGCTTAAAATGTTCTCATGGAATTAACCATGTGGCTTTCTCTAATGTGGCAATAGCATTCTGCTTTTTTCTAGATTTTTATTCAGTTTGTGAAAAGACAATCATTATTCCTTGAGGCCCCAGGTGGTTTGAAAAACGATGCCTGGAGGTAAATTTAAGACCCACAGCAGGATTCTTACTGGGATTATAAAAAATAATATATATTTTCCTATATCAAGAATATTATGCATGCATATGTGTATGTATTATGAGTATTTGTGTGTATATATGGGAATCTGATGCATTCCCAAACCTTTTGAGATGGAGATAAAGTTAGAGAGCTGCTTCTTGTGGAATCATGATAACATTTAAAGAAGTAAGTTGAAAGAGACACTGCATCTTCCAGACTGGTTCTGGTTGGTTATTGACCTGTTGGATGAGCTACAGAAACACTCACAAAGTCCTATTAGCTTCAGTAATGGGGTCTCAGGGCTCTTAGGGAATTCAGGAACTAGTCAAGAGACTTAAGCTGAAAGCTCCTTGGCATCTTGCAATCTAGAGTTTGATGCTATATTTGTGTGTGTGTGTGTGTGTGTGTGTGTGTGTTGTTCAATCATTCCAGTCATGTTCAACCCTTCATGGCCCCATTTAGGGTTTTCTAGGGAAAGATATTGAAGTTGTTTGCCATTTCTTTCTCCAGTTCATTTTACAGATGAGGAAATTTAAGACAAACAGTTAAGTGACTTGCCCAACCAAATTCACACATCTGGTAAGTATCAAAGCTGGATTTGAACTCAGGGCTTCCTGAGTGCTCTATCCACTGTGCTACCAAGCTGCCCTATGTATATGGAGAGAAAGAGAGACAGAGAGAGAATTATATACATAGTTATATACATATCATGGATATATGCAAACATATACATATAGCATCTTGTATGTATGTATATACATATATATGCATACATGCGTGTGTATATATACATATATGCACACATGATATGAACATGTAGTTTTAAACAACCTCAAAAAGACAACTTTCGGGGGATGGCACACATATTTACTCCCTTGTTAGGTCACTCATTAAGTGTCAGTAAAGCAGTACTGATGGTACAAAGGACCTTCGCCCTCCTAATCTTTACCATTGTCACATAACAATATACCTATCTCCTCAGCAGGATAAGATTCTTTGTAGGATTAACACAAGGTTATTTATCTGGTTAGTGTCAGATCCATTCTACTTACGTGGTCAAAGTCCTTTGCAAAAACAGGAAGTTTCTAGCTCATCAGTAAGCATGACTTTTCTACTCCTCAAGCAGATCTGTAAACAGGTCATTCTCAGAGAGCAGTATATACTGTTTATTTACTTCTTTCTTGTCTTTGTCATGCTTCACATTGAGCACACAAACACACACTTACACACACTGTTATTTGAGTTCCTACCCCTTCTAATAACAACAAAACACACCTTATGTTGCCCAAAAGTCTTTATCCTACCCAACAAATCCATCAACAGGGCAAGCATATGAAGACGACTGTAGTAAAGGAGGATTATAACATCTCTTCTTCATCCCTCCTGCAAGCATCTTCTACCTCCAGAGATCTTCAATAGTCACTAAGGGAGACACAGAGGTTTTCATAGATGAATCTGAGTCTCTGCATCATTTACAGGACATTCAGTCATTCCCTAGATACTCAAATCTTCTCAGAGAAGAAACAGGTAATGTCTTCAGGTGTGGAGGATGGGGAGAGGGAGGGGACTGGAATTACGAGTAGATTTAATAGAGTTCCTAAAGGGAATGTGCCAAGACATTTCAAATAGTTGCAATGAGGATCCAAATAAAGCAACTGACTTTCCTAATGCTACCACTGTATTCAGACTATAGCTATTACGAGAAATTTTTATACTTAGGTAGAGAGCAAGAAAGACACAGACACAGACACACAGAGAGAGAGACATTTAGCGAGGGACAGAAATATACAGAGAGAGAGAGAGACAGAGAGAGCACGAATTCTCTTATAACATTTAATTTGAAGTAACCTCCATACTAAGAAGTGAAGAGATAAATACAAACAGGACAGTCCTTGACCTCAAGTAGTTTCCATTCTAGTGGAAGAACACAACATAAAAAGGGGAACTAGAAAGTGAAGCATGGTGTTACACTGGTATGGAGATGTGTGTGAAATGATGTGGAGACTTTGTTCCAGGCTGGATATAATAAAAGGTCACCCATCAGAGGTCAGTGTCTGTATGTGAGGTGAATTTTAGTGTCAGTAAGGTGGATTTTAGTATGTGTAAAGTGAATTTTTGTTGTTATTTCTCAGAGATCAGTTTCCCAGGATCCATAGCCATAACAATCTTTGGTTCCCAGGTACTAGATATGAGCTCCCACAGTTATGGTTCAACATCTCCACCATGCTTGCATATATATATATATATATATATATATATATATATATATATATATATATATATATATATATACATATATATATATATGTATATATATATATAGGTATATAACACAAACATCCACTGTGGCTGTACAGTGAGATACAGGAATGGGGTGATGTAAACTTGTGAGGCTATTGATGGCAATATGCCTTCTTTGTCTGCTGCCCTATAAAGCAGGTGGTCACTAGATAGTGAATGGGGAAACTTTAGGGTTGAATACACAAATGTTGTGTGTGCCTCAACTGGCCCGCATTGAGGCTTGGGGATTTAGGGGAAGCACAAGTTGTTCCTGTCTCAATTGATCCCATTGAGACATAGGGGCAGTTGTCTCCCCTTCTCACTGGTCCCTGTGAGAAGGGTGATTAGGGAATGCTGTAGGAGTTTGTGCTCTCACTATCAGCAACCTCTTCTGAGGGAATCACACTAGAATAAAGTAAAACTATTAACCCCTTTTTAGTGTCTTTCCTGTCTGACCAAATCAAGAGCAAACTTGTGCTAGCAGCCCTCAAGTATGCTGTGTTTTTTCTGTCTTACAGCATCCCAGGAATGTGGGGAGCCATGGCTATCTATTATTGAGATAAAGGTCTGACTGCCTCACTGCGAGAAAACATGTAAAATACTGCCTGTAGCATGGAACATCCTGTGGTTCTCTTAACCGTTACTACCCCTCCCACTGCTGCTAGCTGTAAACCCCCTACTCCCTCTTTCACCACTATAATTACTGCTACCCTACCCCTCAATAAACGAGACTTGATCAGAAAGCCTGTCTTGTCTCCATTCTTCGCGTCTCCTGTCCCCCACCCTCTCCTTTCTTCCAGGGTCCACGTTCTTGTCCCGCAGGCCGGGACAATTGGCGCCCAAACGTGGGGTCCGAGTGAGCTTCGGGAGAGGGCTGGCAATTGTTAGATCGTACCTCTGTGATTAAGCTGCAGCCGAAGATTTCTTGACAGTGGTCGCCGGGATCGCCTGCCCCGAGGAATTGAGACCTGAGGTAAGTGAGGCATCTATATAATGGGTCAGGACATTAGTGTTCATGGTCAATTTATTGAGGGTCTTAAAGACTCATTAAGGACGCGTGGAGTAAAGGTTAAGAAAAAGGATTTGATTCAGTTTTTTGTTTTTTTTAAAGGATGTCTGTCCTTGGTTGCCCCAAGAGGGAACGATCGATGAAAGGCGGTGGAGGAGGGTTGGAGATTGTCTCAATGACTATTATCGGACTTTTGGTCCCGGAAAAAATCCCTGTTACTGCTTTCAATTATTGGAATTGTATTAATGATTTACTGTGTACTCACCGCCATGATAAAGATAAATTTCCAAAATTATCAAGGAGGGCTCCTCCTTTTTGAAGGGGAGTCTTGGGTGCCCCAGGGCCAGCTCAGAACCTCTCTCGATCACAAAGAATGTGAAAAGGTGGAAAGTTGTGGAAAATGTGATGATGATTCTGTTTCCATTACCATGCTTTGGAAGATGACCCTAACTCTCTTACTCCCCCTCCTAAATGTGCCACTCTTACTGATTGCCCCATGCCGAGCAAAAGAATATATCCCCTCTTACTAATCTCTCCCCTGCGGACGAATCCCTGGACCCCGCTAGTGCTGCTGAACTCGAGGATGAGGCCGATCCCGATTTACCCCCTGCTATTTCTGCCACTTTTCCTGCTTTCCCTACACCTAGTATCCCCCCCCACCATTGCTTTATGCCGCTCTTCCCTGCTCCAGTGCCCCCTACTTCTTCTGCTCTCCCCGCTTTTGTCCCCTCTCCCGGTACATTATCTACTCAGATTCAAACCCTCAGAAAGGCCCTCGAATTTAAAAAAGAGCGTAATAAGCTCATACAAGAGATCTGCCTTCTCGATCTTGAGCTTCGCTCCCCGCCTACCGCCCCTCCGACAGAGCCACGGCAAACCCGGGCCTCCCACGTGGCGGGCGAAAATTCTATCACCCGTTGCCCCCGTTCTACTTCCCCCGCCCTTCGGCTTTTCCCTGTAATGGAGGCTCAGCCAGATGATGCAGATAGTGACGATGGTGATAATAATGATACAAAGCCTCAGTCGCTGATACCAGCGCCTTGGCTATAAGACCCTAAAGGCAGTCAAAGACACTGTCTCCCAGTATGGCCCAGTGGCACCTTTTACTCTTTCCATCCTTGATGCCCTTGATAATCTTTGGCTTACCTCCCATGATTGGCATCACCTTACTCGCGCCACTCTTAGTGGGGGAGATTTTGTTCTGTGGAAGTCAGAATTCAAAGAGCTTTGCAAGGATACCGCCCACCATAATCGTGAGGCCGGTGGTGAGAGTGCCCAATGGACTTTTGAGATGCTTGTTGGAGCCCCCCCTTTTGAGACAAATGAGACCCAGAACCAGTTTGCCTCTGGTCTTTTTGCCCAAATCCAGAGTGCGGCCACAAGGGCATGGCGGAAACTTCCCCCTAAGGGGCCTGCAACCACCTCCATTGCAAATATTGGTCAGAAACCTGAAGAGCCTTATGCTGACTTTATTAGCCGTCTCACTGACGCAGCAGAGAGGCTCCTTGGTGCTTCTGAGGTTGAGAGTGATTTCATTCACCAACTCGCCTTTGAGAATGCTAACTCAACCTGCCAAGCGGAACTTCGCCTTCATAAGAGGCAAGGCACCATCTCTGATTACATTCGCCTCTGCTGACATTGGCCCCAGCCGCCAGATTGGTGCTGCCATTGGCGAGGCTTTGGAGGATGTTTTCACAGGTGCTGCCTCTACACCCTCACCAAACAGGTGTTTCAACTGTGGCAATTTAGGGCATTTCGCAAGGAATTGTGCAGCCCCTAAACAAATTCACCCCGGGACTTGCCCACGATGTAAAAAGGGTAAGCACTGGGCCTCTCAATGTCGTTCCAAAACTGATAATGAGGGCCATCCTTTATCCGATCAGGGAAACTCCCATCGGGGCCAGCCCCAGGCCCCATTGACCACTCCCAGGACCAGCTTTGGGGTGAATCAGCTGGCCCATCACGCCCTCAAACATCTTTGCTCTCTCAAGAGTCACCCCTGGTAATGCAGGACTGGACCTCTGTTCTGCCTCCAGCACAATACTAGTACCTGAACAAGGACCCCAGGTGATTGGTACTGGGGTCCGTGGTCCCTGCCCCAGTGGTTTTTTTTGGTCTTATTCTTGGTCGAGCTTGTTCCACCCTGTCTGGAATTTTCGTCTATCCTGGTAGATAATGACTATTCAGGCGAAATTAAGCTTGTGGTCTCGGCCCTGATTTCCTATGCTACTATTCCCCCTGGTTCTAGGCTCGCTCAGCTTCTCCTTTTGCCTCTCGATACTACTCATGGGACTGTTCAGGTTTGCTCCCGGGGGACAGGCAGTTTTGGCTCCTCCAACACCTATTGGGTTCAGAATATTCTTCCCCAGAAACCCATGCTCCTCCTCAGACTTAATGGGAGACCTTTTGAAGGCCTTATTGATACAGGGGCTGATGCCACCATTATTAGGAAGGAGGATTGGCCAGCAGCCTGGCCATTGTCACCTTCCATTACTTATTTACAGGGCATTGGCCAAGCTACCAACCCTGAACGGAGCATCAAACTCCTCACTTGGACAGATTCTGAAAATAACTCTGGTTCCATTCGCCCATATGTCCTCCCTGGCCTTCCCTTTAACCTCTGGGAACGGGATCAGCTCTCCCAATTGGCCATGGTTATGTGCAGCCCTAATGAGATTGTCACCTCTCAAATGCTCAGGCAGGGCTATTTGCCTGGTTAGGGCCTTGGCAAGGATGCTCAAGGTACAAAGGAACCCATCACGGTTCATAGACGCCCTAACCACTTAGGATTAGGAAATGTACTCTAGTGGTCACCGATGTTCCTGCACCCCATGCAGACAAGATCTTTTGGAAATCTGATGACCCTGTTTGGGTAGATCAGTGGCCACTCCCTAGGGAAAAGTTGGCTGCAGGTGAGCAGCTTGTGCAGGAGCAGCTGGCCGCGGCCACATTGAGCCCAGTAATTTCCCCTTGGAACACACCTATTTTTGTTATAAGGAAACAATCAGGAAAATGACGTCTCCTTCAAGATCTTAGGGCAGTTAATAAAACTATGATTGTTATGGGAGCCTTGCAGCCCAGGCTCCCCTCCCCTGTTGCTATCCCTAGCCATTTTCTCAAGGTCATTATTGACCTTAAGGATTGCTTTTTTACCATCCCTCCTGCACCCCGCTGACTGCGTCTGCTTCGCTTTTAGCCTTCCTGCAATTAATTTTCAGAAACCCATGTCTCGTTTTCAGTGGAAAGTCCTTCCTCAGGGCATGGCTAATAGCCCCACCCTCTGTCAGAAATTTGTGGCCTCCGCTATTGACCCTATCAGAAAAAGTTGGCCTCCTTTGTATATCCTCCACTACATGGATGATATCCTTTTGGCGGGAACCGATGGCTCCACACTTCTTGCGTGCTGTGATGCCCTAGTACAAAGTCTTTCCTCCCAGGGGCTTCAAATTGCCCCGGACAAAGTTCAACTCAAGGACCCCTATACTTAACCTAGGTTTTGAACTTCGTGGGCCGCTTGTTAAACCCCATAATCTTAGACTCCGAGTGGATCATGACCACTCGAAATGACTTTCAAAAATTGCTGGGGGATATTAATTGGATCCGTCCCTACCTCCACCTTACGACCGGGGACCTCAAACCTCTTTTTGATATTCTTCGAGGCAACCCTGACCCAAAGTCGCCAAGGGTTCTTTCTGAGGATGGCAAAAATGCCCTTGTGAAGGTTGCGCGTGCCATCCAAGACCAGTTTGTCACCTTCATGGATTACTCCCGCCCATTTTCCCTTGTAGTCTGTGCTACTTCTCGCATGCCCACTGGGGTCTTTTGGCAATCTGCCCCGATATTATGGATCCATCTTCCCTCCTCCCCTGGAAAAGTAATTACTCCCTATTTTCTTCTTGTTGCGAAACTCATTATGCATGCCAGAGACACCAGCATAAGGTACTTTGGTAAGGACCCAGATACCATTATACAACCTTACTCTAAAACTGAAGTAGATTGGCTTTTTCAAACCACTGATTTGTGGCCTATTGCTTGCTCCTCCTTTTCAGGGTCCATTGATAACCACTATCCTGCTGATAAGCTCCTTCAGTTTTTTCGAACTCATCCCTTTATATTTCCTAAAAGTACTTCTTCTCAGCCTTTGTCCCATGCACTCAGATGGCTCTTCCACTGGCATCGCTGCTTATGCTGTCAATGGTAAAGCTACCTCCATCCCAACCCCTTATTCTTCTGCTCAACTTGTGGAACTTTTCGCTGTTCTTACTGTTCTTCCATTGTTCTCTTATACTCCCCTCAACATTTATACCGACAGTGCTTATATTTCTCAGTTGGTACCTCTCCTGGAGACCCTCGCGTTCATTAAGCCCACCTCCTCCGCTGTCTCCCTCTTTCTCCAAATACAAGCTGCCATTCATGCCCAATAGGCGCCTTTTTACCTCTGCCATTTACGTGCCCATTCGGGTCTCCCCGGACCCCTTACTGAGGTGTAATATTGCTGATTTAGCTACTCGCGCTTCCTTCCTTTGCTTCTCTTCTGCTGTGGATGAGGCTTCGCGTGCCCATGCATTACATCATCTTAATGCTCATACCCTCAGACTCCTTTTTAAAATCACTCGGGAACAGGCCCACCATATTGTTAAGCAGTGCCCTGCTTGTGTTACCCTCCTCCCTGTCCCTCATCTTGGAGTTAATCCCCATAGTCTTATCCCCAATGAAATATGGCAGATGGATGTGACACACATTCCCAACTTTGGGAACCTTAAATATTTCCATGTTACTATAGATACATTTAGTGGTTTCCTTTTTGCCACGCTTCAATCAGGTGAGGCATGTCGACATGTCATCTCTCACGTCCTCACCTGCCTCTCGGCTCTCCGCAAGCCTTCTTCCATTAAAACTGACAATGGTCCTGGCTATTCTGGTCACTCATTCAAGTCCTTCTGTGCCTCCCTTGGCATATCCCACATCACTGGTATCCCTTACAATCCCCAGGGACAGGGGATAGTTGAGAGAGCTCATCAAACAATCAGAAACACTCTCCACAAATTAAAGAAGGGAGATCTCTACTCCATATGAGGATCTCCCCGAAATATTGTCAATCATGCCCTATTTATTTTGAATTTTCTGCACTTAGATGCAAAGGGCAAAATGGCAACTGATCGCTTCTGGCATTCCTGCCCTGATCATCACTATACTGAAGCCCTATGGAAGGACCCCCTGACCAATAAATGGCATGGCCCCGACCCCATCCTTATCTGGGGACGCGGCTCAGTATGCATTTACTCAAAAGAAATGAAATCTGCTCGCTGGTTGCCTGAGCATTTAGTAAGGCAAGTTAGTGATCAAAAGAATGATGCTAATAACTCAGCCTCCAGAGAAGACGCTCCTCCCTGAGACCTTGTTCTTCTTCTCTTACAGGCCATGACTCCTCTCCTATGGTACCTTTCCTGTTCACTGATCTCTTTCCTGGTTCCTGGACTCCGTGCTGGTTTTGACCCACCTCCCAGCTCTGACCTTCTCCGCAAACTTTATGGGAGCCCTTGCGAATGCCGGGGCGGCACATCTAATGTGAGGCCTACTCACTTCACCAACTCTGTTGCCTGTGAGGGCAAAACCGCATATCTTTCTTATACAGCCAGTATTGGGGGAGGATTTAGACAGCAATACAAATGCGTCCCAAATCCTAGAATCATTCCCTCGACCAGTGGTGTGCCAGGGCCTTGCCCTGAGGACTGTTATACTGTTACAGCCGTCCACTCTTACTGTTATAATTCCACCCAGCAGTGCTCGGGGAAAAGTAATACAATCTATTTGACTAGCATTCTTCAAAGAACTTATAGCGGCACCTTTGGGGGGGATTATGATCGATCCAACCCTATGGGTTCCTCCAAATATGCCCAAGCCTCCTGTCCGGACCACACTCATATCGGAAAAGCTGTTTGCTGGCCTGTCTCCGTGCCTATTCATATTTCGGATGGAGGGGGCCCCACTGATAGAATTAGCAACATATCGAAAAAATAATTAGACACATGTTCCCCCCTTTACAGTATCACCCCCTAACACTGCCCAAGTCCCGAGGCCTCGATCTTGATACTCAAACCTCCAGTATTTTAGAGGATACCTTCATGGCACTAAATTTATCCAACCCCCACCTGGCAGAAGATTGTTGGCTATGTATGACCCTTGGCATGCCTATGCCTCTTGCCATTTCCCCTAACAACAGCAACATATCCCATGAGAATTGTTCTCTTGGGATCCCTTTCCGTGTTCAACCCATCAATTTTCCCCTGTCCCCTTGTTTCCAAAGTCTCCCACACAATGATTCCTTTGATATTGATGTTGGTTTTGTCACCTTTGCTAATTGTTCCTCCATAATTAACCACTCTGAGCCCCTCTGTCCCATCCCCAGTCAAGTCTTTGTATGCGGAGGAAATATGGCCTTTCCTGCCCTCCCGACCAATTGGACCGGTCTATGTGTGTTAGCCACTGTCCTTCCTGATATTGATATAATTCCTGGAGATGAGCCTGTTCCCCTGCCTAGCCTGGACTATATTGCTGGCAGAAGTAAGCGGGCCGTTGTGCTCATCCCTCTCCTTGTTGGGCTCGGCTTCTCTAGCGCATTGGCCACTGGCACTGCTGGCCTTGGGGTAGCCCTCCACTCCTACACAAAACTCTCCAACAAGCTAATTGATGATGTTCAAGCCCTCTCAGGTACCATCAACGACCTCCAGGACCAAATCGATTCCCTGGCCGAGGTCATCCTGCAGAATCGTCCGGGCCTTGATCTCTCAAGTGCTGAACAAGGAGGCATCTGCTTAGCCCTACAAGAAAAATGTTGCTTCTATGCTAATAAATCCATTTGGTTCGCAACAAGATCAAGAAACTCCAGGAGGACTTGATTAAAAGATGCCAAGAACATTTTGAAAACCCCTTTTTAAGTGGCATGAATGGACTTCTGCCTTTCTTGCTCCCCTTGCTAGGCCCCATATTAGGTTTCTTACTCCTCTTGTCCTTTGGCCCCTGGTTGTTTCGAAAGCTCACGACCTTTATCAAAGCTCAAATAGACAGCATTCTGGCAAAACCCATTCAGGTACATTATCATCACCTCGACACCGGTGATCCTGACTTATACCTACAGGTACATTCCCCCCATAGTGACCTGGATAGCCAATGACGGGTAAGATTCTTCAAAGATCGGTCAACCTAAGCCAGGGATACTAGCTACCTTTTATCCCCATGACGGGTAAGATTTTTCCCCATAAGGACAACCTAAGACAGGCACAGGTCCAGGGACAGTACCTTGTTTTATATAAGAGAAAAGGATGACCTGTGGGGAGGCATAGCTATCTATTATTGAGATAAAGGTCTGGACTGCCCCACTGCGAGCAAACATCCGGCTCTTGTGAAATACCGCCTGTAGCATGGAACATCCTGTGGTTCTCTTAACCGTTACTACCCCTCCCACTGCTGCTAGCTGTAAACCCCCTACTTCCTCTTTCACCACTATAATTACTGCTACCCTACCCCTCAATAAACGAGACTTGATTAGAAAGCCTGTCTTGTCTCCATTCTTCGCATCTCCTGTCCCCCACCCTCTCCTTTCTTCCAGGGTCCGCGTTCTTGTCCCACAGGTCAGGTCAGGACACAGAAACAGAGTCCAAGTTTCCCATGGGCATGTGATGAGGATGATGGCACCTCTATTTGAACACAGGGCAAATCACCACAAAAGGAACCCTTAGGTGAAGGTAGGGAAGAGGTACAGACACTGAATCAGGGGTGGGGGAGATAGAGACCCCAGGACACCAGTAAGCCACTATTGGGAAAGCTGACAATCTACTTATGCATACCTCCCATCTGCCAGAGCAAGCCATTTGGTAGCTTCATATTTTAACTAATTTTTATAACTACATTCTACAGTCAGCTGTTTCTTTACACTATCCATTTCCAAGAATCCTGATGATAGGAGGGGGCAAAGCCGAATAGTAACCTTACAGCAAACTTATTGATGCTTTTGGAGAGGTTGAAAGAAAGTTAAACTCAACCATTTCTTCCCCTGCCTCCCAAAACACACAAATCACTCTCAAAACATCCTTAAGGACTAGAAGAAACCTTGGGTAATATGTAGTTCAACTCTTTCTTCAGCAGAGAAGAAAACTGAGGTTGCAGATGTATGTCCCAGGTCATAGTTAAGGTTCATTCAACTCTTTCTGAAATTGAGGCTATACTGAAACAGTCAAATGAATTCCAAATATCCTTGATGCAGAGAATATGGAATGAATGAGGATGAATTTAAATAGGTTCTTGCCCAATTCTCTCATTTTGCTGAGGAGAAAACAAGCTCAGAATTCCTATCACAGAAGGGATCAGAACTCAGGTCTCTTAGCTCATTAAACTAGTTTATTTTCAGTCAAGTTGTTAAAATGTGGTCATTAATAGTTGCAAGTCAGAACACCTCATTCTCTTGACTCAAGACAAAAGTAGCTGAGCAGTCAACAAGCAGTTAAGTCAGAGGTGGGGAACCTGCGGCTTTGAGGCCAAAAGAGTTTTCTATGTGCCAGGTACCATGCTAAATTCTAGAGATAAAAAGAAAGGGCGAAAATCATCAAGGAGCTCATGTGGTAATGGTCTTTGGTTCTACAGGCTCATCCTGAGAGCACCACACCCTTCACTCCTCCTCCTCCTCCTCCCTCCCCCAGGAACCTTGAGCAGCTTGGAAGAACAATGCTTTGAGGAAGGAGAAGGTCCCTAGGATAGAAAAATTCCATGGAAGTAAGGGAGGGCTGAAGGACCAGTTCTTTTCTCCAATTTTGCTTGCTTCAGGTCCACCCTCTGCAAAGCGCAGAATTAAAGAGACTTATGGGGTACAGGCTCTGGGACCCCCCTGGAATTCTCCTTGAACCTTCCCACCAGATCTGACTTTTCATGCCTAAATCTGTTACCCTTAAGCTAGCCTAGCCCTCCAATCTCTGTTACCTCCAGTTTGCCTCCAGTTACCTCTCACCCTGCATCCTATCAAAATTCCTTTCTCTTGGTCCCTGGAGTCAGACCTCTAGTCACCCCAGTTCCACCATGATCCTCCATAGACTCCTCCTCAAGACCCTCCCTAAACCCCTCCTCTAGTCACCCCAGATGACTTGGCCACCCCCTAGATCTCTCCCACAGGTTTTTTGTGTATAAGATCTATCTTACCGCCCTGAAGGTATTCAGATTCAATCTAGCTTACATTCAGTCTTGGCTAGCATTAGCTTTACAAATGCTCAGATTCCCTTACAGTCTGGCTGATGGGTACAGACTGGGAGCCCCTTTGAACTCTCCTTGAATTTTCCCACTTGATCCAACTTTTCATACCCAAATCTGTTACCCTTAACCTAGCCTGGCCCTCCATTGTCTGTTGCTTCTGGTTTGTCCCAGCCTGCTTCACACCATAACCCTTCATTGTCTGATACCTCCCTGATTGCCTCCAGCTGTCCCTTCAAGACTATTTGGCCAAGGTCTTTCTGTACAAAAGTTCCCTCTTGCCTCAATGAAGGTGCTCAGATTCAATCCAGCCTGCTTATCAACACAAGTGTCCCAAATGGTGAGCCTTCTTAAGTTAACCCAATATGGTGAATCTTCAAAAAACTGTGTTTCACTTTGCTGAAAGAAGGCTTGGGTCGAATTCATTTGGGCAAGACCCGGCCTGTCACTGTTTCAGGGTTCCAGCACCCCTAAACCTCAACAGGACCACTTCTCGGACCTCAGCCTGCCCCAAAGTACAGTTACTGAATAGGCCAGGCATCAAAACTTACTGCCAGGCATCAAAACTTACTGGGAAGCCGCTGAAGTCAGTCCATCAATAAACACGAATTTATATGATGTCAAGGTCAGGGCCAAGCCCAGACCTACACCTCCTTCCTTACTTCTAGGCCTTTGCAGAATTCAGGCCCCATCTGTCATGTGTTCTATCTTATCTTCCCCCACCTATCCCCCGAGCCAAGAAACTTCAGGAAGTTGTTGATCATGGAAAATAGGAGAGATATCAGAAGATTGGAGAAAGGGCAAATGTCTAATTTTATTTTTTAATGGAAAGAAACAGAGTATGCAAAGTATAGATAGGTCAGTAAACTAAACTATGATCCTTGGAAAAAGTCTATAATGGATCATGAAAGTTGTTATTGAAACAGTCAGCTAGCTAGACTCAGATTATCTTTTCATAGTTCATTGTCATCATGGGATGAAGTCTCTAATGGAATACTCCAGGGATCTGTGCTTGGCTCTATGCTGCTCCACATTTTGAATCAATAATTTGGATAAAGGTATAGATGGCGTGCTGATCAAATTTGCAGGTGAGACTCAGCTGGGAGGGATAACTAATAGATGACAGAATCAGGCTCCAAAATGATCTTGATATGCTATAGTATGGCCTAAGAAAATGACTTCAGTAGGTATAAATGGAAAATCTTATAATTGGGCAGTCTCTCTCTCCCCTACCCTGCCCCCAAAATCAACTTCACAAGTATGAGATGGGAGACAGCAGTTGCTCCGGAAAAGATCTAGAAGTTTTAGTGGACTGAGACCTCAGCCTGAGTCAGCAATTTGATGCAGTTAATAACAGCCAATGTGATCTTGGGTTACATTAAAAGAAACTCAGCTTCCAGGAATCAGGAGGTGATTGTCTCACTGTCCTCAGCAGTCATCAGATTTCATTTGGAATATTATGTTTAGTTTGGGGCACCACAGTTTAAGAGGGACATTGATAAGATGGAGAGTGTCCAGAGGAGGAAGACTAGGATGGTAAGAGTACTTCAGTCAATGTCAGATGGGATAGACTGAAGGAGCTGAGGATATCTACCATGGGTGGGGAACCTATGGCCTCCAGGCCACATGTAGCTTTCTAGGTCCTTGGGTGTGACCTTTTGACCCAGTCCAAGTTTTACAGAATAAATGCTTTTACTAAGGGAATCTGTTCTGTGAAGTTTGGATTCAGTCAAAGGGCTGCACTTGAGGACCTAGAGGGCCACCTTTGACCTTGAGGCTGCAGGTTCCCCACCCAGGACCTTTCTGGGTCCTCAAGGGGCATTTTCATAGGAGAGCTAACATGTAAATCACTGTACCAACAAGATATTTACTGAGTAGAGGAAAAATAATCTCAGAGTAGGAAGTCAGAGCAGTTGGGAAGACTTGAAAGGGTTTCTCCAAATGAAGATGAAGTGTCTACAGAGCATTTATACTCCCACTCAAATGAGAAAGTCAGCTACATTTCCCCCCTGAGCTCTAGGAGTAACTTTAAGGAGTTGGGGTAATTCTTCTAATACTATCAACTTAAGAGCACATTGGGGTTAACAGCAATCACCAGTAACAATTGCTATCTCTCTTTATCATTGATTGACCCAGTGATTAGGACCCCAAAATCAATTTGATCATTTTCTTTTTCAATAACCAATTAATGTCTTTTTGAAAAGGAATATATACTGAGAAGATATAACAGAAACAAAAATACTAAAACCATCTCCTCAAAAGCAAGGCCACACTCTTGCCTCTACCACCTCAGTCCCTGGAGACTAGGACAGCTACCAAACATATGATCCTGCTGGAGCCCCTCCAGTGGTCAGAATTGTATGGCTTTACTTGCAGGATACATGTCTTCTGCCATGTCAATTTGCTGCTGGGGTTGGATCCTGTAGGTTGCTCATTGGGACAGCCTCCACACCAGGTTCTGTTTGCTGGCAAACTGAGTATTTTTTGGACCCATCAGGCTCCCACAAGATTCTTTGCTGAAGGAAAGAAGATGCAAAAGGAGGTACCCCTCTGTCCTAGTGGTGGGAGAATGGAACCCTCAGCCCCCTGCTATTGTTGAGATGTAAGGATGCTGGGACCCCAAAATAGCGAGATAGGGGTCCTGCCTGCATGAATTCTACCCAAGCTTTCTTTCAACCAAAGACAAAGTTTATTAGAACACCAGTAGAAGGTGGGTATGATCCTAAAAATATGACATATTGGTCATACACTTAAGCAATCTGAGCATTTGTATCACTAATGCAAGTGGACCAGATTGAATCTGAGCACTTTAAGGGAGGCAAGATGAATCTTATATGTACATAAGACTGTGAGAACAGAGAAGGGGTCTAGATGGAATTAGGGAGTAGAAGTCTAGGGTGGGGCCAGGTGCGAACAGTTAATTAACTGGGAAGGGCCATTGCCCTAGATGAAGGTCAGGGACCTGGACGTGATGGGAAAGTCCTGGGGATTTTCCTTTTTGGAGTCCCATAGTCTTTGCCTTTTAGGGGTTCAGATCTCATCCCCATCACTACTGATCCTCAGGAGCTCAGAGATGTATTTTTACACCTCATAGAAAAAAGGAAGAAAAATGAATGAGTTTCTCCATTGTAACTTTTTGCATACATTCTCAGTCCCAGTTCAGTAGGCGACCAAAAAGCCTTTTATTCACTCATAGTAAACAAAGGAAACCGTTTCAGAATCCCTGTGTATGCTTGCAAATGAAGAGCAAGGCACCTTATCCTTATCTTTACTCTTACTCCACCCCTTACCCTACCTCATCACACTCTCCCAGAAGCATCTGACCAAAAAGCCACATGGATGCCCTGCACATACTCCCAGGACTGGGTCCTCATTGGCCAGATGTTTGTAAGAGGGAAAGAAGAGTTAATGAGTTCTCTCTCTGACATGTTGAGTTTGAAATGTCTACAAGACACCCAGAATAAAAGTGAATCTTCCAAACGTGGTCTGAATAGTATCTACTCAAATGGAATTACAACTTGTTTTCATTCTACACCCAGGCTCTTTCTGTTCCTATAGCCTAAAATTACATTAGCTTTTTAGCAACAATATCACACTGCTGGCTCATATTGAGCTAGCAGTCAAATGAAACCCCCAGGTCCTTCTCACAGGAATTGCTGTCAAGCCAGGTTCCCCCATGCTGCCCCTGTACAATTGCTTTTTTAACCTCAGTGCAGGAGTTTATATTTATTCCCATTACACTGTATCTGTAGCCTTGTTATAAGCTTTTTTTTTTTCCTTTCTCCCTTCTCATTTAGGAGAATGCTAGTGAGCTGAGGGCATGAATATATAAAGGAAAAAGTGACTAAGGGAGGAGGTAACTAGTAACTTGAAGAGAGAGATGGAGAAAAGAGAAGAGCTGGGGAGAGAGGTGTTAAGATATCAGGAAGGCAAGGAGAAATCCAGGGGATTTACCCTTATTTTATATCATTGGGAGATGGAACACAAAACCAAAAATCAATCCACTAGAGACTTGGTCTTTTCTTGGCTCAGAAACTACATGGGACTGGTTCAGGGTTGAGGAGAAAAGAAAGAAGGGAAGAAGAGAGGAGGGAGAGAGAGAAAGAGAGGGAGAGGTAAAGAAACAATATTTAATGGAGGCAAGATGAATCTTATATATACATAAGACTGTGAGAACAGAGAAGGGGTCTAGATGGAATTAGGGAGTAGAAGTTTAGGGTAGGGCTAGGTGCGAATAATAATTGGGCAGTTAATTAACTGGGAAGGGCCATTGCCCTAGATGAAGCTGGCTGTAATGGGGAAGTCCTGGGGATTTTCCTTTTTGGAGTCCCATAGTCTTTGCTCTCAATTCTGCTTTGATCAGTAAAGAGCAGCAAAGATAGGACCTGTTCATATTTGAAACTAGGACTAGGATTTTGGTTACTGACCCCCAGACATTCCCCACCCCTATCCCTAAACATATATAAATCTGGTAACCCCCCTTCTCTGCTTACAATAAACAATAAAAGTAATGGAGGGCTCAAGTCCATTTGTATAAGACTCTCCATATTATTGGAGAATAATTATTTAATACTATATGCCCATGTGGGGTCTGGAGTTGGTGAGAGTATGGGAGTGGATGGGTGGCTCAGTGTATAGAGCACCAGGCTTGGAATCAGGAAGACCAGATTTTAAATCCAGCCTCAGATACTCATTATCTATCTGATCTTCAGCAAGTCACAACCCTGTTTGCCTCAGTTTCTTCATCTTTAAAATGCCAGAAAAGGAAATGGCAAACCACTCCAGAAGAAAACTCCAAATGAGGTCCTGGAGAGTCAGATATGATTGGAACAACTGAACAACAAGAATGGATACAGCTTTCTTTTGTCTTCCAGTTTTAAGAGAGGAGAGGTTTCAGATTGTTCTCAGGGACAATTTCCTGGAGAGAGAAAAGGATTCTGGAAAGAAGCCAACATATAGAGGAACCTGGGACTCTTACCATGTCTCTCTCTCTCTCTCTCTCTCTCTCTCTCTCTCTCCCTCCATATATATGTGTATGTGTTTGTATACACACATGTATACATATACATACATATTTATTTATTTTCAACATTGGGAAGGGACAGATCTGTAATTCTAGCCTACTGCCTCCTTTCCAAGAAGAGCAATGTTCAACATGATAGTGCCAATATCCTGTTTCTCTCCTATGTAGGAATTAAAACCTCCTGTGCAGGGGGCGGGAAGAAGAAATCCTAGTAATGTATTTATTCACATCTCCTAGTAAGCCTCATCTAGAAAGAACCATGTGGATGCATATAACCTACATGGGCAACAAACACCCTACATGAGCCAACAAAACAAAACAAATACACTCACATGCAACTTCAGTGGCTCCCTATTGCCCTCTGAATAAAGTACAAACTGCTTTGCCTGGCATTCAGATCTCAGAAATTTGGTACTTCTGTGCATGGTGGCATGAGTCTATAATCCCAGCTATGGAAGCTGACAGATCTCTGGAGCTCAGAATTTCAGAAATGCAGACTAAGTCTATTGGGTGCCCATACAAAGTTGGGCATCAATATGGCAAGCCCTTAGGAATAGGAGAGGTCTGGGTGGCATGGGGGGGAAACTAAACTAAATAATAGATAACATCAAAGTTATTGTACCACTCAGTAGTTGGATCCATCCTATAAGTACCCTCTATTACCACTAGCCTGGGTGAGTTGGAGAGACCCCACTTTAAAAATAAAAATGTTATCACCCTACCTACTGTAACTTTATAGCAATCCTATTTTTCCTCTTCATAGCCAAACTATTCAATTCTGCTTCAAAAACAACCGCTGTTGTTCTTCTTCCAAAGTGACTCTGGTTACACTGTACCCTAGGTCTGGAATGTCTTTCCCCCTATCTTCGTCAGATCTCACATTATGTTTAGTTTTTCAACTCTGATGCACTAATGTTATGGATTAAAGTTACCTGTATTTCTGTATTATTTTCCTAAAAAGCTCCATGAGAGCTGGCATTTTGTCTCATCTAAATTTTCTCTCCCACAGGTGCCTAGCACAGTGCTGAGCACACAACAGAAAATTTATAAATGTTTGTAAGCTGCTTTGTTGATTTAGTCAAAGTTTTGGCTTTATTTTCTGCCATCTTTCAATTAAGCTTTGTTCAGTAACATTGTGACCACTAGACTTACATATTAGGAATCAATTATAGCATGCTGGGGAATATCAGACATAGATTTTCCCAGGCTTAGAAGTGGCACATACATGCCAAGATGTACGAAAAAAATCTTCCCTAAATGCCACTTGGTTTTTGGGGGGTCACCAGAGTTTTTGACAAAATGATCATCATTACTTCCAGCCCACTTTCCCCTAGCAATCTGAGATCTTTTGGACACTTGATCCTCCCACGAAGCATGTTGTTCATCACAACTTTTTATATTTTTTTCCTGTATCTCTGACAACAAAATGCTAATCTCATAAAGATGCTCCATAAACATTTGTTGGCTGGTTGATTGTTCTCCCATCCAGTCTTAGATTTTTTGTATTCATTTGGATCATGTTCAAAAGCCAAGATCAGAAAACCCCTTTGGAGTGCCCTCCAAGACAGTGCCACATTCTCATTCAGGTTGCCCAGGTATCTCTGACTGTTAAGAGTTAACACAGATATTCAGGAGGCTTTGTAAGAGTCTAAGGGGCTTCACTGCTTGACTCCCTGTCCTCCAGGATCCATCTTCGATTCATGACTTAATCTCTTGAGAGCAGGAGTTGGAGACCAGAACCCCAGAGCTGCCTGCTAACCTTGAGTTAACACCTTGAGTCTTGTACTTTTCTTACCTGTAAGTCATAGTTCTGGAAACCAGAGGAGAGAGAAGGCTGGATAATTTGGGGGCTGCCAAACAAGTGTCATAAATAATCTTCATTCTGTCAACATCATCACTAGAATTACTTTCCATGGTATTTCCCTGTGCGACAATTGTTGCAAACAGATTCAAAGGATAAGATGTAATTATTTTCAGAGTTCTCCCCTCAGGGATTTTTCCTTTCCTTTTGCTTCATGTGTCTTATTTATCATTCTGAACTTTTCTTGTCACCATCATCTATTTTCTTTCCATTTTCATTCATTTTTCAGACTCTAGATTCCAGAAATATAACTTACTTTGGAGTTGCTTCTGGATTTGTTAGGAAAACCCCTGGTAGCTGTGGAAAGAACATTAGACCAGAAAAATAGTATCATAGGTACAGAATTGGAAGAATTCTGAACACATAAGACATTGAGTACAACTCTTTCATATTGCAGATGAGGAAACTGAGGCCCAGAGTAAGTGATTTGCCCATGGTCACATGTTGGGATTTGAACCCAGGCCCTATGATTCTATTAGCAATTTTCTTTTTTTTCCTGCTCAAGACCTGACTCTGATACTTATAAGCTCTGAGCAAGGTATTTCACCACTCTTGAATTTGAATTTTCTCTATTAAAGTATTTCTTGAATATCTCAGCATGGCATGATGGTGGTCTAGGGTACCTGAAATCTCTCTTCCAAGAAAGATTCTTGGCATTTCCTCCCAAGCAAGCAAAGCATGGAGTTCAGGTCCTGGGATAATCTATGTGCCTGGGTTCTGAAACTCAGTGTGGCCAAGTATAAAGAGGCTTGATCTCTGAAAGGGAGGGTCACTAAAGGATAATTTTTTTTTTCAGCCACAGCAGCTCCAGAAGATCATTCAATAAAAGGCAGAGGGGTTGTGATCTGCATCAATGAGGAGAGCAGTGAGTACAGAACATGAAATCACATGTCCTTGAACTGCTAACGTTATACTTTTTTTCTTTCTACTTATACCATAGAGTTGTTGTGAGGACAGGATTGGTGGATTGTAAAGCACCACAAAGGGGTAGTTTTTCAGGCTTTGTTGCCTTTGTAATTCCTCTAGTTTAACTCTCCCTCCTTAACCTCCTCTGGCCCATTCTACACCCCTCAGATATGATCAAAGATCATTTCATGAGCTTCCAGGTTCCATCCCTACCTCTCAGTAGTAAAGATAATTAGTATAATGGGCAAAGACAAGGTCTAGAATCCAAGAGACCTGGGTTCTAGCTTTAGCTCTGCCTTTGGCTAGTTAAAATTTTGGACAAGTTACTTATCTCTCTGGGCCCAGGTTTCCTTATCTATAATATTATGTACTGGGAACTAGGTCTGTGATTTCATTATTTTAGAGAACTCTTGGATAAAGAAACCTCCTCTACCAATGCAAGTTGGCACCATCTTTACCACTGACAGTCTTAGAGAATTGTCTAGAACACTGTGACTTTAAGCCAATTTGTGTCAGATGTTCCAGCTCTCTATCCACGATGCCATCCTGGGTCTTTTTTGATGAACTAGATGATTTCTAAAATTCCTTCCAAGCCTAAAAATTTTATGATTTTCTATCAGGCTGTATGATCTCAAGGGGATCACCTAACTTGTCTGGGTCTCCATCTCTTCATCTGCAAAATGACATTAGACTAAATGATCTCTACCAACCTGCCTGCTGCCTCAGTTCTATGGATCTAGTCAGCCTTTGGCAGTTTGACACCCATTTCCACTATCACAGCTGCAATAAATCCAATTCTTCTTTCCCAGACCTCATTTCCAGTTGCAAGGCAGCACCCTGTCTCATGACTCTGTAGTCAATTAAGTTTTCCTTTCCCTTATCTTAAGAGCTCCAAATAAACTGACTGGTGATTCTCCTGAAAAGTGATACATGGTCATTGCTTCCATATTGGAGAGAGGAGAAAAACAAAACTGAAAAGGGGAAAAGTAAGATATGAGAGAGTGAAGAGATGGAGATGGGAGTACAAGGGGATCTAATCTAATCACATCCAATACATGTGATAACACACATGATAATCACAGAATGCTAAGCTGGCCGGTGACTGGTGGGCAGCAAGCCCAGGCTCTTGATGTGAGGTGCCATTCTGCTTCTAACTGGGCACACTTCATGGGGCAAGTAGGTAGTACAGTGGATAGAGCACTGGGCATGGAGTCAGGAAGATCTGAATCCAAAGATGGCATTAGATATTTACTGGCAATGTGATCTTGGGCAAGTCATTTAACTTCTATTTTCCTCACTTTCCTCAGCTATAAAATGGGATAATAATAGAATCTGTCTTCTCAGTATGTTATGAGGATCAGATGAGGTATATATAAAGTGCTTAGCACAGTGCCAGGCACATGGTGGAGACTATAAAAATGCTAGCTGCTTATTATTCTTGTTAGAGCTGTTGCTGCTGCTGCTGCTGCTGCTGTTATAGCACAGACCAAAAACTGGCAACCCGGAGCTGTGCAGCCAAATAGAAGTCAAAAGAAAATCATAGTCACCCACAGAAAAGTCAAGATTTAAAGATCACTGAGGATACTCAAAGAAAGGTGCTTCAGAGTTCCTCAAATGTTTTGTCCTTATATTTGTTAACAAGATGGATAGATGATAGACAGACAGACAGACAGACGGATAGATAGATGGATAGATAGATAGATAGATAGATAGATAGATAGATAGATAGATGATAGACATAGACAGAAAAGTTAGGGGACTTCATGGTTATTCATATAATAATGATAACTGATATATAGTTCTTCAAGGTTTGCTAATACTTTCTATGCATTATCTCATTTGACCCCTAAAAGTCCTATTATACACGTAGTTCAAGGATTATTGTCCTTGCTTTATGGATGTGGAAACTGAGACTAAGAAAAATTGAGTGATTTGCCCAAGGTGATGCCATTCATGTGTCAGAGGCAGATTTGAGCCAGAGTCTCTCTTGACTTCAAGTCTACTAATATTTCTACTATACATGCTTCAGAGATTCATAACACATGTAATCCTTTCATAGCTGATAGAGAAAAAAATTATCCTAGATAAAAAGGGGGCAAGAAGTTCCCTCAGTTTCTCTCAAAATCTTTGGCCATATCTTTATGTCTAACCAGACTCCTGTCAACTACAAGATAAATCCTTTTTTTTTACCTTTCAAAAATGAAGAATAATACCTATTTCAAAGTCCCTGTTCTTTGGGATAACCAAAGTTATATGATCTCCCCCAAAAATGTCAGAGCAAATGGTGACAATGACTGACTGTTAGGCAATATTTCCATGTATTCAAAAACTGCTCCTTCCCTCCTGAAACCTTGAGAAGGACACAAAAAAGTACTGCACAGGCCATTCATGGAGGTGCACAGGAGGCACCCCTTCAACACAATTATACAGTTTGTATTTATAGACTTCATACCTCTCTTTCTTAATTCCTTTCCTGCCTCCTAGTATATTTCATTTCCTGGTACCCTTGGCTTCTTAAAGCCCCCATCTCCTTTCTTCCACTTGCTCCTACTCCATCCAGGCCTACTGCCCTAGGCCAGTGTCTCTTGCTTCAAACTTAGCCACCACCCCTGTCCTTTCCCTCATCCCTGCAAAAATGATGACCAGTTTAACTTTTTGTGAGATATTTACATTTATCAAAAGGTTTTGGGGTTTTTTTTGGGGGGGGTTGCCTTTATATTTTTTAAAAATAATGTAATTTTGAATTTATGAAATAAAATAAACATTTCCATGATACAGTAGAATAAAAAACAGATGATTGCACATAAAACAAGTCTATTATGTATAACTTACTATTCCTTTTAATAAAGTTATCATATAACTTCTTTTTTTCTTTTTTCTTTTCCCTCTCTTCTCTCATCCTAGAGATGGCTACCATTAGACACAAATGTGTGTATGTGCATGTGTGTGTGTGTGTGTGTGTGTGTGTGTGTGTGTGTGTGTAAAACCTTTCTATACATAGTTCTACATTTCAGTTCTTTCTCTGAATGAAAATATCATCTTCCTTCATAAGTCCTTTGTGGTTAATTTGGTTATTTGTAATAGTCAAAATTAGTCTTAGTCACTCAAAATTGTTCTTGAAACAATATTGCTATTACTGCATACAGTGTTCTCTAGGTTCTGCTCACTTCAATACTCATCATTTTGTGTAAGTCTATCAATGTTTTTCTAAAAGCAGCAACCTCGTTATTTCTTATAGTTCAGTAAGATCACATCATGATCATATACCACAACTTGTCCTGCCATTCCCCAATTGATGGGTATCCCTGCAATTTCTAATTCTTTGCCTTTACTTTTTAAAATTAGCCACTTATTATCTCAAAAGAATGAACTGACAGTAATAGAATTTAAGGTAGTATAATCAGTGTACTCAGTAGTCGGAAAACAGACTCCAGTAGGCTCTACCAAACTAGGAAACCTTTAAGTATATATAGTAAAGAGGACAAACTTTGTTTTCAGACTAAATTCCATTCTTCCCATGTTCAGAGAAGATGATATCAGTAGTTGCTAATAAATAATAACTTATCTGGCCACAGCAATACGTAAAACAAACAGACAAAAAGTACAAAATGCTCCTTGGTCTTCTATGATCCCCTTTACTGCTTCTACTGTATTAATGGTAGCAGGATAAAGGGAAAGGAGTCACAGGAATGCTAAGACACTTACTATTTAGGCCACTTAAAAAATATTAAAAATTTAGGCTCTCTAAATGTCAGTTTTTGTTCAGTTTTAAACCTAGATCTCCCTATTTCGCATGGGCTAGAAGTATGGCCACCACTCAAGGCCCTAATCCCACTATTGATCAGCACAGAGCTTTAATGTGTTCTGTTTCTCCAGCAAGGGATGATGTACCCTCTAGGCCTGCTGGTAGTCCTCTGCTTCCCAGGGTGCACCATATTGGTTCTAGATTCAGTGTGGACACTTGATCAGCCTTAGCCTTACTGCAGCTCCAAACTCCTGAGCTCAATCAATTTACCAGCCTCAGCCTATGGAAGTGCAGATATCACACATCCAGTGTAGATGTCATATCTTTGTCCGATAAGCTGATATACAAATGGAGGAACTAAATCACATCAATGCTGGCATTTTCTAAAAATGAAATCAGAAGACATCAGGAAGCATTAGCCAAAATCAATAGAGTTTGATACTAGGTCTTTAGCATTTTAAAAGGGGCAAGAGAAAGTAATGCTTAAACCAAAAGAATACATCACCAGTAGGGGAATTTTAGTTAGTTCTGGGTAAGGGAAATTTTCTAGGATTCTTCAAATTCTCCTCCAATGCCACTCAAGTATTACTGGTCCCATACAAACAGCAAAAGTAATTCTAAACAGAATGGTTGTTGAGAGTTTCATGGCTCTTGTCCACAACATACTCTTCAGTTACCTAAATTTCAGCTCCCTTGCACCTGTGAACTGTCCTTTGTCACCATCTTCCATGTGATAATTTATTCACCACCTATCTATTCTCTAGATGGCCAACACAGGAAAGTCTACTTAATTATGCAGTTCTTGGCAAACAGCTCAATCACCAGTTTTCATCTAATTTCCTTTTTCCACAGTCTGAAAAACTTGACTTTATAGAATGAAGGTTGTTTCCCTCTTCTCTTCAAAGTGAAGTACAGTAAAAATCAGAGTCAGAGTTGTCAAGTATTTCTAGAACAACTTTTAATGAAATCCAAAAGGAGACATAGGTAGGAAAATGGTCAAAGTATACTAGCACAGGAAAGCATATCGGAAGTCATCTTTCCTGTCCTTCCTGTAATTCATAACCCAACCCAAATGATAGTACTAAGGGGGAGATGCCACAACTTCCCTCTCTTAAACTATTCCAGGGTCTAAGAGTCTATGAGCCTAGCTAGGTGAAGATAAGTAAAAGTAAGCTTAAGTGAATAGAAAGGCAAGAGACTAACATGAATCAGTATGGGTGGAGCATATGTAAATTCCATCATTTGAATGGCATTTTAACATCCTACTGACTTGGTTCAGGCTTCTACAATATTGGCAAGGATGTGCTACACTCACTAAAATGTGGGATGGATTAGCCTGAAACTACAATGAAAGAATTGAATTTTGGACATTTTAAAGAAGAAAACAAAAATATAATCTTGTTTTTAAAAGACATTATTTTCAAACTCAAGCTTCCAAGAACTTTTAACATGGAGGGTAATAACTCTGGCTTTTTATAGTCCCCAACTAATTATGGGACGCGCCCATACTGCAAGCATTTAATGCCTACATAAAACATTGTGCCATAATGAAGATAATTGAAAGTATGACTTTCATCAATATTTAATTAGCATTTGGTGCTAACTCATTATTTCGGTACAATTAATTTGACATCTTGCTATATGTCCTGAACAGATTTCAATCCAGAGGGCTGTTTTATTGGTGAGACATGTGTAACATCACACGTGCTCCTGCCCAGAGGACACAATATGAAATATGGAGAATATGATTGACAACTTAATCTACTCCCAAATAACAAAACCTGACATATTAAAATAAAATAAGCATGTTTACTTAGTAATGCAAATACTATAATCACAAAACTCCTGACATTACTCAATAGAGTATGGAAAATCCCTAAGATTTCTGAACAAACTTACAAAGCTATTGCTCTGGTATCGGGAAAGAATGCCAAAATAGGAGAGACTCTGTATTTCTCCTGTGAGCCAGAAGATTAATGGTCCCACATGCCTAAACAAGTTGGAATGTTCATGACAGCTAGAGGTAGTATGGGGAAATAATAACATCTCATGTTTACATAAAGCTTTATGATTTACAAAGCATTTTCTTCTCAAAAACACTAAGGCACAGGAAAGACAAGTATTATTAAGTCCATTTTGCACATAAGGAAACTGAGGCCCAGAGGTTACATGGCTTTCCTATTTCCACACAACTAGCAACTGGTGAATGTGGGACTCAGATTCGGCTCTCACACCACTCTGCAACGTGGGCTGCTCTTGTTGTAGAGCGGAACGAGGGCCAGGCCTTGGAGTGATTCCAAGGAGTTCCTCAGAATAAGCCTGAGAATGGATGGCAGGTCCCTCCTGGCACTGCAGCCATCATCATGTGATCTTTTCTCTTTCTAGTCTAACTTCCCCCTTGATGTCTTGAAGTTGCACCTGTTAGCAACATCCGTTCCCAAAGGTCTACAAGGTTTTCTTACTTTGCTCTCCAAGTTTAACTGTCTTCAATGCTCAGTTCTTGTTTTCTCTGTTCTTTCTGAGTGACCCCTGGATTTTCTATCTTTTTCAAGTTTAGACCAGATCACAAATTCCTGTATCTAGCACAAGAACTCTCAGAAGAGCCTCACATCTTATATTTCCTCCAGTGAACAATAGCCACCCTGTCTCATATCTTAGAGCAGCCAAAACCACATTGAAAAAGCATCTGTCATCAGCAGTCTCCACCCATTTTATAGGCAATTTTCATTCATCTGAAACTAGCATTTCATGATTCAAACGATTAAAATAATAGTGCTGCCATTTGCAAAAATGTATATACATACATATATATGTATAATTCTATTTTATTCTCACAATAATGTTGCAAGGTATTACCTTTTTTCCCATTTTGCAGGTGAGAATACTGAGACTCAAAGAGGTTAAACAGCAGAAACAGAATTCTAAATCCAGGTCTAGCGTTCATTCCATTATATTGTTCTAAATCCTATGGGTATTAATGTGATGGACTTTTTCCAACAGCGTACATTTTAGGATCTCTGAAACTACAAGTTCTCTGTGCCTTCCCAAGTGAGATCAAGTCTGAAAAATTCCTGTTGTTCAATTCTTGTCCAGCTCACTGATCATTAACAGCAGATGTCCAAGATGTACTTATTGATGGAATGACATATGTTATTCACCCAGCAGTACATCTAGGCAATATGTATTTTTCATCCTCTTTGTTTTTCCAGTGTGATGACATTGATCTCTTTCATATTGCTGTTAATTTCACTGAAGAGGCTTTGTACAGTTCCAAGGTTCAATGCAATTACAGAAATGTCATTTATGAATGGCAGGATTTAACAGAATTTACCTTCAATAAAGCATAGTTCTCTTCTTTGGACTTTGTACCATATATCCTCTGTGACAATGGTAAATATGTTAAGTGAGTTTGTTTTACTGTTTCATGCCTTCTTTGATGTCAATTCCCAAAGGATTATTAAACAAATTTATCTCTGTAGATACAACTATCCCAGCATTGGTTATAATTTTTATATATAGATGGGAGACATTTTGTCTGAGGGGAGCCTTCAAGGCTGATTTTTGTTTTGTTGACTCCAACATTTTTAAAACTAAAATTATGGGCACACCAAGGATTTATATTCTCAAACAATCACTTCTCTGAGCGGATTGTATAAACATAAAGAGGTGTGTTGCTTTAGAAAATCAACTGGGAAAGCCTGCCTATTTTTTCTTGTGTTCATTGAGAAACTGGATGTATGTATAAAGGAGATGGATGGGGGAATCCCTGATCAAATTAAGGAAGTTCCTAAACAACTTGACAACATTATAAGATGTTGACTATTATTCAAATCAAAATGAAGAAGTTACTCAAATAACCTGATAAGATTATAAGGAACTGACCACTGGATGAAGGCAACTGATGGAACTCCCAGAATTCCCAGTATTAATTAATTAAGGACCAGCCCAATTTATCCCAGTCTATAAAAAGCAAGGTTGCTTAACTCTACTGGTTCTCAGCTCTTGCTCTTAATCTTTTTTCCCTTGTGACTGTTAGGGGTAGGTAGGTGGTGCAGTGAGTGGATCAAGTGTTGGACCTGGAGTCAGGAAGATTCACCTTGCTGAATTCAAATCTAGTATCTGCCACTTAACAGCTATGCAACTCTGGACAGATCTCTTAATCATGTTTTCCTCAGTTCCCCATCTATAAAATGAGCTGGAGAAGGAAATGCAAACCACTCCAGTATCTTTGCAAGAAAACCCCAAATGGGGTCACAAAGAGCCAGACATGACTGAAAAACAACTGAACAATAATCCTTATCTTCACCCCTAAACCAGAAGTAGAATAGTGACTTGTAGTAAATGTATGTAGGATATAGCAGGTATGTACTCGCACATAGTCTGAGAGGGGAACTCAAAGGCACTCATTACTCCTTGAACCTCAACCTTGTTTTTTTTAAAGGAGTAAGGATTTGGGATTCATAATCTGCATTATCCAAGAATCTCTTCTTTCTGAGAAAAGAGATTTGTGGGATAGCACTGTTTTTGAAAATGACCTTGCAGATCACTCTGTTAATGAGTTAAGAATTCTAGACATTGCATCATTTAGAAAAAGATTTCCTATGTATCATATACTCTTGAAGAAGGAAGAAGAGGGTCTACATGGTTTCTGCCTAACAACCTACTTGAATCACAAAACCAAATGAGAGTTCCTGATTTTTCTAAAAGAATGTAGAAATACCCTAAAAGAATTTCAGCTAGAAGCTCGAGGTGGTAAGAGACTATAGAAAAGTGTTATCCATCAGAGCAGGATTGGACAACATCCAGCAGAATGGCATCTGGCAGAGACTGGAGCTGAAGGCCTGTGAAAAGATAAATCGCCCTGCAACATCAGCATCATGAAACATCCTCTCCAAACATGTTCACTGATGTCTCTCTGACTCTCTCTGTGTCTCTGTCTCTTTGTGTCTCTCTCTTTCTCTGTCTCTCTGCCTTCTCCATGTGTGCACTCTCCCACAATATTTGTGGAATAATATGCCTCAGATTCATGGCAGAGATCTTTTTTCACTGCTTTTCATATTACAGCATTTCAGTAAATACCTTTCCATTGAGCTAACTGGGACTTTTAGCTGACAATTAAAGGTAAACACATAACTGACAATTAAAGGTAAACACACAAGTTGAGACTCATGAGCTATAGTTTTAAGGAACAAACCTTAAATAGTACTTGGTGATTCCCTGAAGGGGAATTTACTCTGGGAGATGGGGGTCATGGAACCCTCCAGTTGCTATATGTATGAATGAAAATATATTTAAAATGAAGATTTTTAGAGAGATGAGAAAGTGGGTGTTTAGCTTGTAGTTCCTGGTATCTTCTCTATTCCCTCTTTTTGTGGTAAAATACCACTTGTGACCTTTTTTCTATCCTCTAGGAGTCTTTCCCTCGCTGATATACGTTGAAGATTAATCCCCAAGGGGTAGGAATAGAGCCTTTCCCACTCCACCTTTGTCCTCCAATACGCCTTAAAGATTGTCCTGGGACAAGCACCCTGCCTCTTCCTTGTCTAGGGCAAACATGTTAGAAGCAGCAGCTCTCATTCTTTAGAACCTTCTGGGGTCCCAGGCTAAATTCCATTTCCATAAGAACCATTGATATTTCTTTTCAATCCCAGAAAAATGTCAGCTACTGAGACACAGAAGTTAGCCCTGTGTGGGTGTAGGAATTCGGGCCACAAAAGAAATCAAAATTAAGATTTAGATGGGGGACAAATAGAAACATTCCCTCTTGTCAGCATATGGTAATTAAACTCAGATGCTGCCATATGTTTGCCCAGGACTTTCAATTCCCAGGATTTAGGGTCATCCTCCTTCAGCCTGGTACTGCCTGCAGTAAGGGGCTGGGCAGGAGGAGGCTTTGGCTCAGACCATAGTCAAGTTCCAAGGCACCAATGACTACATCAATCACTAGGGGATTTGACCCACTTTGTCTCTATCAGTGGAGAGATTATCTTCAAACCCAAGGAAAACATATGGGAACAAGAGTCCGTGACCTTGCTGGGCAGAGGAAAGAGCAATTAGGTGAGGGTGGGAAAGGAGGTCTAATTCCTGGACCACATGGAACAGAGTACCTGCTAGAGACTCATAAATTAATCTTGGAGTGTTTTTTTCTTTTTTAAGAGAAGAGATTGAACTCTTGAATGCCTATACAATTGTGTCACATCTAGCATAATTTCCTTCTGGGTATGTTTTTGTTCAGGTACAGTCACTCTTCACAGTGGCATTTTCAGTGCTATTGTCATTTCCTCCTATATATAAAACACATCAGATACCTAGGTGGAAGAAACCATCTGAGTTCAAATGATGGTTCCAATGAATAATTACTATAGAAGACTTTCTCACATGCAGGCTGGATATGGTTGGATGTATGTAGCTACCTTACCCTCCCCTTGTCTCTTGTTCTTGAACAGTCACTTACCCATCTAGAACCTGAGTGCACCAGAGAAATTTTCCTAATAGGACAATCTATAGTCAGGAATGCTTTGCATGCACTGTTGATCCAAGAATTCACTGGGAATGAACTGAAGAAGGAAGTCAAACCCTTGCTGAGAATGAGGCAAAGATCTAATGTCTTCCATCCTGGTTACATTCAAATAGTCAGGCACACAAACAATGAATCCCATTAAGCCATCACTGTTTGCAAAATCATTCTGTCTTCAGTGTAGGAACACTATTCTCCTGAATCTAAAAAAACTGATTGGATGATTATGCCTATAGTTAGCTGGACATTTACCCTATTGAAAAATGAAGATCCCTATAAATATGTTGCCAGATCTGTTTGGTTTAACATTTGTTGTTCTATTTTCATAACATACCTTAGCTGGGTCTCATGACAAGCTCTCACTTTCTTTTCTTTTTGGGGGCATTCTTGTGCATATTTCCTTCAGTCTCTTTAATGTTTTCCAAAATTGTTTTTTGTTAAAGAGAATTTTACAAACTGATGCAGATTTAAGCAAGCAGAACTAGGAAAACAATATATAATTTGGTATCAATAATATAAATGAAAAGAATACTACTATAAATGATGTACACTGAGAAATCTTGGCTCTGGAAAGGAGATGAAGAAATTATCTTCCTCTTTTGCTTGGATAGGTGGAGGAATATGGATATAGAATATGAAATATACTATCAGATGCAACCACAGTCCCTTCAGGTCTCCTTATGGGATTTTTCTGTTACATGGGAAGACTTACTTGGAATAAGGGATATCCAGAAGTCACTATAGTACGAGGAAAAAAAAAACTAATCAAATAAAACATTTTTAAAAGACCCTCTATTACTCTAAAGAATTGCCTTCTTTTCCTGCATCTTTACTTGGCAAAGAAATTTAACTAAGTCCTTTTTTGGCCTTCTCTTGGTGGTGAACATCTTGCGTTTTGAGTTATCTACAAAATGGTTGCAGTAAAATTTACCTGTGTCCATTTTCCATTTTCAGAACCAGCAGCTTATTGAAACAGCTTATGTTTGAATTATTGTAATCACACACATTGCCTTCTCATTTTTATCCTTTCTTCTAGTTCAGCTTGTTCTTTCACCTAACAAGTTGTAGATGTGAAGATCTACCTGTCCAGGGCTGATTCTCAAGGATTGTTGTGTCCAAAATAGTAATTTCTTGTCTTCTAAGGTAAAGTAAATTTCATTTTCTATAACTGTTGTGTTTACAAGATCCAATGCCTTCAGACAGTCATCTAAAGGTATTCATAATGTACACACATGAGTCTGTGAGGTGGCCTATGGCCTCTTCAATTTCTTGATCCATAATCATATTCTGAACATATTTCTGGAAATCTTCCCCCGTTTCTTTTCTCGTCTAAGTTAAAGAGTCTCATGTTAACTTAGGAGAATATTAACAGTTTCTTCATAGAATTTCTTTAGCTCTTCATCCCCTGCAGTGCAAGCTAGTACAAAAGCCAGATCCTTTCATTATACTTTGCCTGCCTATGTTCTCTTTGAACAGTGAATGGAAAATTGGCCAAATTATCCTGAAGTATGAAGTTTCTTATTACTTTTGGATACATAACAGAGTTTATTTGGAAAATTTTTGTTCATTCAAGCTGACTTCTTTGTATTTTGGTTCAATTCATAGGAAAATATGATGAATTGAATATGATTCAGCTTGTCTTTTAGTGTCAGTTTGATGATCTTTGAACATAGATAACACACTGAGAAATTACAATTAATATTTGTAGATGCTTTAAGGTATATGTTTTTCTTAGCACAATCAAACCCTAGCCTGACAGTTTCACCACAAAACTGGAAGGGAAATACATAGGATGCAGGACCAGTGTGTGCATGTGTGTGTGCATGTGTGTGTGCGTTTTAACCAATGTCATGGGTTATCATGGACAAAAAATAAACAATTACTTGGTGGTCAGTATTCTGATGATACGACTACAAAAGCAACCCTCAGACAATAAATAGCCACATTGTTTATGTCTAGACAAAATACAATATCCCTATAGGATAAAATGCCTATCATTCAGAGCCCTATACAATTTTATCCCAGCCCCACCGTTTCCAGCCTTATTTCGTATTACTCACCTTCACACACTTTCCATTCCAGTCAAACTGGAATTCTGTTCACATTCCATCTCCTAATTCTATATCTTTGCCTGAAATATTATCCCTATTTACCTCTGCCTCTTAGAATATTCTGCGTCTTTCAAGACTTATCTCATGTACTACTTCCTACAAAGCCTTTTGGGTCTCTCTGCCACACAGCGCCCCCAGTCATTGGCGTGTTCCTTTCTCCAAATTGTTTTGTATTACTTTGTATTTGTTTATCTGTGTATCTGTTATATTTCCACACCCTGATTCTCTCCCCAGTATAATGTAAATTCCTTGGTGTTGGAGTCAGGGAGGGTAAAGGATTGGTTCATTCTGAATTTTTTTCAACTCATCAAGCATTCATTTTTTTTTCCTTCCCACCTCCTTTCATCCCCAAAGGGTTGAAAAAAAAAACTTGTAAAAATGTATCGGCAAGGAAAACAAAAATCCATATTTACCATGTCTAAAAAACATTTTTCATTCTACCTACGTGTCAATCACCTCTCTGTCAGGAGGTGGGTAGAATTCTTCACCATGCGTCCTCTGGAATCTTGGTTTGTCATGGAGTTGAGATTGGTTTTTTTTCCTTGTATTTCCCACTCCCTCCATGTACCAAACACAGTACCTACCATGTAGTGGTCACATAATAAATACCTATGGAATGAAATTGCCAAGCCCTCACTCAAAGCCTCCCCTTTTTGGGAGAAGCAGCTGGAGTTTATGCTTCACTGGCCTATCCCGTAAGACCCTAGGTCATCTCCCTGCCATGATAAGACACCAGAACGGAACTTCTCTGAAAGAATGACTATTGTGTTTGTGTGTGTGTGGTGGGGGGGGGGGGAGAAGCTGTGACAAAAGTAACACTTGCCTTTAAGGCAAAAACTGTGTTTTCATGTTCTTATGTTAAGAGGCTATGTATGGTCATACCGTCTCAATGACTTCATGGAGCTGACTCAAAGTATACTGCGCCTGGAAAGAGCTGTCAGCATGGATCACCTATTGTTCATTCAAGGAAAGCACATTTTCTTTAGATGCAGTCCTACTTGGTAGCAAAAGAATGGCTAAGGTCACATGCCCATCCAGCCCAGAGATTCACTAACCGTTATTAGATCATAAACTCCTGAAAAGCAGACACAGAGCCTACTTTTAGGATGAATCCCAGGTGCCTGGTACATAGCTATCCATCCTGCAGTGGCCAATAAATATAGTGCCACACAAATTCATCATCCTAAAATGAGCGCAAGATAGGACTTGGGGCTTTTTTTCTACTAATACTCCAAAAGCAGAAACTGTTTTCTTTATTTCCTTTTCTTTCCCCACAATGCTGCATGGTTTGAGAGTTACACTTGATTTATTCTTCTACTTCTTCCTATAGCCATCATTTCCTCCCTATTTTTTACTCTTTCCTTCCATATCTTTTTCAATCTGTTTTTGACATAGCCATAATTCTGAGCCATTTATGAGAACTTTAAGAGCTGAGAACAGGAGTGAAATTTCATCTTACTAAGACCCCATTCCTTTCAAAATAGCACACTGCACTTTATAAGAGTACCATATACATTTTTTTTCTGAAACAACTTAAATCCAAAATGCCAAGTATATATTTAGTGGCATCATATCCTCTGGATTTTCTGCCCCTTTCCTCCCCGCTCCTCATTCTCCACTTTCATTTCATCATGTTGCCATTTTGGTCCAAATATAGATCACCCAGAAATATGGGCTGTACTTCTAAAATTAGATATCTGAAAGGAAAAACATATGGAGGGATTTACAGAAAAATAATTATACAAAATTGCCATATACAAATACATCTATGTGGATGATTGAAGAGTCAGGCTTGAATCAATAAGCAGGTCCACAAGCAACAAACAGAAGTGACAGATTCACAATTCACAAACTGCATTCTGGGGACTGAAAAATAGAAGAGAGTGGGGATCAACTGTAAATTCCACAGGTGACACCCTGTCTCTTACCAAGCAAGATAAGGGGTGAGTCAATCAGAGTATAACAATAGGTCACAGTTTGGAGGGCTATGGGGAACACAGGACGTATTGATAATGATTGGGTTAGTCTCCCAGTTCCGTTTGGGAGGACATGGACTAGAAATAGAGCTCCTGTACTTAAGATGATCATACTGTGGGCATTACTGATAGTATATAGTCTGTGGTAAAAGTGCACGTGTGCACATGCATGCACACATACAGTATCTGTTTACCTATTTCATCCCACTGCTTCCTGGTTCTAAATATTGATTCTAATTTCAATTCATGAAATAGAACACACGATTGTCCCAGCAATCAAGAGTGTGCTGGAGCCACTTTGGGGGTTCACAAGAGTCAATGATAAATTTTCCGTGTGAGCATTTATATGTTGGCGACTGGCAAAGTTACAAATCAGGGCTTGATTTATTTGTTGGCTTGTTTGCTCAATTGTCTAGACTTAAGAAAGTGATGGATAATATCTTAATAATGCAGAATAAACTTAAGTGTGTTATAGGAACTTTTTATTTTTCTGAAGGGTTGGTTGCTATAACCATCGCACCACTGCAGGGAACCTTTCAAGCCCACAACGGCAGGCGGATTTGGAATGGCCATGGTGCTTCAGGTTTAGTACCGTTACACTCAGAAGAAAGAAAAACAATTCTGCAACTTTATTAGAAATGTAGCACTCTAGGGAACTGAGGGAGAGCAGGTACATGAATACACTACTGATAAAGCTGTGAATCAGTAGAGCCCTTCTGGAAAACAATTTAGAACTTTACTCCTACTAAACTACGCTACTCTTTGATGCAGAGATACAACTACTAGGTCTTTACCCAAAAGTAAGGGGAATTGGACCCCTATGTACAAGAGAGTTATAGGATTTTTTTTGTAGTGGCAAGGACCAAAAAACTAAGGAAGTATCCTTAAATTGGGTAAAAACTGAACAAATTATGGTTTATAAATGTAATAGAATACTATTATACTATAAGAAATAATGAAAGGGATGATTTCAGAAGAAACTTGGGAAAACATGTATGAACTAATACAGAGTGAAATGAGAAAAGCCAAGAGAACAATTTATACAACAATAATATAAGCATAAAATAAATAAATACAAGATAATAACACAAAGGAAAAACTTTGAAAGAATCAAGATCAGTGATGACAACCAGAATTACAGCATTGTGATGACAAAAATGTTATCCCCTCAAATAGAGATGTTGGACTAAACATGTAGAATGCCATACTTTTTTTTTTTTTAACATAGCCAATGTCAGAATTTATTTTGCTTGATTCGTGCACATTTGTTATAAGGGTTCTAGTTCATTTATTTATTTATTTTTTGCGATGGATGAGGGGGAGATGAAAGTAACAGAGAATAAAGGATTGTTCACTGAAAAAAACGTAATTTTAAAAAATGTACCATTCCAGTATAAAGAGAGGACAGACATTACCAGTCTCGAATAGTCTAGATAAAGGAAAATACAAAAGCTTACAAAATCTCTTTGGTGGAGGAATTGTGCTTAATGAATTCAGCAGTCATTCTGTTCCTGGCTCCACATTAACCTCACACACCTTCTTGCCTTTGAGAGAACTGGCATAGTCTATGCAGAATGCTTCAATTCTGTATTTAGTTGTAAAGAAAAAAAATTATGTATTAATACAACATATCGATTCATCTGTTATTTAGAATTCTTCTCTATCCAATATTTGACATAGATATAGACCCTGTTTAGAGTGAGGATTTGAACCCTGTTAATCTGATACTCTCTCCCATTCTCAAAATTAGTTCATACCTAGAGGGGGGAAAGGTAGTTGGGGGTGGGTGGGGTGGCTTAGAACCAAAACATATGGAATGAGGCACAGTAATCAGAACAAGACGCTAGGGGCTCTGGGTAATTTGGTTATTCAATATGACAAGCATTTATTAAGTATCTGCTATGTGCATGGAATGATTCCCAAGCAGTGACTACTGAAAGGAAATTGGAGGACAATATGGATCTTTCACCAGTCCCTAGACATGTAAGAAGTAGTTCCTAGGAGAAGGAAAAAACATTATGATTTGGAATGAGGCTTTAATCACCCTACCTGGGAATACCTCAGTGATGGTGACTGTTGGGTAATGTAGGGCAGACTGAGATGTAGTTAGTTCATAGAAGAAGCTTATACCTACAGACAGGATACCTTATACTCGTTTGGCAATGGTCATGTAAAGAGAAGTCTCCAGTATAAAAAGATTTATCAATCTACACATCGGAAATTGTGTGGGGGGGACATTTCATTATGTATATGTGTAGGTTACTATTGCTAGCTCATTGTATACAATGTATTTGTTGATTTTTGTTCTTTTAATAAATCTCGTTTAACATGCATGACAATCAATGTACTTTAGAGATGACAAGTGTGCCTCCCTCACTGGGCTTACAAATGGAGATATTTGGCCAGATTTCCAAGTAGGGGCTGGAACAAAGGTAAATATGACAGTCACATCAAGCAATACAAACCCTTCAGAATCACCAGCATCATCACAATTGCAAGCATTTATATAGCATTTTCAGGTTTACAAACCACCTTGCCTATGTTATCTCATTTAAGACTCAAAACAATCTTACAAACTAGGTTCTATTATCATCCCCATTTTACAGATGAGGCAACTAAGGCTAAAAAAAGATTAAATAATTTGTATAGATAAAGTCTCACATTTAGTAAATGTCTAAGGGAAGATCTGAATTCTTATCACGTTCAACACGCCATCAACTGTACCACCTAGGTGTCTCATAAATATAAGTCTCGCCAACTCCAAGGTTATATAAAATTAGTGTCCAACAGAATGGGGTGGAGGGAAAAAGAAATCAATTTTTAAAATATTTACTAAGCATCTACAATTCACGAACTACCAAAGTACATATGGCACAGCCTTGTTCTCAAAAAGTTTGTAAGCTAATAGGTGGGGTTCAAATATAATTATGAGTTAAAGAAAAGAATGTAAACTGGTAGAAAGTGAGGAAAAATACTATTAAAATACTACTAAAAACTATTAAAAAGTCAATAAAGGAAATCATAACTTTCAAGGAAAGGGATGGAGAATAAGAAGGTGGAATCCTACCAGATTACTTTGCAGAAGAGAAATCTAAGGAATAGAGAAGTTAAATGACTTGTCCAAGGTCACACAAGTTCTCTTCCCTTCCCTTCTGTTCCTTTGCTGCAAAGTTATCTTTGTTCTCCTAAGATATGAATTGAGTCTTGAAGAAGGGGAAGGATTATATAACACTGAGGTGAAGGGGTAACCACTGATTTTAGGCACAGTGGACAAGGAAAGCAAAGAAAGAAAAGAACACTAAGAGTAATCTAGTTTGAATGAAATGTAGAAACACATGAAAGAGAACAAGAGGAGAACAACTTAACATAGAACAACAGACAAGAGCCAGGTTTGAGAAGGCCTAAATTCCAAGGTAAAGAGTGGATCATTGTTTGGTAATGGGGAACCAGAGAAGTTTTCTGAAAGGAGGAGTTGGTGAGAATGGGATATTAGGAAAATGACTATGGTGTGAAGTATGGATTGGAGAGAGAAAGATCAGAGCCAGTGAGACTTATTAGGAAGATAACACAATACTCTAGAAGAAAAGTCATTAAGGTCTTAACCAAAGGAATGCATGTAGAAGTTGAAGGGAGAGCATGGCAGTATTAGAGAAAGAATGACAAGCTAGAATTTTAACACATAACAATGGAGGTGAGGGTAGTAAGAGAAAGTGAAGGGTCCAAATGAACAAAACTAAGTTTTAGAGCTTGAGTGATTGGGAAAATGGTGGCAACATCACCATGAAGTCATAGCATTCAAAGCTGAAGAAGCCTTTGAGATCATCATATCCAGGGATGGGGAACCTGAGGCCTTGAGGCCACATGTGACCTGAAGGTCTTCAAGCACAGCCCTTTGACTTGAATAACACTTGAGGACCTCAAGGTCACAAGTTCCTCACCCCTGATTAATACCGATTTTCAATAGATGAGGAAATTGACACTCAGAGAGGCAAAGTCATGCAGATGCAAAATTCAATCCCAGTGAAAAGCAGTATGACATGGTGGATAGCACAAAGGACTTGTTGTCAGGAGGAACTATCTACACAGACACTTATTAGTTGAGTGACCCTGAGAAAGCCAATGTTTCTGGACCTCAGTTTTCTCTCAGATAGGGCCGTAAATCTCTTCGAGCCCTAAATCTGTTATTTAGGTTGACTCCACATTCATTGCTCCTGTGGGGAGGGCTAGAGTTCAGACCTGTAATTCCAGGGGTATGGGAAACTTCTAGCAAAGAAGTTCCCCACTGATAGAGATCAGCAACTCCTGGAATCTCTAAGCCTAGAAATTGCCTTGAGTGGAGGTGTGGAACACTGGCTGCTGCTGCTGCTGCAACAGTGAGCATAGCCCAAACCAGATTAGATGGCAGTTGGGTAAAAACATAATATAACATAAATAATGTTGGCATGTGGCTGTTGAAGTCAGTAGGCACCCATAGGGGTCTTTCTGTAAGGTTGCATGGCCCCCCTTTCTATTAGAGTTCAACTCAGTCCCTCAACAGGGAGCAGACTAAAGGGTCACTAAAATACATTTTTTTAAAAAATCTCCATAACATTTTTTTAGGAGGGTGAATGTTTAAACCCTGATGAATGCCCTCATAATTCATAGGCACCACTGGGTGATTTCTGACAAAAAGTTTGGTATAGCCTTGAATAAAAAAGAGAGTTTCATTGATAAAAATTGCTTTTTCTCCCTCTCTTCTGCCCGCAATGAGTTTATTCTTCAAAGAAGCATTCAGCAGTGGCTGTTTTTCTACTCTGGTTGTTCTCACAACTTTAGGAAGCCTACACCAACAGAGAAATCATTAACTTACAAACAAAATTAGCAATTCAATAGACATAGGAAGGGAAGGGAACAATCATTTATATACTACCTACTGTGTGCCAAGGGGCAGCTACGTGGTGCAGTGGATAGAGCACCAGTGCAGGAGTCAGGAGGACCTGAGATCAAATCTCACCTCAGACACTTGACACTCACTAGCTTTGTGACCTTGGGCAAGTCACTTCCCAGTTGCCCCATCCTGGGTCATCTCCATTCATCCTGATGAATATCTAGCCACTGGATTCAGATGGCTCTGGAGGAGAAGTGAGGCTGGTGACCTGCACAGCCCTCCCTCACTCAAAACAAAGTCAAGTGCAAGTGATGTCATCATTTCTCTGATGACATGATCTTCTTTGGCAACAAAGGACACACACACACACACACACACACACACACACACATTGATCCAGAGTCCTGAGAGGTTAGGTGATTTGCCTGGAGTACTAAAAGTTTAAGAGGTTTGTTGTTTAGTTGTGTCTGGCCCATTGTGACCTCAATTTGGTGTTTTCTTGGCAAAGATACTAGAGTTGCTATTTCCTTCTCCAGCTCATTTTACACACGAGGAAACTGAGGTAAGTAGGGTTAAGTGACTTGTCCAGGGTCACACAGCAAGCAAGTGTCTGAAGTTGGAGATGAGCTCAGGTCCTCCTGACTCCAGGGCCAGAACTCCATCCACTGTACCACTTAGCTGCCTTAGCCATGGAGTTTGTGTTAAAAGCAGAATCTGAACCCCAGATTCTCTCCATTCACTGCATACTGTTGACTCCCATTCAGGGCTTGTTCTACTACAATCAAAATAGGACGTTTAGAAGGGAGGCAGGATTAGGGCTGAGAAAGACAAGTTCAAGAGATATACAGCCTTTCAGTCTCACCAGTGCCAAACTGGGATGGAATTTGACAAAGGGGTTATCTTGAAAGCAGCTCTACTTCCTGGACTACACTTCATGATGAAGATATTTTAAATTCCTCAGTGCCTTGTTACCACCAAAAATTATATAAGGGAATAACTGTCTTTTTTGGATTTAGGACTTTTTAAATGTTCAGGTTTTGAATTAAATGTTGTCTTTGTTATTTTTAAAAAATGTATTTAAAGTTTAAGTCATTATATCACCTTGAAATTTTGCAGCCCTGTAGTATTTTTCTGCCTACTTGAATCTGTGGTTTCTTTTGTAGGCTTCACAAGTATACGTGCACATGCACATGTACACATTCACATACAACTTGTTAAAAAAAACAAAACTTTTTTCATTTATGTTGATATATTTTGTTTTTACATAATTTTAATTTTCAAAGATGTCTCTTTCCCTCCCTTTCCTAGAGATCTGTGCCTTGTAAGAAGGTATATGACAGAGAGAAAGAGAGAGAAAGAAAGACAGAGAGAAAAACAGAGACAAAGACAGAGAGAGTTGAAGAAAACTAATCAACATGTCAGCCAAGTTGGACGAGCTCTGTGGTGCTCCACACTCCTAGATAAGGAAGGGACATGAATATCCTCTTCTCATCTTCAGGGCGAGAGCAAGCATTATAATTAGTGTTCAGTTCTAGTGTATGGACGCTGTTATCCTTTCCATTTTCATTGCTGGAGTTATTATGCTTATTATTTTCCTAATTGTTCTTACTTAACTTTGTAAGTGACTGGTATGCTTCTGTGTATATCACATTCCTCATTTCTTACCCCCCAGTATATTCTATTACATTCATTTATAATCTGTTCAATAATTCCTCACTTAATGGACTTCTATGTTGTTTCCAATTCTTTGCTACCACAAAATGTACTGCTATAAATATCTATGTATATTGAACTCTCTTTCTTTGATTTCTTTGGGGTGTATGGTAGTCTTATTTTTTTCTAAATACCACAGATTAAGTTCTTTTCTTTATATCTTGGAAATAATGCTCATTGCTCCTTAATAGGGTTATGAGTCAGCTGGCACATGGGGCTGTTTAAAGTAAACCAAAAAGAGCTTCTTTTAGGCACTGTTGTCACTTTGTATGCTTTCACAGCACAATTAAATAAAAGTTACCAGTGGCCAATTGATTTCTGGAAATCTGCTTGCTTGCAAAATAGGAAGAATTTGAACTACATATTTATTGCAGATTCAAAGAGTGAAATGCCTTTCTGTTTCCTTAATGATTTTTAACTTTAAGGTAAAGTCAAATATTCACATGGGGGAAAAATCCATAGCTCTCAGAACTGACAGAAAACACATAAGGCTTAGGAAAAAAAAATCATGCTGAGCACTGTAGTGCAGCTATATATCTAGGAAAAATCCAATATATTGGATAGTTCTCCTTAGAATTGCATCTGTTAGTTTTGGTTGAATGAACTAAGCTTGTTCTTAAAAAAAAAAAAAAGCAAGACACTGACAAAATTTGGGATCATGTAGCACTGAGTATTCTGGGAATTCACTCCTTCCAACCCTTCCTTGAATGCAGAGTACAATGCCAAGGAAAGACTCCAGCATTACATGGTCCAGGCTCGTAGAAGGAATGTGACCTTCCTAAAGCCTCTGAAGCAACCCAGGAATGGAGCCAAATTCCCACTGCACAACTCCACGGACAAATGAATGCAAAAGTGGAGAAGGACTGATTAAAGAAACCATGTCCTATGGGTAAGAGTTGAAAGAACTGGGAATATGAGTCTGGAGAAGAGAATATTGAAGGTAAATATCTCGCAGGACATTAAGCAGGAGAAGAATAGATATGCTGCATATTCATTCAAACCATAGAATCACAGAATTTTGGTGCTGATAGACTATAGCAGCCTTCCAGTCCACCATATATCTGAAAATAATCCCTAACATAACATGCCTATTTCACATTTGAACAACTCTAAATTTCAGGAAGTGCAGCTAAGGGGTGCAGTGGATAGAGTGCAGGACCTGAAATCTAGAAGACCCATGTTCAAATTTAGCCTCAGACATTTAATAGTTGTGTGACCCTGGGCAAGTCACTTAACCCTGTTTGCCTCAGTTTCCTCCTCTGTGAAATGAGCTGGAGAAAGAAATGGCAAACCACTCCAGCATCTGTACTAAGAAAACCCCAAAAAGGGGTCACAAAGAATTGGACATGACTGAACAACAAATTTTAGGAAGGTTTTTTCCTTTCTTATATAAAGTTTAAATTCCCCTGTTAGGGGTCCTGACTCTGTATTACAGTGTGTTAGTTATCCTTTTGATCATTTTAGTTCAGTACCATCTGCAAATTTGATGAGCATGGTATCTATGCTTTTATCCAAGTCACTGATAAAAATAAGCAACGGCATGAGGCCAAGCAGATCCTTAGGTCCTTCCACCGGTGAACTCTTGCAAAGCCAACTTCAAACCATGAACAGTTTGGCCTTTTACCCATTTCCACATCTATCCAATTGTATTATTATACATCTCTCCATATTTTCCTTAAAAGTAGAATGTGATACTTTATCAGATGCTTTGCTAAAATCCAGGTAAACAACATCTATAGCAACCCCCTGACCTACCTACCAGTTTAATAAATCTGTCAAACCAAGGAATTAAGGTTTGTCTGACCTGACCTTAAATGATGGTTCTTGATGAAGTTATGATGGCTCTGTCATTTTTGTGTTCTTTGCTAAATGTTTGTGTAGCCCCACCTTCAAATTTCCAGGGACTAATTGCTATGGGAAGTTTTGAGCTCTGGAGTCTCAAAGGTAGCTTCTTGCACTCTCTGTGTACCCAGGCAGCGTTGATCACAAATTATCTCCCCACAATGGACATTAGTTCTGGAAGTTGGCAGGCTGGGGGGAGGGGGGGCAGGAGTTGGGGGTGGGGAGACTATATTTTTTATCCATTTCCATAATGATTAGTTGTGAATTTCCCCTAGAATAAAAGTAAAGTACACTGATCTAAAGCTTGCAGACTCAAAGTCCCTTTTTAGAAAATGGAAGATTGGTTCATCATTCAAAGATTACTATGACTTAGAAACCACATAGTTTTTTCAGTACTCAAAGACATAGTTTATCAGCCTCAAGTGATTTGAATGCATCTATGCCTAGGGCAAGTAGGTGGTCTTACAGTTTCCTTACTTAACCAGGTTAAGGGTAACTGACAGGCCTCAAACATGCCGGTGAGTCAGAATGGTGTCTACTTCAACCATGCGAAGACTTCCCCCCATGGGAGATGTGAATGAGAACTATTTGTTCCAAGAGTCATGAAGGCAGCTGAAGCAGATGCTGTCGAGCCCTTAGAACTTGGTCAGACATCAAAGACACCAAGGTCATCCACTGCATCCTGGGCCATCGCCAGTCATCTTGACTTTTGTCTTGCCACTGGACTTTGATGACTCTGGCAAAGAGAGGGAGGCTGATAGCTCTGATCAACTCTGTCTCACTTAAATCCATTTCACACTCAAGACATCACACACACATCATTGGTCCTCTTTGAAAATGAAAGACAAGCAACAATAACAACTTCCCTTGGGTAACAACTCACAATTATCCATTTTTTTTTCTTGTAACTTCCAGTGCAAAGATTATTTTCCTTGGCAGAGAATAGAAAGTGACAGAAAGAACTGGGCCTTCTCTCTTTTGTCCCATCTACTCTAAGCAGCAATTCTATTCCTTCTTTGATCTCCCTCTTGGAACCAACAGAGTTCAAAGAACTCCCCAAACCATTTTTTGTTGTCCTTAGTTTCTCTCAACAGCCTCAAATCATTCTCTGCTTTAAATTTCTATTCCATTTTATTCTCTCCAATATACCCATCCCAGCATCCCTATTTTATTCTATTCTGTGTACTTATATTCATCCTCCATTTCCTGTCCTTGCTTACCGATTTTTCTCCGTATCTTTTAAAAATCTAAGTTGATTTGTGAGTTCCCTGGGCACCCACATGAGTATTATCAGACAACTCTTGATTTTCTTTCTCATTAGAACTGTTTATATTTGTGTCTTCAGAATTTTACTCTTGACAGTTTCCCATCCTTCCTGGATTGACTTTCCCTATAAAATTTTGGTCCATGAGATCTTAATCAACTTTCCTTTGAAATCTGCTCTCCCCAAGTCTAGGGAATATGTCAGACTGTGCCCATTTTCCCCTTCCTTCTTGATAACAAACTATAAGAGACAGTAGTTACTTCTCCTAAAGGTTTCCATAATTTTTAAGCTAGTAACCAATCCCTCTCTTCTACTAAAACTCTTATCCAATATAGAATTTCTCCTTGTTAGTGCCTCTAACTTTTGAAAGATGAAATTCATTCAGGGAAGTTAAGAAGCTGTTACTTACAAACAACATATTGGGACATACACCATAAATGGAAAACACAAAAGAGACTCACAGAAAATGTTGTCCCAAAACAACAGACCTCAGGAGTCATATATACATCTTAGAGAGGACTCAGAGACTGCTACCTCTAGCAGTGTAGTCAGTAGAAAGGAAGGTGAATTTAGAGGCAGAGAACCCTGGTTTAACTTCCAGCCACTTGCTTATCTGTATGACTTTGGGCATCACTTGGCTTCTCTGAAATTCAGTTTCCTCATCTATAAAATAAACCAGTTGTATACTATATGCACTATCAGATCCCTTCCATCTTTGTATCTATGACCCTATAATCTTCTTCCAAATCAAATAGCAGTATAAAGGACCAACCTAACACATCCAGACCATAGGATTTTATTTCTCTGCTTTTAGAGAGCTTTCTTTGACCATCCTCAGAGTAGGAGAGAGACTGGGATAGTCCTCAGTTCTATGTCTATGTAGCTTCTGCTTATTACCCCTTCTCTTGACTCCACCCACAAGTTCATACATCTTTGTTTCTTTAGTGGGATAATAACCCTAAAGAACTTTCTAAAGTATATTCCTGTCCAATGGTGAAAAAAGTTGATAAGGGTCTAATGAGTCCCACATTTCTAGAAAAATTTAAATACAAGCCATTAGGGATGATAGAAGATAGCCCTCCTGATGGCCTCTGGATTGCCTTCCAACTTAAATATTCTATGGTTCCCTTCCTCCCTTCCAAAGGAGAAATTCTATTTTACTTTTTACTCCCTAGTTGAACAATGCTCAGTAGGTAGAGATAAGGCAAATATTTTGTGGACTACATTTTGTTTCAAACCCTTTCTATTTCCAACCCTCGTCTATTTTCTACACTCATTTTATCTCTATATCAATCAATAGTAAATTCTTTATTTTTAGAAAAGTGATTCTCTACTTTGAAAACTTTGTGGGGGGACAGTGTTGGTGGGTTTAGTGTCTTCATTTATACCAGGGAGATAATCCAATAAAATCCCCAGATCTTTCTTTGGCAAAATACTGTCTAGCCATAGTTCTACCAGCTGGTACTTAAGTTAATTTTGTGAACCCAAGTGTAATATTTCTCTTTATATCTGACTCGATGTTTTAACCTGACAAGATCTTTTTGGATCTTAATTCTGTTATACAGTATGTTACCTACCCTTTCATTTACAAATTTTGTAAGCTTGCTATCAATGCCTTTATCCAGTTTTATTAATAAAAATGTTAAACAGTACAGATTCCTGAAAACTTCCTTCCAAATTCCTATCAAACTATTTTGGGGCTTTCAGCTATAACACTCCCTTTGGAGGCCACTTCAATCAGCTTGTACTTTTACTCAAAGACTGGGTCCCTGGGATGTGGATTCTACCTCTGATTCTAATGGTACTACTGTAGTTCATGAACACTCACTTGGTGCTTCTCATTAATAATCAGTCAAAAGTCACTATTAGCTCTAATCTAAGGCATCTATTTACTATGCTAGTATTGTAAAAACAGTTGGTACAAAACATTTTCTCCATGTTTCCAAGATTTACTCGCCCATAAATACACAGAGAATCCATGGGAAGATTGGGCTCAAGCTTGAGATATAAAAGTAGTGAGGCACACATGTGACATACAGATGCTATCAAAGGTAATTCATAATTTCTGGTATTTCAGGATGTGGAAGTCTTTCCTTTCTTTTTAAAGTGTCCATTTCTGGTGGGAAGATGACTCATCCAGTCACTCAAAGTCTCTTACTTTCTTGAGTCAACAGCCAGACATAAGTCATGAAGTTGCCTTAGGCTGATGATTTCTCTGTGTCCAGGTGTCACTGTTCCTGTCTGGATGCCTTATCTCTTACTGGTCCAATAGCTCGTAACATGTCTATTAGGGGAGGAAATAGATTCCCAACACCTCCTCCTGCCTTTAAAAAAACAAAAAACTCCTATAAGCCTATTCTTCTGTTGGCTGAATAATTTGTTTCCTTTAAATATAGTCTCAAAGGACAGCTGATTTATCCAATAACAAAACATTTCCTATGTGGTTTACAATGACCAGGACCCTATAATCCTTTTATATTGATTAAGGATTTACTGTAAGGGTATAACAGGGTTGATATTCTGGGTCCTCTATGGTCACATGAATTGACTGTAAATTCAGCCTTTTTCTCCCCATAAACCTAAAAAGAAGTTTTCACCTTAGCATATAGCTTTTAAAAAGTTGCAGCCTCTAGTCCTCAGTTCAAGATGACGCAGGAAGGAGGTAGAGAATACAAGGAATGATACAAACTGATACCGGGTCCCTTGTCACAGATTTGCCTATGGCTGGTCTTGCTGGCAAACAATGGACTAGAACATTGTTCTGTAGAGACCTAGACTTGGAATATGGAACCAGGAGTCGGTGGACTTGAGTTTACATCTCGAATCTGCTACTTATTTTTTATTTCACCTTGGCAAGTCACCTAACCTCTACGCAACTCAACTTCCTCATCTGATTAGTTGACCTCTAAGGTTCCTTCTAGTTGTGGATCCATAGTTCTATTATCTTTTAAAAGCTTTGAATTATGAGTGAAGAAAAAGAGCCTTTTCACTAATCTGGGATTCATGACAACTTTGAGCCTCAGTTCCCCATTTGTAAAGCAAAAAAGGTTGGACTTTTGGATACCTTCTAATTCTAATATTCTATGATTGAACAATATTTTGATTAATTAAACTTAGGAATCATCATCCCCATTCATGTAGGTTGATACTAGCTAACTATTTTAAAGTCCCATCAAAAATGTTCCAATAATGCTGCTGCAAGACTATTGACTTCAGACAGGTACCAGGGAGTGGGGGAAGGGAGCTAAATACTGTTTCTTTGGCCAAATTCTCCTTCCCCTGTTCAATCCTTTACAGAAGCAAACAGAATTTCTAGTGAAACTTTCCAGGGAAAATCAGTGTAAGGAAAAGATAATTGCTTCCCCCAACCCCAAACTTCACAAACAAGCTGAGTAAGAGACAACACTTTTCTGATAGCACCCATTTCACCTCATTTAAAGATAACAAATGAGAGAGACGCTATCCTAATGGGAATCAGAGGGCTAAGGCAATTAATTATTTTCCCTGATTCCTACTCTGCCAGTCTAGCCTAAGAAATAGACCAACTTCTCCTCCTGCTGAGGATAACTTTTTGGAACAGCAGCAGCCTAAAAATTTCAAATGAGGAGGAGACCAGGGATCTGCTTGTTATCAGAGGCCAGAATTAGGAGCAATGGTTGAACGGTGCAGTGGAGCAGATTTCAACTTGATGTAAGGGAAAACTTCTTGATAATTAGAATGATCTAGAGGCAGAGGATGATTAATTTTCTTCATTTGAATAGGGCTCCCATCTCAAATCATCTGGGAAATTCTAAGGTCATCGAAAGTCAATTCCTACCACAAATTGGCAAGACAAGAAACATCCATGATAAAAAGTAAAACATTTCTTTGCAACTAAAACAATTATAAAAAGAATGGAGAGAACAATATATCTCTGTTTCTGTCTCTGTTTTCTCTACTATATTTCCTCATATAAATATGTGTTGTCTCCCTCATTAGAAAGCAGATTCCTTGCAGGTAGGGGTTTCATTTCCTGTGCTTGCATCCTGAGGGCCTCCACAGTCTGACACATAGTAGGCACTAAATAAATGTTTGCTAAGTGATTGATGGATGGCAGTGAGCAGCTTCCTCTTAATAAAAAATTACATATTTCTTTCTCTTTTTTTTCAATGTTTTCCTTTTTCTACACTAATCAAATAAATGAGGCAAGCTAGACAACTAGATGGTATTATGTATAGAGCTCTGGACTTGGGGAGAGAAACCTTGATTTCAAAACCTGCATCAGAGCCCAACAAAGAGTAGGCACTTAATAAGTGTTTATGGTTTAACTGATGGATCCTGAGCAAATCACTTGATCTTAGTCTGTTTTTCTATCTGTAAAATGGGAGAAATAACAGCAGAGATTTTGTGAAGATCCACTGAAATAACAAATGTAAAGTACTTAGTAAATCTTAAAGTGCTATATGGATATTAACCATCATAAGGTGTTAGTTATGCTTCCCCAAGGCCATTCCATTCACTTAGCTGCTACCAGGCCCAGTGAGTGAAAAACAACTCAGTAGCTTTGGTCTCCCAATCAGCTATCTCTAGAAGCAGCCTCATTCCACCATAGATCACACTCAGAGCACATGGACTGGCTTTGACTTTAATTAAACTCGGTGAAGAAAATATACTTGGGAGGAACCAACCACTGAATTAATATAACAAGCAGAGTAAAGTCCTTCTAGGATTCTTCTAAAGGCTTCCAAAGGGAGATCCAAAGGGGCAGCTAGATGGTTCAGTGGACAGAGCACTGGACTTGGGAGTCAGGAAAACCTGAGTTGAAATCCAACCTCAGAAACCTACTAGCTATGTGACCCTCAGCAAGTCATTTGACCTCTCCTTGCTTTAATACACTGGAGAAGAAAATGGCAAACACTCCAGTACCTTTTGCCAAGAAAACTGCATGAAAGTAGGGTCCACGGGGTCACAAAAAGTCAGACAGGATTGAACCACAACAGGAGATCCAAACATCCAAAATGGACTTTGCCAAAGCTAAGAAACAATTGAGTTCTTATTGTTTGAGATGGTCTGGGAAGAAAGATAGTGTTTTAGTGCATGTTGGGGCCAGCTCTTCTCTTGTGACCAGGGAGATAAAATAGAGATAAAGAGAGAAGTAATCATGATGCTGAGATGTAGGAGATGGGTAAGAGAGGCCTTCTAATTTTAAAGAAGCATGTTTGTCCCATGGCTACAACCCAGGAAGTGATGACTATGCATTTATTGGGACATACACATGAAAACACATTCTCTATTTTAATACAAAAGATAAGTTGGGGTTGAGAAGAGGAGCTTCACTGGATTTGAGGTCTTAAGCTGAACAGAAGCAGAGTAGTGAAGCTTTCACTGGTGCCTCTCTCCCAAGTCTTTCTCTTCCTTCAATGAGTCCGAAGATGTTACTTACTTCTACCAAAATCAAACTTAGAGGTTATATGAAAACAGGCATTGATTCATTGTTGATAGCTCTGTGAATTGGTCTAGCCATTCTGGAAAAGTAATTTGGAACTCTGTCCCCAAAGTTACTGAACCATATACATCTTTTGATCCAGAGATGCAATTACTAGTCTTATACCCCTAAAGTGTTCAAAGAAAGAGAAAAAGGACCCATATGTGTCATGGAGTGGCAAAGAAATGGAAACTACGGGGAGTGTTCATTATTTGGAGAATGGCTAAACAAATTATTGCGTACGAACTTAATGGAATATTATCATGCCATGAAAAATGACAAGAGATGCCTTATATATATATATATATATAATAGCCACAGCATTATAAAGAGGAACAACTTTGAATAATTCAAAATCTCTGATCCACAATGGCCAATTTATGATGCCAAAGCACTAATGATAAAGAATCTTACCTAACTTCTGACAGATAGAATGAGACCTACATTTTTGGAATATAGTCACTGTGGGAATTTGATTTCCTTAACTTTTCATACTTGTTACAAAGGCTCTTTTTTATGGGTTAAGGAAGAGCAATCGAGAAAATAAATGATTGTTTAAAATAATAACAATAATGTTAAAAATTAACCCCTCAGGGCTCTCTCATTCCCTTGGCCTAACTTAACCTTTAGGACTTAGAGAACCCTGATCAACCACTAAAGCTTCTTTGATCTCGTCTAATATAACTTGATTCCCATATTTAAATATGTCATCCCATCCACACCTCCACTGCCTTCTCCTAATTAGACCTTCTCTAGAAGGCAGGACATCATGCAGTATGGCTCATTGGATTTGGAGACAAAGACTTGGTTTGGAATCCCAACTCTGCATTTAGTAGTGGTGTGAATTTGGACAGTCACTTAACCACTCAGGGCTTCAGTTTCCTCACTTACAAAAGGAGAGATAGGAGATTTGATGACCTTCACAGTCCCTTCCAGCTCCACATCAATGATCCTAAGATTCTGGGCAGGTCCTGTACTCAGAAATACGACTAGGGAAGAAACTTCATAAAGGCTCTTTTTGAAAGTTCTTTGGCCCTTCTTGTCTGAAGGACAGGATCTGTCACAATCATTGTCACAGGCACGGATCCAGAGCTGAAAGAGACCATTTAGTTAACTACGTCATTTTATAGATGCAGGATGCTGAGGTCTAGAGGTGGGAGGATTAATGACTAAAGTCATAAAGGTAGGAAGTGACAGAAGCAGGGTACCAGGGCTCTCTCTTTTCTTTCTTCCTTCTTTTCCTTTCTTTCTATTAGCTTCAGTTTCAATTAAAAACCTTTCCTTCCCATCCTCTAAAAATAAAACTTTTGTAATAAATATGCATAGTCAAGCAAAAAAAAAAGAATCCTGCATTGTCCATGTCTAAGAAAGTATTTCTCATTCTGCATCTTGTACCAGCTGCCTCTCCAGAGTTATTTCTGTCAAAGTTGTTCTTCCTTACGGATGTTGTCATTGTATACGTTGTTCCTGTTTCTGCTGTCTTCATTTGGCATCAGTTCATACAAACCTTCCCAGGCAGCCAGAGCTCTTCCCACTGCACTATCTTCCTAGAAACTGAAGGTCACCTGGGGAGAAACCCTGCAGAGGCATGTGTAATCCAAAACACTTGTTTGGGAGAGGGGTGGGAAGGAGCCTCAGGATCTGTGATTTCACCATGAAAACAATTTTTGGTGGGGAAACTCCCCCCAATTGATACAGTAACATTAAGGTTGTGGATTATAGGTGTGGAATGAAGCTAACTTTGTAAGATACAGTCAAGGTGTTTGTTTTGCTTAAATGTACTTTGTTATAAGGAAAAGCTGAGGGGGGAGTCATTGGAAAGTGATAATAATGTAGTCATTAGGCTTGCCCATAGCTATACAGCTAATATGTGTCAGGAGTGAAACATAAATCCAAGTCTTCCTAACTATGAGCTGGGGAGGCTATACATCTTATAGTCATAAGGCTATAAGTCTTTTATAACTATAAATCTTCTATTTGCTACTCCAATCCAAGGTCAGTCGTTTATAAAAAGCCTCATAGCAGACTCTGTGCAAAGCAGTAGCTAGAGGGCCAGTCTTGTAGTGGATAGAGAGCAAACACTGTAGTCAGAAAACCATTAAACAGGAAGGTAGAAGGAATAATCACTGAACAGCTTGAAGATACAGAGGAATTTGTTGGCTATACATAAGGATCAGTAAGGTAAAGTGAATCTGAGAAATAGAAATGATTTGAGCAAAGGTGAGAGCTTGTGAGGAGGCTGTGTGAGTACTTTTTAAATCTAAGGCCAGTCTGACAAGATGACCAGGATTAAAGAGCCTGTCTAATAGGAGATAAATTACCATTGCCGTACTTCTTGGTAAAACTTTAACTATCTGAGAATTTGCAGAATGGTTAAAATGGTTCTAAGGAAACATGCCACCATAATTAACCTTCTATTGGACAAGCTTGTTAATCCTGGTCATCTAGTTTGACTGCCTTATGTCCAGAAGCATACCCACACTACCTCTCAAACTCTCACCTTTACCCAGGTCCATTTAAATCCAGTGTACCCATGGCCTAGACCAGTGGTGTCAAACTCATATAGGAACAGGGGCCACTAAAGCATACATAGAGATCTTTGTCAATCACATGTTGACTGAGTTTTGAAATACGTTAGCTTTGTTTTATTGCATTTTATTTTATTAAATATTTACCAATTATATTTTAGTCTGGTTCTTGGGAGTAGTTGATACATATGGTCACTATTTCCTACCAGTCTCACATATGGCTAACAAATTCATATAAATCCTCAAATATGGTACAGTGGATCTGCATTCATATCCTACTTTCTATGACCTTAAGCAAGTCATTTGTCTTCCTGGACCTCACTTTTCTTATAAAATAGGGGCATTGGACCACATGGCCTCTGTGATCACTTTCAACTTTAGATCTACGACTCTTTCCTCATTACCACCCTCATGGTCACTTCTTCCATTCTGCCAAACTCATAAAGTCAGGAGGAAGGGTTAATATACTCCAAGGTTCATGTCATTGCTCTACCACCATCTCTCAACTGCCTTTCCTTTTTTGAGTTACATGCAATCTATTTATACAACGCTTTCCCTATTTTTGTTATTTTCATCTTTTCCAGGTCTTGCTGGGCATGTACGTGCCAGACATGACCCCATGGTCCACATATGGATGTGATTCCACTGGAAATAGTCTCTGCTGGATGCTACAAGGAAGAATCTGACTGGGAATATGACCGTGAAGCCTTTCTCTACTTTCAGCTTCTGGTTTCAGCTAAAACTCTTGAGAATAATGGTTATCAAATCCTCATGAAAAAGAGTGTATCTTGCAAAACTCTTTCAAAAATCAGAGACACTTTTTAGGAAATCAGTTACTCTCAGTCATAGAACTAGAAATAGCTCTAGAAAAAAGTCCTTCTCAATTTCTTTCTTTTATGGGATGACCTGTCTTGTTCCCTTCAAAGTCTTGGCTTAGGCCTCTCTTCTCCCCAAGCAGAAGTTTCTCAGTGTCCTCTGTCAAACTTCTTAGAATACGGAAAAATTTTCTGGCTAAATAGCAAGGCCCTCAGGCTCAAATCTATATTTCTGAACTAATTCCATGGTCCAGAAGCTTGAGTCTCTCTTTCATGTACCTCATTCTATTTACGGTGGGCATTTCTTGCACCAACTGATTTTAATCTCTGAAGTTTAGGCCACCCCAGTCATTATCCATGCAATTATTAAGCAGTTTGGGGATTTGGAATTCCGTGGTTTGTAAACTAAATTTCTTCTGTTTTCTCAGGCAGATATACCACCACAAGAAGTCCTTATCGTCTTTACCTACCCAAGTACATTCTTGCCTTTTCTTTTACAGATATGGCCAACAAAACATGAAAAGACTGAATTCTCCTTTAACCATAAAATTGATCTGGAATTACCAACTCCAAATTCCTCGTGTGAAAACTCATCACACAAATTAAAAACTCTCCTTTTGTAAGCTCCTTATCCTAAAACACACACCCAGTAACTGCAAAGAGTTTTCTTCTCTGTTCACCTCCAGCTCCCTCCCAAACTCCAGGAACTGTTAAGGTCATTTAACATGAACTCTTTCATCATTCATTTTCCTCAAAACTTTCCATCATGAACATGCTCTCATTCTCTATTGCTCCTTTATTCCTGCACTCAGAAAAAGAGGTATCCCTATTGCCCACCAAGGGCAATTCCTTTATTTGTGACCTTTGTCCCACTCCCATACATCTCATCCCTCTGATACCCCTTTCTTTTATAACATTGTCAATCTCTTAAAACTAGTCCTTCCCATTTTTCTATAAACATGTTCAAGTCTTCCCAATCCTTTTTTTAATAAAAAAATAAGGTTTTATTGATGTCTTTTGCTTTATATAATCATAATTTCCCCCAGTATCCTCACCTCCCAGAGAGCCATATTGTATAAAAAATTGTATTTTTAAAGACAAGAATGTGGGGAAACATTTATATAGAGCTTACTGTGTCCCAGGTACTGTGCTGCACTTTGCTCTTATTAACTCATTTGATTGTCACAACAACCCTGGAAGGTAGGTACTATTATTACCTCCATTTTACAGATGAGGAAACTGAAGGAAATAAAAGTTAAGTGCCTTGTCCAAGATCACACAGTAATCAATAGTATAAGGTTGGATTTGAACTCAGTTCTTCCTAACTCCAATCCTGGCACTCTATCCAATAACCAATCAATACATTGGAAAAAGTTTGAAAATATATGCAATGTGCAATACCTCTGAACCTCCCTCCTCTGCAAAAGGGTGAACAGCTTGTTAATATCTATTTTGTAGAAGCTCAGTGGTGCACTGGACGCTGGTCCTGGAATGTGGATGCCCTACATTCAAATCCAGCCTCAGATACTTATTAACTGAATGACTCTGGACAAGTCACTTAATTTCTGTTTGCCTGAGTTTCTTCAGATGTAAAATGGGGATAATAACAGCATCTACCTCCCAGGGTTGTAAGGATTGAATGAGATAATATTTGTAAAGTAGTCAGCACAGTGCCTGGCACCACTATATAAATGCTGTGGTTGTTGTCATCATTATTTCAAACCAAGCTTTTTAAAAAATATATTTTTGTGATATTCACTCTTGATTTTTTGCAGTCGTTCTTTCCATTTATATTATCGTAATCATTACATATATTGTTTTCTTGATTTTGCTTACTTCATTCTGCATCAGTTTATGTAGATCTTTCCATGCTTCTCTATTATTTATAATATTCATATTTTCTTACAGGATAGTAATATTCCATTACATTAATATACTGTGACTAGTTTAGCCATTCCCCAATGGATGGATATGTACTTGTTTCTAATATTTTTCTATTACACAAAATGCTACCATAAATATTTTGGTGTATATAAGGACTTTCTTCTCATCAGTGGCTTCCTGGGGTGTAAACCTAGTAAATTCTCCTCAGTCCTTTAAAAAAAAAGCTTTTCCTTGACCTTTGGTCAAGGTCTAGCTACTGTGCCATATCTTTCCTTTTCTCATTGCTAAATTCATTGAAAAAATTATTTTCATCTCAGGACTCCACTTACCTCACTCTTTACTCAACCCTTTGCAATGGAGTTATAATTTACTATATGTGTTCCAAAAGAGATATCTTATCTTTCCATTGAAAGTATTCTCTCCAAGGTCATTAATGAACTATTATCACCAAATTGATTGACCTTTCTGCACTCAACCCTCAAATCTTCATCCTTGACCTCTCTGCAGTTTTTGACCCAGTGAACAGCTCTCTCCTGCCTAGAACCGAGTAAGACATTTCACCGATCACCTTCTTCAGGGATATGAAGGGCTTTAAAAGTAATTTGGTTGAACTTGTACCTGAACAGGAATCCCTTATATAACATCTGCCTAGCTTCTGCTTGAAGATCTTCAGGAATGAGGAAGTCACCACTCTGAAAGGTAACTAAGGAGGCGTTAGTAAATGTTTAACAACTGGCTCTCTAGGGGAGGGTGGGAAGGTATGTATGATGGTCTTAAAATTTAATCTGCCTTATTAATATTTTCTCCATTGCTTTCCTAATTCTAGTCAATCAACAAAATAGTAAATCAAGCACTGATTTATATCATTTACCAATTTCTGAGGTATAAATCCTCAGATTGAGAATTTAACAATTGACTCCTCCTTAGATATAACTTGGTTCTAGCACATCCTTGGAAACAATCCATTCTCCTTTGGGGGCAACTCTAATTATTGGAAAGTTTTGACTTTCCTTGAGCCAAAATCTGCCTTTATGCAATCTCTACCAAAAGGTTCTTTGTTCTAACCTGTGGAGCCACGTTGAAAAAGTCCAATTCATCTTGTACCTGACAGCTTTAAAATACTTGAAGAGAGCTCTGAAAAGTCTTCTCTTCAGGTTTAATATTCTGTGTTGCTTCAACCATTCTTAAGGTGACATTATTTTCATTCTTTGTGCCATTCTGGTACTTCTCTGGACACATTTCAGTTTGTCAGTACCTTTACAAAAAACGTGGAGAACGAAGTAGGATACAAATACTCCAGCTACAAGCATTGGCAAAGTGGAGGAAGGGGGAAGTGATTATGTTTCCCAGGATGCCTGGAGCAGTATTTAACAGACGGGTGAAGATATAGAATGATTATATTTCCCACAATGTCTGTTCCCTAAATATGTACCAAGCCTCTACGTCTTTGTCCACAGTGTTCCCTATTCCTTAAACATCCTCCCTCCCTCCCTTTCTTTGTTGAATAGGGCTACCCCATGAGATCCTAAGCTATCTTAAAGCTTTACCATTCCTCTAATTTATTCTACTCTTCCAACCCTATTCCACAAGTTTAATTTCCTTTAGGCATCAAAGTTGTTTACTACGGATAAAATGAGCATGTGTAATGCTCAATACAATAGTAATGCATTACTGTGGATAAATGAGCAAGATAAAATGGAGTATGATCTCCAATCATATTGATTGCCACTGACTTCTAGCACATATCTTCTGAAAGAGAAAAAAAAATACCTAAGGCACAATAAACATAATCACATTTAATAATAACTTCAAATGTTATTTTATTTTTGTAGAGGTGTTGGTGCATTTATGGCTAACTTCACCCCATAATTCCCCTAACAAGTTAGACAAATGTTAGTGAGTCACATGATTTTTACAAATTTACTTGTTAAATATACAGTAAGACTAATTTCCATTTCGCATTGAAGTTTCATGCACTCTGAAGAGGCAACCACGGTAAAAGTGGAAAAAGAAGGGGATGTGGGTTCAAATCCTGCCTCTGAGGCTTACTAGCTAGGCAACCTTAGGCAACTAAATCTCATTGGGTCTCACTTTCCTTATCTACCAGGGGAGAGAGTTAGACTGGTTGGCCTCTGAAGTCCTTTCCTGCTCAAAATTTATGGACTGGAACATATAAACAGTCCTGCCAAGTACACAGGGTCAGGAATTTAGCTGAGTCAGACAGCCTCTTTAGACAACTTCAGCTCAGCAAAGTGCCCCTCATTTTACACTCTGAGACTCAGAAATGCCTCTTACAATGCAATCATTCAGCTCTCAAGTTCTCTTTGTTGATTTAGTGATTACTTGATAACAAAATTCTTCTAAGTGTCACATTTGGATAGAATACAGCTGCTTTGACAGATTCACTTATAGCTGATTTACTACCCAAATCACGCTTATAAAAACCTGAATGTGGCTCAAATTTCACACTTATGACAAAAAAAAATTATGATAAAAACAAAAAATATATTTTTAGAGGGAAAAATCCAAAGAAACTTTTTTATAGCAAATATATTTTATGAAAATTCATTAAGGTTTTTTAGTGCATGCTTTCAATTTTTTTTCTTTCAAAAATAATCACACTGAAAGATTATGGCCTATATTTGGAGAAAATCTAACGTAATTTGGTAGGAAAAAAATTCTATAAGGAAACTCTTCTTTATCTTCTTTTCTAAGCCACCTCCCTGGCCCCACCTCCTCTGCATCTCTGTGGACTCCACTCTTAACTCCTATTGTGTAACCTTCTAGGCATCCTTGTTCTTCTCTGGTACTGTATTTGGTTTCTTTCCCCAATCCTCTTATCAGAACGTAAGCTTGCTATACCTTCTTGCTATACCAAGAATTCAAACTACTATTGTTTTACCAATCCTGAAGCGTTGAGATTTTAACTGGGGAAAGCGTCTTGTCTAAAGAAATTATTCTTTAAACAACAGTAATAATAATAATCACCATTTAAATAGCATTTTATAGGACCCCAATATTCATAATGATTTTATTCCTTTCCCTCCTAGGAAAGATCTACCTTCTTTTCCCACTATTGTTTATTTCATTTGATCCTTGCATCAACCATGTGAAGTAGATATTATTATTTTACCTGTTAAACAGATGAAGAGATGATGTAGACAGAGGTTAAGTGATTTCTCAGTGTCACACAGCTAGTACGAGCTCTGAGGCAGGATTGGAACTCGTCTTCTTAACTCCACCTAAGACCCAAACCCCTATTCATCATGCCACCTAAACTCCCCACTTCCATGCAAAACTACAATTTTGCAGTTGCGTGAACCCAGAAAAGCTGTATTCTAGTACCAGTAGTAACTGTGGGGTCTTATGTAGTTCATTTAATCTCTAGGTCTACTATCACATGCAAAAACACTGTGCTATCTCCCTTTTGGGCAAGTAGGTGGTACAGTGGATACAGCACTGGGCCTGGAGTCAGGAATATTTGAGTGCAGATCTGACCTCACTTACTAGCTGGGCAAGTCAGTCAACTTCTATTTGCCTCAGTTCCTATCTGTAAAATGGGGACACACTGAAGAAGGAAATGACAAACCACTCCAATATCTTTTCCAAGAAATCCCCAGGGACAAGTCCAAGGGGTCATGAAGAATCAGGCATGACTGAGCACAAGAGCAACATCGTCATCATTTTGCAGATGTTTGTAGACCCATGAAAAACACAGAGTAAATATGAAAGTAACCATATATGTGTCAGTGGAACACACATAAACAAAAAGATTCTCTAGAGTTGTTGACTATAAGAGATATTAACAAGAATGACAAAGGACTGACAACATTCTTCGCAGAAAACAGAGAGATAGCTGGGGGAATTTTGTAGTCATCATCATAGCATATATGACATTTGTATTTCTGCCAGAGACAAGTAATCATCTACATTTAATGTGCAGTTTGGTCTCCCTCCCAGTAAAGCTATAAGAATACTTCTGGAGTCCATAAGTTACACAGTGAAAGATGTTCCTTTAACAAATATAGAAAGGCTTCAGTAGAAAAGCAAAGAAAAGGGATTTGCAGAGAGGAAGGAACATCCTAACTTGTGTTAGGAATTTGAGAGTGAAAAACTGTAATGCAGAAAAGAAGGGGAATAAAGAATACTGATCACATGGAAATGAATAATGTGAGAAAGAGAAAAGACCTGAACCATCAGAGAAGGAAGCAGCTGCTTGGATTTCAAGAAATGATTACACAGATCTAGAGAGGCTGTCAGGTCATCCAAAAAGGCTCAGATACTGTTTTCATCACTGCTGTTAATCCAAAGCACGTGCTTCAGAAGAGAAACACTGATTTGAGGTGAGAAACCTGTTAAGGAGAGGGCATCTGAGAATGGGATTTGGAGTTTGAATTGGCCCCATAAAATGTAGGAATGAGACTCTTCTTGGCCTAGAATGAAACGAACCTAACAAAGGCTAATAAAAATATATTTGTCTGGAGTCTTGCAAACCTATTCAGGAAGGTGGGGCGGAACTGCCTATACACTAAGATCATTAACACAGGTGTGTAGTAAGTAACTATAATGCATAATGAATAGCAGCAGAGACACCCAGACATTCACAGAAAGCAGAAAGCAAGAAGAAAAAAATGGCTATAAAACCCACGTCCTAAATTTCTATGTACAAATGCAGAGTAATGAGGAACAATTAAGGAGAACTAGAAACTGTAATTCAAAGAGACAAATAAACTTGTAACTGAGAGATTTGGAGGGGGGTAGATAAAATCTGTTATTGGAATTTGGTTCTGGATGGGGATACTTTATTCAAAGACAGCAAGAAAAGTAAAAGGAAATGTGGCAGTATTTAGACTAGCACTGTAAATTAAGAAGATGGAATCATTTTAAGAAATTTAGAAGACAGAAGGGGGAAGGATGGGAGAGTGTGTGAAGGTCACTAGAGGCTGAAACAGAAATGATGCAGTCATTGTAGAAGACTACCAATCCCTTGAAAAGAAATTTAAAACAAAACAGATAAGTAGTTTTTTTAGAAACATGCCATAAGCCTGAGATGGAAGCACATTAAAATAGTGATGGGAGACTTCAATTATCCAGAGATCTGATGGCTCATTTTAACCCTGATATGGCAGATAGTAATTTTCTATTTTGTTTTTGTTCTCTCCCTCTTCTATCTAATAAAAATTTCACAATATCACATAGTAATATCATGATAATAATGCTAATTTCATTCTGAAAACAGAATTATTTTCCCAGGTTTGATTTTCACTAATAAGGAACTGATTTTGAGGGTGGAGATTATAGGAATTTGGTCTCAGAATTTGTGATAAACAACAAAGGAAAATCAAACATAGTCTCACATGACATGACATAGTCTGGCATAGTCCCTCTTAGATTTGAGAAGAGATTTCAAAGATTTCTGAAAAAGTCTAGGTAAGGTCCAATGAGCTAAAATTCTACAGAAGTAGCAAGCTAAGGAGGAATGGGATATTTACTAGAATGAAATTCTGAAAACACAAATCTGACTGGAAGGAAAAGGGAGATTTTCTAGTCTCTAGTCTATAGCTTTTAAAAATATTGGTTGGATGGTCTCTTGTCAGGTATATCATAGAGGGGATTCTTATTCAGCTACATGTTAATTCAGGTGACTTGAGAGGTCCTTCCTTTCTCTCTTTTTTTTTTATCAGTAAAGAGAAGGTAAATTTATTGCTATTTGCAGATGTCATGTTGGCATATGCACAAAATTCCATGGAAGCAGCAAAGAAACTAAATGACACAAGGGAGGTTCTTTCTAACTTGAGATTTGGTGATGGTCTAGTGCCCCAAACTGTTATATAGTCTGAAAACATAGTCTATATATGTATTTACTTGACAATTTGATAATAATAATGAATTGAATAAATTGAACTTATCTTTCAAAGTCAAGTGCTTTTAACAACCTGGACCCAACAGGCAACACTAAAAGTGCCTACTGCCTGGCTCATCCAAACTGTAGCTAAATTTGAGCCATGTGATATGGAATTGCACTGACTTTGGACTACTACCTTGATATTTAGGTTGGCAGACAGAAATTTCTTACTGAAAAAGGCCATTGGCTGTTCTTTTTTTTGTTGTTATTCTAATAATCTGATAGGCCAATGGATCTGTCACTTCATCAATGTGGTTATAAAGATGAAAACTCATCTATGCTTGTGTATCTTGTGTTACTCTCGCTCATGTCTTTCTGTAAGTTTGCCCCAGGGAAGCCATTCAACATAATGAGAGTTTTCCTCATGTTCTGAAAACTTGTGGGTACCAATGGACCTTTAAATAGCATTTTTAAAAAATGTATGCATTTCATAATTTTACAACCCCTCAAAATAAAATCAAGGTTAAAAAAGGAAATGCAAGATTCAGATAAATAATTGTTGTATCCCTCTTGCCCCACAAACTGATCACTGATTGCCTTTTCACGATTCAGGACGCAGCCTAAGAGTTGTATAATTGTTGGGGTATGAAAGACTAACTCCCTTATGCAAAGTCTGTAAGGAAAATCACTCCCCTTCCAAGTCCTCCTGATCACCCATAATAATTTATCTAGAAAACTCATTAGTTGTATCTAATAGTGAGGATCTCACCAAATTAAATTTGCAAAGACAACAGCTTTATAGCCATTTCTTTTAATCTTGTTTGTAATATTGCCCATTAAATAGAAAATGTAGCATGCCAGATCCAGTTCATTTCTAAGCAAATTATAGGGGTGGGAGAGAGCTAAATTGTACACCAATATAGAAAAAAAAATAAAATGTTTTTCAGCAGGGCTGCAAAAGCAGACATCTGTTTGTGACAAGCTGACAAAACCAAAGAATTGAAACTTGATGAATCTTAATGTTTTCTGCTGCTTATCACAAGGGTCCCCAATTATTTCCAGTCTTTGTGAAAGAATGACTAATGATAATTCACACATGCAAATCATTTGCATATTTAGACTTGAATATTGGGGAGGAGGAGGAAAGTGAGCAACAGCATCTACTTTGCTCCAGATTAAAATTCTTCCTTTCAATACTGCTTTGCCTTTGAAACACTATGTGGGATTAAAACTTGTTTCAAGAGTTGAGTCCAACTAATTTTCCTGCTTTCTAAAGAAAAGAAAAATCAACTTCTCCTTCATTTTGAGACCCAGTGTTTGAAGAGAAAATCACTCTGAAGCTACCATTGTCAGCAGGTGTTTAAAACAATTGGACCTGGACACAATTGGCCTAATCAAACCCTTGATCTTGGGGCATAAATGGATGATTATGCTTATAGGTTGACATCCACATTCAGCTGCAGGCATCAAAACCTTTGGAATATTTCCTTTTTAAAATGAATTGATACAACTTGGGAGTCATTAGTTGGGCTGCACAGGCTGTGCCACTGTTCCTATGGCCTGACAGAAGACTGCCAAGTAGACCCAAAAGCAGCTCCTGATCTACTGAGAGGTTAGGAATGCTGCACACACCATTAGAAAAAAAAACAAACAGAAAAAAGAATAGTGCAATTGACTTTCTAAAGCATTACATAGGAGCTGGGTGCTTTTCCTAGAATTATGAGAGATGAAAGAGAAATACAGAGCTATGTTAGAAAGCAACCAAAAACTGAGAACAAACCTTGCTCAGTTTGAGGAAAAGCATTGTGAATAGGATTCTTCTCAGTTGAACTATCACTGAAAAAAATGACTTTGTATGATTTACATAGTTTGTTTAGGATATAATCAGTCTTTTATGAAGAGATGCTATAGAACTTTTCTGTTAAATTAAGTCATCATATTTAATTGTTACAAAATATATTTAGAATCACTAATAAGTTCATATAAAATTAAATGGATTGATGACCCGTAAGGCTAACATTCCTGAACTTTCTAAAACAGGGAATGCCATGAACATGGGCAGAGCAAGGGGCTGCTTAGTGTCCATAGGCTATGTTAGTGTAGGTATCCTCCAAGGAACATGCTACCATTTTGTTTCCTCTCTTTGCAACTGAATACAGTTAAAAAGGATTGTGAAGGAGTTAGCTACAGATTCCACCACCATCATGATATTTGACTTTGGAAAAATGTCAGAAGGACCTGCTACAGCTGCCAAGAGCCCTATCATTTTCAGTGTAATTATTTTAAAATTAGGTCATATTAATATACCACTACCATGGTTTCCTGCTATCCAACCTATTCATATTTAGAGATAATTTATAAAATTTCAGAATATGGAATTCATAGGACCAAAGGATGATAAATTTGGAGCTGGGAGGGCCCCTAAAAATCTCTAAGTTCAGTTTCCTCATTTTACATATGAGGAAACATATGGAGTGGTTTTTACAATGCTTTGAGGGCTTTACAAGTGTCTCATTCAATTCTCACAGCAAACCTGTAGGGTAGGTGCTAGTATTATCTGCATTTTACAGATAAAGAAGAAAACCAGATAGAGATTAAGAAACTTGCCCTGGGTCACATGGCTAGTAACTATCTGAGACTGGATCTTAATTCAGATCATCCTGACTAGATATCTAGAACTCGACCCACTGTGCCTCTTCTCTAAAAACTAGAACAGATCAAGCAGAAATCAATCCATAGACACCAAGAAATACTCAAAACATCAAAAGATTAAAACAATGACAATGTAAGATAGCTAATATAAAAAACATCTTATATGGAAAATAGGACAAGGAGCAACATTTTAAGACACATATATACATATAAGTATTATATTTCAAAAAATAATAAATGAAAATTGCCCATCTCTGTTAGATTCAGCAGGTAAAATTAAAATGGAAATAAACCATTAATCAGAAATTCTAAAAGGAAAAGAATCTAAAGAATATTGAAGTCAAAATTGAGCTCTCCCATGTCAAAGGAAAAAAAATTATAAGAATTTAAAAAGAAGTAGTTCAAGTATCAGGAAATCAAAATCAAGATCACACAAGACCTGGAAGCTTTTACAATAAATGTAAAGGAATACTGGAAAACAACATTCCAAAAGGCAAAAGTGTCAGGTTTACAACCAAGAATAACTCTTCAAAGATTAGTAACATATAATTCTACAGAGGGACTTTTTTTTGATAGATTATTAAGCATTTATGATGAAAAGTCCAGAGCTGAGCAGCAACTATGAAATACAAACATGAGGCCAGAGAAACTTAGATAGTATATTAATCAGAAGGACCTGTATGATAATCAAGCGCTAACATTCTACTTGGGGAAGAAGAGATGTGTCCCTTCAGAAACTCATTATTTTCAAAAGGTATTGAGGAAACTCCCAACAACAAGAAAAAGCATCATTTGGGGCAGAACTCTTTCACTTCTGATGATCTGAAGATAGGATAAAGAAGAAAAAATAAAAGGAATACACTAACATAGAAAAGAAGAAAAATGGGTAGAACTAGCTATTTTTTACAATTAGGGTTCCATGTGACCATTATACTAACTTGGAATGTAAGGTAAGGTAAGGGAGCATCTGGTAAACCTCAATCTTATCTGAAATGGACAAAGGAGAGTTAAACACCTGCACACATAATTTGGCATAGAATACATCAGACCAACAGAGAAATAAATAGGAATGATGGGGAATTAATAAAGATGTTAATACAGAGAAGGGAAAAGTCGTATGCAAAACAAACTCTTTGATCCTGATTAAAAGGGATTGGGAAAAGGGAGAAAAGAACAAGACTATAAAGAGGTGCCATAAGTTGGGCAATGGCTGAACATACTGTGATATATGAATCTAATGGAACGTCATTGCACTGCAGGATATGATAAAAGAAATGGGATTTCAGAGAATCCTTAATAGTCTGAATTGATGCGTAGAGAAGAGAATAAAACTAGGCAAATACATGATGGCAACTGTGACAAGAAAAGCAAATGTAAAAGACTTGTCTTCAGAGGGCTTATGATGAACAGCATTACCCACCTCCAGAGAGGTGGTTATCAAGGTGCAGAAGGAGACACATTTTTAGACATGGCTATCAAGTGGATTCATTTTGCCTCACTACGCTTATTTGTTGCAAGTTTTGTTTTTGTTTTTTTTCTTTAACTTGCTGTCCTTTTGGGATAGAGATTTTGGGGGAGGAGAGGTCAGAAATAGTGATGCCAAAATAAAGGGAATCACTGAAACTTCTTTTCAAATGCACAGAAAAGAACAGAAACACATTCAGGAAAAAAAGAAGAGACAAGCTGGACAGTTTTTAAAGCTATATTTGGAATTATATACACACATATTTAAAGCACATGAAATAAAACGTAGAGCTGTGCTTTCATATATAATCATTTTTTGTATTGCTTTGAGTATGTGGAAATAACAATTTTTTAATAACTCAAAAGTTACTATTTCCTCAAAAATTACAAAACCTGTCACTATTTTATCATGCTTTTGATGGCAGAACCCATTTTAAATTTAGCCCTCCCCCTTAAAAATCAAGGACATTTTATTTAGAGATGACCTCTGTTGAAAATTTCATTAAAGTCTAATACAGAATTTTTAAAAAATGGAATATCTTAAAGACTTCAGAAAATTATAGAATCTCAGAACTGGAAGTGTCTTTGTATGCCAACTACTCAGAATTATTTTGAAAGAATATTTTCTATAATATCCCCAACAAGTGGGGATTCTGCTTGAATGCCTCAAGTGAAGAGTAAACCAGTACTTACCAAAACAATCCATTCCACCATTAGATGTCTCTAATTGTTAGGCTTGGAATCAGGAAGACTCAGCTTGATGAGTCTGGTCCAGACACTTACTAATTGTGTGACCCTGGGAAAGTCATTTAATCCTGTTTGCCTAAGTTACTCATGTGGAAAATATCTGGAGAATGAAATGGAAAACCATTGCAGTATCTTTGCCAAAAAAAAAAAAAACCAAATAGGGTCATGAAGAGTTGGACATGATTAACAACATATGAATTATTAGAAACTTTTTGTCTACATTATTTCAAGTCTGCTTCTCTACCACTTTCACTCATTGCTCCTAATTATGCCCTCTGGTCAAGCAATCACTAAGCACTGATTAAATGCTTAACGTGTCTCAGGAACTGTCAGGCTTCAGTGGCACAAAACCAGAAATAAAACAGAGCCGATCCTCAAAGAACTTATATTCTATCAGTTAAATTATTTATACACATAAGTATAAACAAAATATATTCAAAGCAAATACCATTGAAGGGAGAATAATTAACTGGTGGGGGGGGAGAGAACAAATCTAATCCCTCTTTCATTCTTCTACATAATAGCCTTTTAAACGCCTGAAACTGCTTTCATTTCCCAAAACTCCTTTCTAGGCTCAATATCCCAGTTCATTCAAACTAATTCTGTACTGCATGTTCTCCAATCTAATGACCTTCCTAGTCACTAGACCTCCTGTGTCTTCTGGACTCAGTCTTCATGGTCTTTTTACAATGGAGGCCCCAAAAACTGAATACAGTTTTTAAATGTGGCCTGATCTGAACAGAGGAAATATCAACTCCCCCATCCTGGAAACTGTATTTCTTTTAATGTAGCCTCAGATAGCAGTAACATTTTTTGTCTACCATGTCACACAGTTGACTCATACTGAGCTTTAGCTTTCTTAACTCGCTAGATCTTTTTTTTTATGGAAATTGTTGTCTGGCCATGTGTCCAGATCTGGTACTTATGAAATTTTTTTTATATCCAAGTGAAGAACTATATACTTTTATCTCATTGTATTTTATGCTATTACATCTAGCTACAGTTTTGACAAGTATACTTTCAAAGGTTTCATTCAAAACATTGATAAAAGATGTTAAACAGTACAGGTCCAATAATAGATTCCTGGGACACTAATAAGGGCTTGTTATGTGACTAAATAAGGACCAAGTGAGGCTGAAAACAGGACACAGTATGTTGCAGTCAAACCTGAATTCGGGAGTTGCAGAACTTGAGTTAAAACCTTGGTCCTTATACTTACTATCGACACATAGTCAATCAGCTTGGACAAGAAACTGAACCTTTCCTCATATATAAAATGGGAGTGAACTAGTTACTAAACTCTGTCTCCTTTCCCTTCCAGCTCGCAATCCATGATCCTATAACTATCCAAAGATTTCAGTGTTGTCATAGTAGATGTCCTGTGCTTTGTTCAAATGAAAATGATTTCCTATACATTATAACATCTTTCAGATCATCCCATTTGAAGATGACATGGTTCTGATTACCATCAAAACCCAGAATACTACAAGATCTCCTCAATGAAATCTACAGCCACTAGAAAGAAATCAGATGAACAATTCATATAGGAAAAAGCAAGTGTAAAAAAAAGTCTATTGCTAGATTATATACAGCAGCTGGATGAACAATCCACTGGACATATAGATCATCATAACATAATGCGAGCAGTCACTGAAGATAGACAACAAACTGGACTCAGAATTAATAGAAAGGAATGGGCTAAATTTTGCTTAGGAATTTGGATATTTTCAATTATCTCAAACTTTTCTCATGCAAAAGTCCATCTATTTAATACCAATATTCTACTAGCGACATGAAATGACTGCAAATCACATAAGAATATCTTCTCTGAAGAATCAAAATTGAGAGAGACCCAAAGGGCAAGGCAAATACATAACAAAAACAAGCACAGTGTACCATAGTATTAACAATGACTTGCACACAAGTGCTGGCATCAATACTCAGAGGAGGAAGATGAGTCATGAATTGAGAAGTCAATAGCTCAAGGACTGTATTGATACCCTTGAAAAGTTAGAAGACCTAGAACAAATTCATTGGGTATTCTAACACATTGGGTAGATTCTCACTGGAGAATTTAGGGAAGAACATGGAAAAGAATTGTACAACACCAGAAGGGCTGAAATCTGTACCAATCTAAACCTCTAGCAGAGTAAATAGAGTGTTAGACTTGTGGTCAGTCAGGAATATCTGAGTTCAATTCCTGCTTCTAAGACCTAACTGGGTGACAAGGAACAAATCACTTAATTTCTCTGAGTCTTTTCCTTGAATCATAAATGAAGAAAAGAGCACCTGCAGTTTCCGATTCAAATGGCTGTTTTGAGACTCAGATGAGATAATGGATAAAGGGAACTCTGCAAATCTACGTATATTGGGACAGTCAATATTTTAGCTATTATGATTATTCTTGATAATAAAAATAACAATTATAATAATGATTAGCACAAGCATAAATCAGCAGTTCTCAAAAAAACAGGCGGCATAAAGTTCCTTAAAATTCAACATGACAGAAATGTTTCATAGCTTGTATTATCAAGTAACTGCAGAGGAAGGCATTTAATTGACCATGAATTCGATGTTCTTCTGTATTAAAAGCATGGAATTCTACTGAACTGAAAGTCAAATGGAAATTCTTTCTGAGAGTGCTTTATTATCAAGGAAAAGACTCATACTGAAATAAAAGTTATTCTTGTCACAGATCATTAATTCATTAAAGCTAAGATCAGGACTTAAATAAAAATGGGGCAAGGGAGATGCAGGGGGGAGAGAGAGATGATGTACAGTTTTAAAAGACTTAACCCTGAATTATTCAAGCAGATTATTGAAAATCAAAAATGGGAAATACACAACAAAAGTTACCTCAACACTAACTCTAATAATTTCATCCAGAAGTTAAATCAGTGTAAATTAACTGGTTCAATGACATCAAAAGTACCTAGAAAGCATCTTCATTAGTAAATATGTAGCCTATTTGCCAAAGAAAGAAAGGTAGCTGCTAAAGTTAATACTGGGTTAAAATATAAATATGTCTGTAAAAACCTTACAAAAAAAGTTGATGGATGGTTATGTACAGTATTTTCTTATACAGCAGAGAGAAGCAGTGGAGGTAAAATCCATGGAAAGAGAGATTGGCAAGACACTCAACTAAGCAAAGTCATCCCAATGGCATTTAAGGATGGAAATGGAAAGGAGTCAAAACAGAATAAAAATGGAAAAAGTTTGTTTTTTTTTTAAATAAAGATGAATAGTTTTTACCTCAATTAGGATAGTGCAATTCACACATTGGGATCTTAATATCAGAGCTCCATCACCTGAAGAACCAGAAGTGGTTCTAAAGAGAATGATTGGAAAAGCAACCAATTTGGATCATGTATATGTAGAAAAGATCCATGCTGGAAACACTACAATTGTAAGGGCACTAAGGAATCAATATGCAAACTATCTGAAGGAAGGGAAAGTATCAAGGGCAGAAGAATGGGGAATTCAAACCATATTAATATCTTAAAAAGGTGATTGAGAAATTATAAATAACCACCAACCTACTCTAAGAGGACTTAGATCTTACCACTATTTCCCCAAAATATGAGTAAGGGCCATGCCTCTCCCTTTACCCCCACTTGTTAGTTAGGAAGTATCCCTCCTCCTTTTCTTCTCAACAATTAAAACTATGCAAAAGGAGAATGGGCTACTTTGAGAAGTGCTTGATTCCATAGCCTTGGAGGTCTTCAAACAGAGACAGGACAAGCATTTGTTAGGTATTTTACAGTGGAAATTCCACTTTTGTACTGTAACACTAGGTGGCCACTAAAATTCCTTCTGTGGTTCTGTGAATGTGTGAAATGCAGTAGTTAAAGGTTCAAAAGATAAGTCCATACCAAATTGTGGAAAATCTTGAATACCACTATTTCTAGTCTATATTTGTTCTTCTCACTCTGGAAGATCCCTCTGTTCATTCAAACCCCTTCCTCCTATTGGTGAACTCAATTCATTAATTCAATTCAATAAATATTTTGTTAAGTGCCTACTTTGTGCCAGTCACTGTGCTAAGCACTGGGGATACAAATAGGAAAAAGACAGCCCAGCCCGGCCCTCAAGGAGCTTATCAGGGAGAAGATAACGCACAAAAGGTTGCAAAGTAGGAGGGAGGGATACCCAGAGATATCCACCTGGAACATTGTCAGTAGAGTTGAAATCAGAGCAGAGCTACAGATGTAAAGTGGAGTGAGCTCAAAGCCCAATTTCTGTCCTCTATTAAAGGGAGGCTTTGGGAAGAATTTGGTAACTCCACCCTTCAATTAGAGGGAAGAGGTGGCTGAGGGAGGTGGTACTGTTAGCAGCATGGTGATGAGATCAGAAGTGATGAGCTTATAAGAGGAGGGACATCTTCTTCCATGGAGCTGAAACCAGGCAGAATTGCAATGCAAAATTGGTATCCACGCCAGCCATACTCACTGCTTTACCAGTTCCACTCTTGATTTTCCAGACATGTCTCTCCCCAACACTTTCAGCTTCGTTCCTCCATTAGAACTTAAGCTCTTTGAGATGGGACCATCTTTTTTATTTGTATTCCCAGCATTTAGCATCCTGCCCAATACATAGAAAATACTTAATAAGTATTTCTCCACTAAGTAGTGGGGAGCCACCTAAGATACGTTTAAGTGGATGAGTGATGTGATTAATGGGAAGGAAGGAAGGTTACATGGGTAGTAATGTGAATGATAGACTGTATGCCAAATAGTTTGGAGAAAGGAAGGTAAGTTAGAAGCCATTACAAATGCCTAGGTGAAAAGAAATGAGAGTCTAAAAAAACCCAAACTAATTTTAGACGGAATTGTGGATATTACTGAGAAAGAATAAACAAGATCTGACAACTGATTTGATTTTAAGATGAGGATGGTGGAGCTGAAAATAGTTTAAGAATATGAAGCCAGAGCTCTTTTTGTGGTAGCAAAGAACTGGAAATTGAGGGAATGTTCATCAATTGGGTAATGGCTGAACAAGCTGTGGTATATGAATGTACTGGAATACTATTGTGCTATGAGAAATGATGAGCAGGTTCAAAGATTTACATGAACTGATGTTGATAGAAGTGAGGAAAACCAGGAGAACAGCAACATTGTGTGATGACCAATTTTGATAGACTTAGCTCTTCGCAGTAATGCAGCGATCTAGGACAATTCCAAAAGACTAAAGAAAGAAAATGCTATCCATATCTAGAAAAAGAACTATGGAGTCTGAATGCTAATCGAAGTATACTATTTTCTCTTTTTTTATGTTTTTTCTCTTTGGTTCTGATTCTTCTTTATAACATGACTGATGTGGAAATATGCTTAATATGATTGTAATGTATTATAATTGTGATGTATAGTCTCTCTATATACATATATTTATATATAACATATATACACACATGCTTAATATGATTGTAATGTACAGCCTATATCAGGTTACATGCCATCTTGGGGAGAAGGGAGAGGAGGGAGTGGGAAAATTTAGAACTCAAAATCTTATAAAAGTGAATGTTGAATAAAGTAAATGAATTTAAACAAAGAATATGCTGCTGACAACCGATAACACAGAGACGTTAGGATAGGGGGTGTATGAGTTCAATTTTAGATTGGTTGACTTTGAGGTGCTGATCAGTCATTTAGGTGAAGATGTCAAGCAGACATTTGAAAATACATGAGTGGAGTGCTAGGAAGGGCTCAAAGTTGTACATAAAGATTTGGGACTCACTTGCGTAATTGGGTAATAAAGCCATGAGAGAGCTAAAGTGTGCGAGAGAATACAGAGATTAGGGCACACATGCAAAAGAGTTGTAAGTTGCCTGATGGACATCCAAGAAGACAAAATTACCATGGAAGAGATCCTTGTTTTACTATCACTTTGATTCCAGGAATAAGACTGTCCAGAAGAAATTCCTGAAGTCCTGAGTAATGCATAGTGATCTTGAATAAGAACATCCTTGGATGTATTAGGGGTCAGGGAATGCATTTTATATTCTAATGATTCTAAGCGTATCCTCAGTAATAATTTTCTCGTTAAATATTATGGTGGTAACCACAGAGGGGAAGTGGATCTTTGATGTCTTCCATCTTTTGATTCAAAGATCATACACCACTTTTCTTATTCATTTGGATCTGTAGCTTGATTGTACAAGAAATCAAAACATTCCTGTCTCTTTTTGCTAAATGTTAGTCATAGATTAAAGTTAGATGAGAATTTGAGATAATTCTTGAGTTTTGTTTTTTAAATGAGGAACTCAACAAGTTACCCTCTTTATCTGCAGAATGAAGGTTGACTAGGTATTTCCAGAAGTCCACTCTGATTTAAATTCTGTGAGCCTGTTATCATTCATACTCACTCACTTGCTTTGAGTCTAACCTAACTTAATCTATACATCTAATCACAGTCCTAACTTTCACCCTCATATCTCAGTTGGCCTCAATGTTGAGAGAGGAAATGAATGAGTGTTCTCTCTCCTGACAACAGTCATCTAGTTATGTAAGAGAATGAAGTATTTGATTGCCCATAGTAGGTTAATACCAAGGAAGGGACCTTCTTTGGGTACCTTAGGTCCAGGAATTTCTACTGAGCACACTAAGGAAGACTATGTATGTTTTATTTTTTTTTTGTCTGGTAAAGGCACCAAACCTATTCTCAAGACCTTAAGGCTCAAGGTCCTTCAGGGCTTACGGTGCCACTAGAATGTGAGAAGAAAGTACTTGTACATCATGAGGAAAATAAGGATCAGTGGCCTAGCCTAGGCCCTTAATTGAGACAAAACTTGAGATTTGGGTCTAGATGCAAAGCTTCCACTACCTCAGAGTGGAGGTGGTGGCACAATGGAAAGGGTAGTGCTGAACCTGGAGTCAGGAAGACCTGGGTTCAAATCTGACCTCACTTACTAGCTGCATGACCCTTAACAAGTCACTTAACTGCAGTTTATTTCAATTTCCTCAAGTGTAAAATTGAAATAATAATAGCACCTACCTCCTAGGGTTGTTGAGAGAATGAAATGACTTCTTATTTGTAAAGCACTTAGCACAGGGAATGGGAGAAAAAAAAACAAAAACCAAAACCTAATGCACACACAGGAACTGACCAAGAAATTACAAAAATCAGTAGAACTAAAAGCTAAAGTTATAATATTGTGTGAAAAATCAAAAGATGTATTAGTTTTATACTGAGGAAAGGGTATCCCTGCCTTTTGCAGTGATGAAAATACTATAGAGCTCCTACCATGTGAAAGTTACTGTGCCATGCACAAGAGATACAAGAAAAATCTGTTATTTATTGCCTTCAAGGAGCATATATTCTCCTAAAGGGGTATTGGATAATGTTTACCCAGATAAGTGTTAATTGAGGAATATGAGAACTTTAACACTTGATCAGATCCAGGACGACTTTATTGAATACGGGGTAGTAACCAAAAACTGAAGGAAGAATTCCAAGAAATAGTGGTATACAAGGGAGTACATTATTCCAGGTGGGACACTTAGATCATGTGAAGGTACAGAAAAGAGAGATGAACTGTTAAATTGGGGGAATAGCTAGTAGTCCAATTTGGATAAAATGCAGGCTTTGTGAAGTCCATCAGTATGCGGTACGTATTGATAAGGGGTAGATTGGAGTCAGACTGTGGAGAGCTTTAAATTCCAAGCTGAAAAGTATGCATTTTATACTAGTAGCAATATGGAAACAACCATAGATTTTTTGAAGAAAAAGAATGACATGTTTAGACCCTGCTACTCAGGTGGAGAAAATATTAGAGTGAAAATATGCGGGAAATTACTCTTTAGGAGTTTTTAAGAGAGGGATGATAAAAGCCTAAAATAAAGTTGTAGTAATATAAGTCGAATTAAAGTAGACATGCTAGAAATGGCATGTAGATTTGATGACACTAGGCAAGTGTACAAAAGGAAGTCATTTTGACTGGGAAAGGGAGTTTCAAAAGTATGACTTCTTTTACAGACTTGTGAACATCAGCTTGATGCACAGCAAACATTGTTCTAATACCCACTTCCTGAGATAAAATATAAGATATTTTGTTGAATACTGAGGAAACAGAACAAGAACACTAACTTGTTTTTGCTTTGCTCTGGAACTGTGATTTCTTTGGTGTAGGGAGCTCCAGGTGAGCAGATTCTCTCTACCAACGCAAATCTGTAATTGCTTAGAGAATGGCCTGGAGGTACTGAGAAACTGACTCCTCCAAGTTCACGCTGCTATTATCAAAGGTAAATCTTTCGGACTGAATCCAGTTCTCTCTCCATTACATAATGATATTTCTTATCATCAATATTAACACAAACTATTAAATGGAAAGAGAACTGTTTCCTCTCAAGGAGCTATAATAAATAAAACTATCTTGAAAGCAAAACAAATGAATCTTGGAGGCATCAGACCTCTTTCATGCTACCTTTTACTTAATTTTCTATGATTTTAGGATCCATTTTAATGTGTTTACGTGGGAAACACTAAGTTACTTGAGCCCTTTAAGAAGCATAGACTGATAAATATAAACTGCCATGACAGTATGACACTGTTAAAAAAAAAAAAATGATTACTGTTCAAGACTAGAAACCTGTGTGACTGGGGCTGATGTGGTAGTAAATCATTCCACTATTTTGACTTGAACAGGCCACATGTCACAGTATCAGGTAAAAAACAGAAATTCTTTCCAAGTTGGTACTTCTATTTCTTAATGCAAGAAATGGAAATACTTGTTTAAGATTCCATAGGGCGGTCCAAAGAAAAATACAATGTAACATAAAAGGTTTAGTGGAATTTTTCATTTGAAATATTACATTTACCCAGAAGTGTTCTTACTTAATTAGAAACTTCTATTCTTCCAAGAGACCATAATCCCTGATCACTGCATTTCTCCGTCTCACCGCTCCTAAATCTTGGATTTTTTTTTTTTTTTGCTTTTACCAAGAGGAGAGGAGCTAGATTTAAAGCCTTGGACTGCTATGGCTATGTCATCCTGGACAAGTTATTTTTGTCAGTTTCCTTATCTGTAAAAGGGGGAAAACAGCACCTACCTCACAGAGTTGGTTTAGAGATCAAATGAGACATGTATAGAAAAGCTATAAATGCTAGGTATTTGTGGTGATGAGAATGACCTAAAAACCCTCCCACTTTCAGCCCTTTCACACGCTTTACTTTTTCCCTTTTCTATCCCAGTCCTATGGTCAGCTACTTCAACTCTACACTACACTGTCCTCTGCTCTCAAATTTCCCCCTCCCCCATTTCCTATGGTTCATTTCTTGCCAAATACTAACTAAATATTAACTATACTATTACTCTCATCTGGATGGAGGAGCACAATATTGAAGTGCTGATCACCCATGTCTGGAACACTCTCTCATTTTCACCTCTAGCCTTCCCTTGTTTCTTCAGATTTAAGCTTATGTCCCAGTTTTTGCAAGTCTTTCCCAGTCCTCCTTATATACTCCCTTAAGAAAGTACCTTTCCTCTGATAAGTATGCAGCACTGCTTTCTGCCCTCCCTAACTCTGTCATCCTCCAACTCTCCATGAATTTCCCCCTTCCAAACTCCTAGAAAAATGTAGCTGCCTATACTGGATGATGTAATTTCCATTTCTCTCTCACTCAATCCTTTGCAATGACTAACTTCTGATTTCATCACTCAACCATCTTCTTAAAATTTCCAATGATCTCTGAATTGAAAAATAGTCTTTTCCCTGTCTGCATCCTTCTCTACCTATCTGCCATAATTGACATTGTTGAACATTCTTTCTTCTCTGAGCTTTTGAAACAATACTTTCTTCTAGCATTTCTTTTATCTAACTATCCTCCCTTTCTATCTCAGCCTCATCATCCACATTATGCCCCCTAATTGGGGATGTTTCCATGGTTTTGTCATAGGCCCTCTTCATCTTTTCCCTACATAATATATCTTGGTAACTTAAGCAGTTGCCACAGAACTGACTATTGAAGTAGATATATTCCAGCCCCAGGCTTTCCCTAAGTTTCAGTTCCACATCTATCATGCATTAGATATTTCAAACTAGATGTCCCAGACATATCTCAAACTCAACATGTTCAAAATTGAAATTATCTTTCCACCTAAACCCTTCCTTCTTTCAAATTTTCCTATTTTTGTCAAAGGCATTATCCTCCTTTCCATCTCCCACACGGTAACTTAATCTGTTTTTATCCGTATCTCCTGCATCCAACTCCTTCTCTTCACTTACACAACTACCACCTCACAGTTCAGGCCCTCCTCCCCTCTCACCTAGATTATTTCAAGAACCTAATAATAACTGGCTTCCCTGCTTCAATCTTTCTCCAGTTGAAGCATTAGGAAAATAGAGATTTACTCCAAGTGAGTATATGTCAAATATAGGCAAATCAAGAAAAAAAGACTCAAGGAAAAAAATTAAAATGTGATAGAGGGAAAACATTCAATAACCATTTTATTAAGTACTTACTATGCACAAAGAACTGTGATAATCTGGGAGAAAAAGATAAGTAAACCCAAGTTTCTATCCCTCATGAAATTTACAATACAAAGAGGGAAGTAAATGCAAAGAAAAAATGGATACAATTTCAAATGTGGAGATCTTGTAGGATTGCTGAGTTCTATAATCACTCAAAACAGGGGTATTTTTTAAAAACCATATTCTTCTAATACTGTCATATGGTTGTAAGCATGGTGGTGAGGAGGAAATATTACAAGTGAAGAAAGTTAAGAAATGAGGAAAAAGGATGAGCTCTTCACAGAATACACACACACACACACACACACACACACACACACACACACACACACACTCACACTTCCTCCACTGATATTTATGAAATGTCAGGAGTTCTAGATGAAAGTCCTAGGAATGTTAAGAGAATCCTCTAAAGTATACTGATGGAAAAAGGGCATGGACAAGAACGGGCAAGCAGAGGCAGTTTGCAATCTGTGTCACTGAAAGTAGTATACATATCAATAAAATCACAGAGCCAAAATATCAAAGACAAATAAATCCTTATAAAAGTATAAATTTTTTAAAGTTAAAAACAACCTTGACAGACCATCTCATTCTAACCTCTTACTGTAAAAATATATTAGATTCAGGAAAAAGTGCCCAATACCAAGTTAACTATTTAGAGAAAGTCAAGAATAGAACTTAGCACTCTGAAAAATGATTTCCAGTAACTTAAGAAAACAGGTACTAATTAGTAGTACTGTGACACCCCTATCTTTATCAATAACCTGCTGTCTGACAATGACTGACAACCCTAACTACAACGTAGTTAACACTGATACTAAGAAGACATTCTGATATACCCTTCCTTCATCTAGTATTTTGGTCAAAACTATTGAACTGACAACACTGGGGCAATTTTTTTAGTGGAAAGAGCCATCAGTCACCATGAAGGTCCTTGATAACAACTTGCATGAAGATCCCGATATGATTACCACCCTCGCCCCATCCCTCCACTACAACCTCAAAATGAGTCTTGGTTGATGAAGTGTAAGTGAAGGATGAGCAACAGCTAAGCATGAAGGAAAATTCAAGGAAAGAAAGCAATCAAAATATATGTAGCATTAGCTACATAAAATAAGCCAAGTACTCATATCACAAATTATCAAAATTTCCTTCTATGAACCCTCAAAAAGGCACAATACTGAATAGGCAGACAGGCTTTATCGGCTGAATGCTTTGGCAGGACAAGTGTTAGAATAATATAAGGGAGTTTGATATCTAATTCATCTCAGTTTTGCTCTACCAGCCCAGACAGTATACTAGCTTCCCAGTGACTAATCTTTGAACTCTACTCATAATAACTAAAATTTTTTAATAATACATTTCAAGGGAAGGGGAAGGGAGAGACAGGGGAAAGGGAGACAAAGTCTAATTCTTCCCTGTTCAAGGATGCTGATAGTACAGTTTGTAGTGATTTGGGTCCTCTTATTTTCTCTTCTATTTTCTTCCTTTGGGTCCTTTTTGGGCCCAGTGAGATGGAAGCTGGACTAGAGAAAGAAGAAATCTAGATTAATTTTTCTTTCTAGGCCTGTTAAAAGATTTGGTGGAGATCTCTACATTTACCCATCCTATCCAGTCCTTTGTTACTATCAACATGAATAAGTGTTTACCGTAAATTATATTACAAAAGTAAAAAGAGAGGAAAGGATTTCAGAAATCTAATAGAATCTAACTAGTACAGATGAAAATATTGTGCTGATAATAATACTTTGGGCATCTTTGATACAAAATATTAGATGTTATACAATCAGCTTTGCCTATATACTGCAGTTATTTTTTTTTTCTTAAAGGGATCAAGGAAGTAAAGTTGTCTCATTCTGTTTATGGTTTTATGTGTCAGTTCTCTGAAGGACTTGAAAATAATCTTCAAATTCAGTTCTTACTAGAGTTGCCTTGGGGGAACAGAAGAGAAAGGGCAAACTTTAAATTGAATAACTTCAGAAATTCTTTCTAGTCCCATATTCAAAGAAACTGATAAACTGAAATAGATTTTTTTTTTGGCCTTAAATGACTGTATATACATACTTCCCAAAAGGAGATTCAACTTATTTATCTCTTCTTTAATCTGTCTTGCTTTATCTACACACTGCTCTCTATTCTTACATCCTTGCATCCTACCTGGTCTCCATGTTAAACAGAACATGTTAAGGTCAGAAGGTTCAACTTCTAATTATTATAGTAGGAAAAAAATTGGGCACAAGTTGCAACAATCAAGAATTGCACTGGAGAAGAAATGTAATGGTTAGCCGAGCAATGTACGGCCAGAAATCAAAATGAGATCCATTTTGGTTATGTTAAACTTGAAGTACCCCCTGAGACATCTAGGTGGATAGGCCCCATAGGTAGCCTGGAGATTAGAAGAGGTCAGGGATAAAAACAAGGTTTTGAGAGCCATCTGCATAGAGGTGGTGGTTGAATCTGTAAAAGTAACTGAAATTGACAAAGCAGAAATTGTAGAGGAAGTGGTCCCAAACCAAACAAAACTGGTGGATGTAACTAGTGGTCAAATGTCCTTAACACATGCAAGTTAAGGGAAGTACTGAAAGAATGGAGAAGGACAAATGTCCTAATTTAATAAAAGGGGGAAAAATTACAAACCATAGGTTAATAAGTTTGACAACTCAGGGAAAATTCTAGAACAAATAACTAAAGAAATGCTTAGTAGACTTCTGATAATGAAATTAAAAGCCAGTATGTCTTCACCAACAGGTTATGCCAGATGTTACCTCATTTTTACCTCCACAGAGTTACTAAACTAATACAACATAAACACATATTAAATACAGTTTACCTAGCAAAGCACTTGAGAGAACATTTCACACAATTCTTGTGAAGATGATGGAGGCTTGAAGGCTATACCACAATATGATTAAATGGATCTGGGAAGGGGAAGGGTGACATGTTGGACCTGCACTTTGACAGCTGAGTAAATAACTGGACTCAGTCACTGTTATTCAGTGTCAATGCTTGCATCTAGTGCAGTGCACCAGGGAACTTTGTTTGACCACAGACGTTTTCATCAATGACTTAAGGAACAGATAGTACACCTATTAAAATTTTGACATGACATAAGTTTGGATGGAATAACTAACACATTCAATGAATCAGGATCTAAAGGCTACAGCCTAGGGTTGAAATGTAAGAAGGTGAAATTCAATGAGAACAAACATAGCCACATACTTGAGTTCAAAAAAATTTACTTCAGACATACAGGATAAGTAAGGAATGGTTCAAAACAATGTTCAAAAACAATTTATCTGAAAAATCCCCTAGAAGTTTTAAAGAATTACAAATTTGAAATGACTGATATGGCAGCAAAAGAAAAGGTAATCTTGGGTTACCCTGGGATTCATTTTTGTTGCTTAGTTGTTTTCAGTCATGTCTGTGACTGCCTTTGGGGTGTTCTTTGCAAGGACATGGGAAGTTTGCCATTTCCTTCTCCAGTTCATTTTAAAAAAGAAGAAACTGAGGCAAACAGGATTAACTAATTTGCCCAGGGTCACACAGCTATTAAATGGGTGAGGACAGATTTGAACTCAGATCTAAGTCTTCCTAATTTCAGACCTGGCACTTTATCTATTACGCCACCTAGCGGCTCCATTGAGATGTATAGCTTCCAAAAATAAAGAGATAATAGACCCTTTGTACTCTAGAGCACTATGTCAAATACAGTATAATTTTAAAAGGATACTGATAAAATGGAGAACATTCATGAGGACAAAAAGCACAGCAAAGGGTTGTGAATCCTTGGAATGAGACTTAGTTTAGAGAACTAAGGATATTAGATGTCTATCTGTTGGCCTGGAGGAGACAGGAAGGACATAAAACAAGTGGAAAATGGATTAGACTTCTACCGTCTGGCCTCAAGGGAAAGAACAAGGGGGCAAGACAAACTGAGGCTTGATGTCAGTATTTCTGGACAATTACAGCTGTCCAAAAGTGAAATGGGCTGCCTAGAGATCTTTCGGGCAGATGTTTGATCACTAGTCAAAAAACTAATTGTGGGATATTAGGCTAGATGGATGCTAAGGTTCCTTACAATCATAAAATAAACCAACAAAACCCTTAGGGAACACTTTCCTTAAAGCACCAAAAGGACCTAGCTGAGACAGAGATGGTACAAAGAAACTGCAGTGTGGCATCTCTGTAGTAAAGGGAGGAAAGTATGTACTAAGGGCTGAACATCCATCTTTGCTTCGCTGTCATTCCCAATCTCCCTTTTGGGGGTAAACTCTGGGGGAAAGCTATTTTCATAATACATCCCTCTACTTACTATCCTCTCACCCCTAACTGTCTACAGCCTGGCTTTCTGACCTCATCATTCGACTGAATCCATTAATTACCAAATCTAACAGCCTTTTCTCGGTTCTCACACTTCTTAACCTATCTGTAGCCTTTGTAACTATTATTTACCATCTCTCTGATACTCTACTCAGGTTTTTTGTGACAATACTCTGTCTTCTCCCCCAAGCTGACCTGACCGCTCCTCAGTCTCCTTTGCAGGATCTTAATCCAGGTTACATAAACTAGGTATACTACAGGATCCTCTACCAGGCCCTGTTAAAGTTACGATGGGTTGTTATAAATTTTATGCTGATGATTCTAAAAATCTACTAATCTAGACCCAACATTTCTTCTGAACCACAATCTTATATCTATTTCCTACTGGACACCTCGAATTGAACATCACATAGACATTTTAGACATGTCCAAACTCATTTTCCCTCCAAACCTTTTTCTCTTAACTTCCCTTTTCCTAGAGAGTGTATCAACATCCTTCCGGATGCCAAGGCTTGCAATCTAGGTGTTTTCCTCAAATCCTTTCACCCCACCTCATCCCAATTCTGATGTCAAGGCCTGTTGATCTCACCTTTGTAACATCTCTGGTATGTCCCCTTCTCTTTTCTGACATTGCCTATTACCTTGGAATAGCCCATCATTACTTCATGCCTGGACTATGATAACAGCCTGTGAGTTAACTGCCCCACAAGTCTCATTTCACTCCATCATGAGCTATGAAAGTGATCTTTTCGTTTTCCCCTTCCCCCCAACTAAAAAATAAAATAGAGAACCTACCAATCACCCCCAACGTCAAAGATAAATTGTCCCAACATATAGCTCTATATATTTTCAACTGATTGTCTCTCACATCTGATCATCTCCACCCACCACTTGACTTTAAGTCCCACCTAAAACCCTACCTTCTACAAGAAGTCTTTCCAAATATTCTTTAATTTCACGGCGTTCACTTTGTTGATTGCTGACTATTTATCCTGATGTAGCTTGGTTTCATTGATTAATTAGTGTCCAACTCTGCAGAAGTTAGAGGATAAGACTAAGAGGATGAGGATAAGAACTGGGGGAAAAAAACAAACAAAAAAGGGACATTGGATTTCAAAGGAATACTGAGCTTGACGGTGCCTTTGAGGTCCTCTAATACATTTTATATAAGAGCGAAAAGAAGTTAAAAATTAATTGCCCGAAATCACATAGATATTATGGACCAGAAACAGAATTTGAACATTGGATCTAGGATTCCAAATCCAGTGCTTTCTCTCCCCGCTATTTGCCTGTTAGTCATTAATGACCTTTGACAACAATTTCAGAAGACTGATGGCGGGTCAGAAATTAGGCTACAAGGTTTCAATTTAGATATTAACTGACAAAAGAATAGAAACATCCAATGTAGACAACTTTTTCACAAGTCTGGGGGGAAGGGAGTAAGGAATATTAAGAGTCTGTCACTTGCTAGTCACTGTGCTAAGAGTTTCACAAAATCTTACTGGATTATTTGAGGTAAGTGCTACCATTACACCCATTTCATAGCTGAGAAAACTGAGGTTAAAATAGCTAAATGCCTTGCTCACGGTCACACAGCTAGTCCAAATTCACACAACTGTATTTGAACTTAGGTCTTCTTAACTTGAGTTATATTCAAGTTCTCAAGGCCCAGTACTCTAATACTCTATTATCTCTCTGTAAGACTAAGACAGAGGGCAGTAGTGAGATGAGGTAACAGAGGGCAGTAGTGAGATGAGGTAAAAGTATGTCAAGAGACAGTTGTGGTTTTTTTTTTTTTTTAAGGATCAGGGAGATGACTGTATTTTAGGTACCAGACGGAAGGGAAGATGATATTAAAGAAACTTGCTGAACAAAGTTGTAGAGAGCAAGAACAGAGATTAATTAGAGGAGCCTGTATGACATTGCTAAGAAGTTTTAAGGCATGAAGCAGATATGGGTCACTGGATCATACTTTCAATACTGGAAGGGGCCCTCTGAGGCCATGTAGTCCAAACTTTTCATTTTGCAAAGAAGGAAAATGAGGCTTAAGGGGGGGTCAACTTTCCTAGGATCACATTTGAGGATAGGAAGATTTGAGCCCATGTCCTTTGATACTCAATGCAGCCAGGGTTCCTTTGAGCTCCTTTCAGATAGCCTCAATCTTCTTTACAGAAAAGCCAGATGATCTGCTCTACGTAAGACGCAGGTGAAAGAAGAGCAGAAAAAGGTTTAGGGGTCAATAATGAGATAGGCTTTATAAGGAATAAAAAAAGAACTACCTAGCAACTGTTGACAGCTTTGTCTCAAACACAGTAGACATGTAATAAATAGTGAATTTAATAAATGTCGTAGTTAAGGCTGTGTTGACTTCTTCTGATACTTAGTAGCATAGGAATAAGAAGTAAGAAATGCAGAAGCAGGGGGAGGTTATAGGAGGTGAGTGTGGTGGGGGTAGGACTAGCTAGGAATGAGGATTAGATCAGTAATAGTAAATCAAATGAGTTGACTCTAGCATGGCTAGCGACATATTAAAGTGAAGATCATGCAATCCAGGCTAACTGTAGCCAAGACATAAGCCAGAGGGAGACAAACTAGACAAATGGGCAGCAGTTAAGAAACTATCATTCATGGATGAGAATAAAAACAGATGTTGAGAACGAGGCAGAATTACGAATATGTGGTCAGAGTGAAGTTATGGATCTTGGAGGATATGAAATCAAAGTCCTGACCATACTGATGTGTGACTGAAGGTAGGTGGGAGGAAAATGGTTGCTGAAGTTCAAGACATTGGGGAATTGTGGAATCAGGGCATTAAAGGGATTTTCAAAGTAGTGGGTGATGGAAGAAAGAACACTGAATGGATATAGGTTTGAATCCTGGCTCTGCCAATCATCATTCAAGCAAGTCACATCCTTTCTGGACCTAATTCTTCTCATAAAAAATCCCAAAAAACAACAGGAAAACTCTGAGGCAGAATTTTTTTAATTTTACATCTGTGTTCCTAATCCCTTTAACTTTGGGATAGAAATTTAATTTGGGAACTACACTGAGTATAAACATTAAATGAGTACACTATGCCAAATGTTCAACAATACATAAATAAATGTTTGCCAAATGAAAACTGCCCAAATACATACAGCTACCTTAGGTAACACCAACCTCAGACTACATTCAGACAGCAAAATCATCTTTAATAGCAACAAGATAAACTATGCCCTTAAATGAACTATTCTATTTAATTCTAAGAGACTAAATGAACCACCTGTATGATATCTGCTGCCAGGCACTAAAATACGCTTTTCATTTCATATCTTGCGAAACTATCCCGGGAAATAGCTTTATCTATTTTACTAATTAAGAGAGGGGTGGAGGGAGAGTCTATATTAGAAAGATAATTACATGTCCATTTGAAAGACTTCTAAATAATAAATAACTACTTACCTCTTTTCCTTTTTCTATTTAGGATGAATCACACGACCTACAATTCACTTCCCATATACTGGTCAGAAGGACACTCTGGCCTAATGTCTGCATTTCTTAACTGTTTCCTAGATGACTTTCTCCAAACTGATTCAACAATTCTTTTTTGTCCCCTCACAATTTTCTTGAGCATAAGTTCAAGTCCTAGACTCTTCCCACTCCACCCCACCAAGATGGGTCTAGGATTGCCCAGTCTCCCATCCTTTCTTTCTCATGAGTAAAAGCAGGTAAAGTTAGGCAGTATGAAAAGTTAGGCAGGAGGGGTGATAGTGGAACATTACTGATAGCTTTTGTATGATCGTAATCTGTTTCATAAGCTACAAAAGGCTTTAATGAGGACATACAAGTCAATATTTCTGGGTTGGAATAAATGTATTTTCAACTCATTGATAGAAGTGTTATTTTGATGTTGTTGTTTGGGGGATGACCATTTCCTGGATAAAAATAAAAATTGATTTGCATTGCTTGACAAGACTTATGCTACTGGGTACTTGGCCATTTTTAAAAAGTAATGCACAATAATCCAAAATGAAAAACTTATATATATTCCAATAAATGCAAAGGGAACAAAATGATTCTGCATAAGTAATAACTTTATTGTAACTTGATGTGCTGAAATGCAAAAATATTTTCAGCAACAAGATACAAAAAGCATCTGAACATTAACATCAGCTGATTAAAAAAAGAGGCTGGCCGGTTTGATGAAAGTGTTTATACATATATTATGAATTTTCTAAATCATACCCACCCCAATACTGGTCTTTAAATCATTATAACAATGTGTTTATTTCCAAAACAGGACTCATTTAAGTTAAGCCTTCATTCTAAACACCGAATACAGAATTAACTGGACTGCTGTGCATGATGATGAAGTCAAACATCTAAAAATATTCCCACAAATTTCCTTTCAAATATAAAGTCCATTTACTGCAAACAGAAAATAAGCTGTGAGTCTAATTCAATTCAGCAAACATTTATTAAGCACCTACTATGTGCAGAGCACTGGTTAAACTAGTTTAATCTTGATAGTTTATAAGGAAGCTCTGTGTGTATGTGTATGCGTGTGTGTGTATGTACCTCTTTCCAATAAATTAAAACCAGTGATCAATATAACTGAGTCAATTTAAAATAAATGAAGTTATATTCAAAATTTGGAAATTTCAATCTGCACTGAAATGTTGATTTTAAACTATGAAACACCTTTACAAGGAAACAATGAACTCTTAAAATTTCATTCTTAAAATACTTATTTTAGACCATTAGAATGCATACAAATATCTGACATATTTGAATTAGCAAAAAAAATTCCCCCAAACTCTTCCCTTTCAAGAATACTGTAATGGACTGCTTGTATTAGATTGAAAAATAAACAGATCTAATAAAGGACTTGGTTAGATTTCAGGAATGTTGTTCTCAATTACACATCACAAAGGACATCTGCTTTCATATTTCAACTGCAAGCTTAGTACACACAATGTCAAAAAAGGAAATAAATTAATCCAATCTTTTCATAATTTATTTTCAATCTACTTCACACATACATCAGTAATACTTAAGAAAACTTAAAATATTTTAATGTTTTATAACTTAATTTTATAATAGAAGTCCTAAAAAGGCACTGTATTTTCTTAGTTCAGTATGCAGTAAATTGACCATATAAAAAAGTATTTTATAGCTTCCTCGCTTCCTGAACTGCTTCCTAAATAAAACAAGTTGAAATGAAGTATCTGATATTAACCTGTAATTTTAAGATTTAACTGAGTCCTATTTTCAGAAAAATCTATCTCTGTAAAAATATCACACACACATACATACAAGCGTGTATATACACGCAACATGATCACACAACACATGCAAGATTCTCCAAAAAAGTTTGAAGGTGGTAGACGTGAATATTTAAGGAGGTAATGTTGGCAAGCCAAAATGTTATGGCACCTTCATACTTGTGCTCCAAACACTTGTACAGTTTTAAAAAAACAAAACACACGCATACATACACACTGTTTTAAAATCTTAGCCTGAATAAGAACATCGTGTGATGATTACTTTATAACGCAGAACATTTGAAATTAATCACTGCATTTCTAGGGGAAAGCCCCCTCAGAAGTGATAAAAAAGGGACATAGAAGCAAGCTGGTGATTCAAAAGGACAAAAATGTTCTGGACATCATTAAGGCCCACTGAGAATGCTGCATGGGCTTTAAATGCAACCAAAATGCTAATAATGAATGCATCCACTGGAGAATACAGCAATTATTTACCTTTTCCTTAAGACATAACAAAACTGAAAATATACATAATAAATAAAAATAAGCAAAACAATGCCATACAATTTTCTGTTAGTGTAAGGAAGGTATGCACTGAATTATCTGAAAAGTGGACATTTTTTACAAATGTAGATATTCTTACAGCACAGCGTTTTGACATTTTTGGTACAAAATGTGCTATTGAGCTTTAAAAAAATCTTTATAATAAAATCCTTAAGCTTTCCAATAGACAGTGATATTATATTAGAACAAGCTGAAGTGAATATTACACAGTAATAAACATTACTGAAGTTACTGTATTTTAGAGCTGCAGTTTTTAGCAGTGAATTTATGCATGGTATGAGATACATGTGCATGTGTGTATATGTACATATATATCTATATATCTGTGTGTATATATGTATGTATACACACACACCCCACAGATCATCACACATATGCATACCTTAAATTTTACTATAATACATGGCAGAAAATTTTCACTAAACCAAAGTGGAAGAAACATTATTTATACCCCAGGTAGCCAGTCTCAGAGATCTCTAGAAGGAGTTAAAAAAAAAATATGAAAATAACTAACTTCACATTGTAAACGCATATAGCTCAATCTCATGGTGGAGGTCAAGAGAAGTGTGCATTTTACTCTTCTCACTTCTCCAAAGGATAGAAAGAGCCTGTTATCAAGGAAGAAATCTTCTGCTCAACTTTAATCTTTCTGCTTGCCCAAGAAATGCTTCCAATTTCAAAACTGACATAATATAGTTAAAACCACAGAAAGAAATTTAAAGATTTTAAAGTATGAATCTTTAAACTCTTTCCAGTTTGTAAATAAATGTTTACTTCTCAGTGTTAAGTGTAAATATGCGTACATTCTCTTCCTTAAACATTAGGATCACTAATGAAGACCTGGGAAATACAAATTATTTTGGAAGATAAATTTTAAAGTCTTTTGTCCTGTACTGTAAAACTTTACAGGCAAATTACAATCTTTTTGTGAATAAAATTATAAATGTAAATATATACATATATATTTAATGTTTTATTTTCCAGTGAGACACTTCTTCTTTTGTGATCAAACAAAAAACAATTTGCCTAGAATCAATTTATATATTATCACTATTACAGTAAATTTAAGCCGTAACTCAACAGTTACTCTCCTGCCCTTCCTATACTGTGCACCACTACAGATATGCCACCCCTTCAAATTGTAAACAAAGTTATTGAACACTGAAAATGTTATTTAAAGCTAAAATTCATATAAGAACTGGCCCATGAAAAGGAGTTTTCAAATAGTTTGTCCTGTTCACATTATGCAGAATTTCAATATCATCCACAATGCAAATTAACTTAAAACAGTAAGGGGCTGGGGAAGGGTAGGAGAGAACAATGCTTGTAAATGTGGCCTGGAATACTTATCATAATGTGGAGGGCGGTGTCTCTCCTCTAGTGTGCACAACCCTTTAGAGAAATCATACAGTTGCACACAATTTTTCATAAAAGGAAAAAGCAGAGAGCAAGCCGCTCAGGATCGTGCTTCATCATGTGCCTTCTTGAAAGGCAGAGCACACCAGTTACTTAATGTGTGTGAAATTCATTATCAATTTCATCGTCTTAAATTGTTCTTTTCCTCGTCCATGGTAACAAAATGAGTGTCCCAGTTGGCTCCAATAGTTTTCCCCCCAAAAGTTAAGACACATTAACTGTACCTCATTAATTCAATCAAAAGCAAAATATATATGTACCACTCAGTATACAAAAAAGTTACACATTAAAAGTGCATATTTATCATTCTTAATTTGGCCCATTAATTTAATTTACATTTGGTCATTATATGTATACTTTCTGCACATCCAGCAATCTTCATATAAATGTGGGTCAAAATAAATAAAATTTTAAGAGCAAATATTTTTTTCTGACATCTTAACCTTAATTCTCAAATATCATTAACAGGGCATGAAGAAACACAGGCAAAAGTTTATTATGTGTTTCTCAAAGTTTGTTGGAAAATTAACAAACGTGTTAAAAACTGTACTGAAAATACAATTCTTTCAGGCCAAACCATTGCATATTTGCCCCTACATTGAAAAATAAATTAGACTCAAAGTAGTGTATTGCCATAACTTACCTTGAAGGTAAGCAAGCTCTCCTGTATTCACAAAACTTGAACTGGAGTATTTCCATGGTCATCTCCAATACAAGTGTTTTTGAGGAGAGCCTAGTTTTAACCTTCGAGATAGCACAGGACCAAAACTATAAAATTCATTTTTTCAAAATAATGGAAGATCCTTTTGAAACTTAATACCTTCAGTTATCAATTTTACTGCATTATGGAGCTAGTGCAATCCTGCATAGCCTAGTCAAAAAAGACAAGGCACAATTAAAAAAAAAAAATTAGCCTATATGAACTAGAGAAGTCACTGAAGATAATTTAAGGCCTTGCAGTGAATTAGAGAGTAATCAGTCTAATTTAAAGCTGAAGATTAAACCATAAATTATCCATCTGAAAAGCAAACAATGCTATTTCAGCTTCTGTTCTGTGGACAAGGATAACAAAAACAATTCTTGTCTATGGTTTGTATATTAGAATCCATCTGGACCTGGAGGAATAAAAAGTCAATTGAATTTTTCTAAAGTTCATGGAAGATTTCAAGACTGTTTTAGTCGTTTGCGTGGAATACCAAACTGTGGACACTGTGCTGATGCGAGTGCTCGGAAGGCCTCTGCTACCAAATGAGGGTGAGACTGGATCATAGACTTCCAGCCTGCTGTTTCCATTATGTCTGTTGTTTGGCTGAAAAATAAAGTGAAGGAAACATTGAAACTATTTCACAAAAAGTAATTTTTAAAGGAATAAAATGCAACAGCCATAAAATTCAAAATGTTTTCAAACTTTCCCCAAAAAGGGATATATTGAAACATACAATCCGTTAATATGAAATATTAACTAAAAATAAAGCATGCTCTTAGCCACATACTGCCAAAGTGGTATGATTAAATTATTTTCTATTTGGTTAATTTCAAATATTTCTATGATTTTCATTCATTTGTTCTTGGGTGCTTGTATGCATATCATATAATAGGTACCCTCTAAATAATAAAATTAAATCTACTATTTCCCCAAAGTCAGTATCTTATAATAGTACCTAGTACCAACAAGGTAAAGACACTTAAAAAAAACAAAAAATCTACCTTTTACAACATATTTCAAAGTGATTTATCCTTCCAGGATCATCAGCCATGTTTGATAATATGGTAACAGTGCAGATAACAATGAATGAGAAGCAATACCTAATTTTTGCTTTCTCAGGATAATATGTTATAGTAGAAAGAGTCCAGTTCTGAGCAGTTTTCTAAGACCACCCAACCCTTACAAGGAGGTTGTTTTTTGTTTTTTTTTTTTCACCAGAAGTTACTTAACACTTCATCTTACTGTGCTAATATATAAAATGTAGATATCTATATTTCATCATAAGGTTGTTGTGAAATGAAATAATGCAAGTAAAGCACGGTATACAATATGTATAAAATTTAAATTTCTATATAAATGTTAGCCTAGGGCAAATTGCCAGAGAAATATGCAGAGATTTCTAGACCTTGCATAAAGTATGGTCAAAACATTTAATTAGATTATGGACTTTTCAACCACAGGAGGCTGTAAAACCATGAGAAAATGTGTTTTGTCAAAACAGTTTCTTAAACATTTCTTTCTTCTTCCTCACTATCACATCATACCATTTAATTATTTTAAATAATTGCATCTAAATAGATGAATATGGAAATAAAACAGAAAAAATGAAAATTCATCAAATTGTTGAAAGTTTCTACTCTCACATTCTAGATAATGGAAGGATAGAAAGCTGCTTTCAAAAATTATGCAAATTCATATTGATAGATATGACTCCTAAGCCTACAGCAACATTTACTTCCATTTATAGAGTTCAAAACAAAATGAGAATCTGATGTCATCTTACTTGCTGTTCCAGTTCTTCCCATCTTTACACCCAAACTGTCGAAGTACACTGCACCTACAATGAAAACGTAAGCAGACTCAGAGAATTGTTTGAGCAGATGGTGAAGGTAGCAAACCGATTAAAATCTAGAGATCACTTACCTGTTAATGAACTCTATTGCTTGTGCTTTCAACTGTTCTGCACTGTGCAAATCTGCAAGTATAAGGATGTCAGCAACATTTTCTACTGAGAGGTTACTACACAAAGCTTCTTCACACATCACCTTCAGTCGATCCAGTGCGTACTATTGGAAAGAAAAACACACAATTACACCTTTAAGTCATTAATTATTAAAATTATCATACATGCAATTTAGAAGATAAAGTCAAAGCAAACACAGGACACTGATGTTCATTTAAAAAGCCTAATCTCCACTTACTTTGTGAAAATATCTTTTCATTAATATTACAAAAATTCCAGTCCCTAAAAAGTGTATGTAGAAACAAACAAAATTAGGGGTGGGTAGCAGGTGGTGGGAGAGATTTGATTGACCAGAGTAGAGCCAAGAAAAGATTTTGAGTGTACCTTAGGTAAAGTCTGGAATTTGTATCACTTAATTGCACAAATTGAATCAAAGGAAAAAAATTTCTGGATAAAATTTTCTTTCTTTCTTCATTGCTGTGTGCCTAGGAAGGATATGGCACTGGTCCTCAGAGCCTTCCATTGTGATATGAACTATCACAAAATATACCATAAAAAAGTGGAATTTTCTGACATTACAAATAGTAAATTTTTAAAAAGTGGTATTAAAACATGTCCTTCATTATATTTAAGGCAGGCACTAGTCCCAGCTCTAGACTTGTATCATTCCTTAATACAATCTGAAATAAAAATGAATACACTTTGAGTAAAAGAAATTTTCTTTCTGAAACTGTCATATACTCAGTAAGGGGCCAATCAACAAACACAATTACAAGTTCTTAAATAACAGTTTCTTCTATAATCTACTGCTCATTTCTTTCTATCGTGGAGAACTGTTGTAATGCTGGTTACTTATTATGAATATTTTAAAAAGTTATTTAGTGTATTAAAAAGCTTAACAAAGTCAAAGAATTTGTTAATAACTGTCAAGTAACAGAAACTATTCTGGCCACACCTAACATATACATTGAACTACAGGTATCCTCACTAGTATGTAACTAATAGAAATAACATATTTGCATTTAAATTACTTAATTTCTTGATAGTTTTACCAACATCAAGACCAAATGTAGTGACTACGCATCAAATGAATGAAAACATCACCCCCAACTTTTGAAATAATTATATTAGCGAATTTCTGAAACCTGTCTGCTGTTCCTTTGGGAGATATCAGTTGTGGAAGCATAATCATGACCATAACCATGACCAAGACAGTACTCAGTTCACAGCAGGTCCTTAAAGAAATTGAATGCAATAATTAGAGTGGCAATACATTTCACTGTCTCTGGGTTGCTAAATAGCTGCTACATCAATATCATTTTAAATAAAAATTAAGAACATGTCTGCATAATAATAATGTGAGATTTCTTTAAAACGTAAAGAAAAATGTAGTACAGGCACTTTAGAGCGTGTTCCTCAAAAACAAATTATGTTACAGCATTTTAGGAGAAAAGATAATTTCTTATTATTGAGGTAAGCAAATAAACCAATACTGATCACTTAGTGGTGAGAGTCTATCCTAAGAGTGTTAAGTTGTAACCATATCATACTGTTGTCATTAAGAGTGAAAATTAAGGGAACATACTTGTGATTTGTTCATTACTCAATCAAACCATAACTAGTAAATTCAGAGATATTTGACTTCTACTGGATGCTAAAATGAACTGAAATCCATAATAGCTGCTTTCAACACTGAATCAACAGTGCTTACTCCTGGAACTAACATCACCGCTGTACACAGTCTATTTTTAGACTTGTTATATATTGCTAAGCCTAATTTTTACATAATTTTCAGTGGCATAATTTTAAGAAAGAGAAAAACATGGTAAGTGTCCAATTTTGGCAATCTTAAATTCATACACATGTGGCTCTGGCTAAGATTAATTAGAACATTAATGTGTCTTTATTAATAAAAAAGTCATTGCTTACATAAGGTTGTATGCAGGATGTTAACGGCACAGAAATGCATGCAAAACTCTTGTCACTGTAAGCAAATCTATTTTCCAAAGGTCTTGTATTTCTCACAGCTGATTTATTAAAATAACTTCTACCTACAAAAATATACTTATAATAAAAGCTTTAAAAGAATATGCACATATATACGTTAATTTGGTAGAATGCTTTCAATCTAATTCATTTACAGATACTAAAATGATGGAAATTGTCAAATATCATCATTCATATTTTTATAAGGAAATCCTTATAAGATCTGAATTTTAGTTTCTCCAGTCAATGATAATTGCTACTGGATTATTATATATCACTTTAAGGTTTATAAAGAACTTACTTCACATATTTCCTTATTAACATCCCTGTCAAGGAATAATTAATTCATTCTCATTTTCAAAAATAAAAAAACTGAGGTTAAGACAATTTAAGTGGCTTGCTGGATCCAGCCAAATCGAGATTCAAATCTGGTTCTGGTATTCTCTAAGTATGTTCCCTAAGCGAATTAGTTTATACTAAAGTACTCCTAGATAGCCACCCTGTATTATCCACGTGTGGATTAGCATTCTCTATATTACTCATTCTTATCCATTAATCTCATCTTTATTAACCCCTACGTAATCTGAGCTAACTAGTTGAGTCAGTGATTTGCTGAAAGTTTAAAAAGAATGAAAAACTATTCTTAATGTTAGTATAAGGATAATACAAATAAGAACATTCTGTTGTGGGAAGAAAAAAAACTTCAATTCTTTTCAAAGTAAGAATTTGTAAATTTCCTGATTATTTCAAATCAGATTCCCCTTTTCCCCTCAAACTTCAACATAAAGCTATTTTCACCACATATATTTTCAAGTCTATTTCTGAGGCAAAGATCGTACAATGAAATTGCATTTTTTAAAAACCTATATGATTAAATGATTTGCAAAATGGATTTACTGTTTACAAAAATAAAAATGTACATTTCATATTTACTGTGATAAGAGACTATTATTAACAGCAACATCCTTACAGGGGATAAAAACACAATTAAAAATTACTTGGTTTACAAATTTCTCCCCAAATTTTAACTATAACTTCTTTCCAATATATTTTATGACTTGTTCATTTTCAAAAGCTCCCTTTCTCAACATTAACTACTGGATATTATTTCAAAAGAACCATGAAGAGTTATCTCAAAAAAGATAGATTATTTCCTCAATTCAAGACATTTAAAGGTTTTATACTTTATAATAGCTTTAAGTAAACAAACTTGGGGACATTTTTCAGTCTCTTAAAAACTAATTACTTACTTTGTCTGCAGCTGCTAACAAGTTGTCAGCCATTTTGTCAAGGTTTGGTGCTTTCCCTGTATAAATGAATCTCATCATTTCTTTAAAAACTTCTGGGTCTACATCATTTATTTCTACTCGATTCTGTTATTTAAAATAAAAGAGAAAAACATGAACCAAAATTAATCTTTTTTAAAATATTTACTACTTCTTTAAAAAGTTTACTTCTTCCTTATGTAGTCTATCATTGTGCATTTAAAATCTTAAAGCTGTATTTTAAGAATTTCATTTTAAAAATATTTAACAAAGCTTTCAGTTGTATTTTTTCTCCTATACATAACCTTAACCAGGGATTCATGATTACACTAATCCTTGACTGTTAGAGGCTGAGAGTTATACAAATAATATTTGTCAGTATGGCTGTTAAGTCTCGAGTGCTATCGCACTCATGAGTTAAAATCTAGGAAACTGAAAAATCCTTCCAATAATTCCAAGCACACATAAATGCACTTCCACTTCAGAGAAATACTGAGGGTAGAAAAGCTTCTAACTTCACTCCTACGGGTTCTGAATCTGCTTGGGGACAAGCAATAGAGTAAGTGAAACAGAACCAAGAAGATTCAGTTTAGAGTAGAAGAGATCTGGTAAAATAAAAAGTTGTTAAGTTCCAAACCACTGTCATCAGCTGCCTGCTAGAAATCTGCACCTGGATGTCCCATAAGTACCTTAAATGCCACACCTCCAAAATTAAACTCAACCTCCCCCAAACATACCTGCCTTCCTCACTTTTGAGGGTACCACCATTCTCCCAAATCATCCAAGTTCCAACTCTTAAAGCATTCTTCACTTTCCCATAGACTCCATATTCAACATTGCTAAGTCTTGTTGACTCTATCTCCACAAAAGATTTTTCATCTGCACCCATCTTTCTAGTTCAGCCTCTCCTCAGCTCTCACCTGTAACAGAATAGCTTTCTAATTGTTCTCATTGCTTCTAGTTCCCTAAACACTCTAAATTCACCCCCTCCACGCAATCACCAAATGATTATTATTATTGAAGTATGGACAGTTTCAGTGAATCCCCATTGCTTTTAGGATAAAACATAAACATGCCCAGCATTTAAATCCCTTGAAAAATCTGTAACCCTATCATTTCAAGCATAATTCCCATTTCTCACTGTTACGTAGGTCAAGCTGACCTACATGCTGCACCTACTACCTAGTATGCTCTCCCCTACCTCCATGCCTGTCAACAGGCTGAATTTTATTTCTAGAATAAAAGAAACTATTCCTGTTGTCCTTGTTCCCCACTTGTGCCTCTTGGAATTCCTAGTTGCATTCAGGGATCAACCTAAATTCCATCTCCTACAGGAGTCCTTACAGGAGATCCTACCTAAAAGCAACAACTATTTCTGTGAGAAGTTGGATTTGTACAACACTGTCCTAGCTCCCTGATCACCTAAGTATAAAAATTAGCAAATCTAAGGTACCTAGAACGACATATTCTGAGAACTGAGCACAATACTATGGAAAATAGTGGAGCTATGTTCATATAAACCAATGCTATATCCTTATCAAATATTCTTTCCATACTAGTGTTAGCATTTTTGATAAAAGTTAGAAATGTTTCACTTCATTACAATGTCCAGCCTGACTTAGAACAATGCATTATCTCCTCTCTATCATGAGCTGAAATTATTCTGTATTTACGTATCAGTGGACTTGTTGCTTCACCACAGTAGGAAAAAAAAAGCTCCTTGAACATGCTTTATTATTGTCATTTTTGTCTTTGAATTCCTAGGTCCTAGCACAAGATCTGGAATATACAAACTATTCAATAAATGCTTGCTACACTGAACTGAACAAGAAAAGACAAAGTAACAATTCTGTCATACTCTGCCATAGTTACACTGCCTCTTTTATTATCATTATTATCTATATTATCTTATTCAGTTCTGGATACCACATTTAAAGAAAAACCATGTCTAAAAAGTGATGAACCCAGGCCAAATGAAGGTATATTTGAGGAAATAGGAGGATGTTTAAGTAGGAAAAGAGCAAACTTAGGAAGGATGTTAGATGTCCTTCAGGTAGCTGAAAAAATATCATATAGAAGGATCACTTAGAGTCTGCTTTTTCCCAGAAGTAGGAATAGATCTATAGAAGCAGACATAAAAGAAAATTTCCTAAAACAGATGTCCATGCAGCCTTTTTGATCCCATGGACCACAGCACACCACACCCTTCTGCCCTCCACTATCTCAAAGTCCTGAAAATCTCATGTTCTTGTTTCCATGACATTAGCTCCTCATTTCATCTTCTTTTGCAACCTTTCCCAAAATGAGGCGCTTTTTTTTCTGTTGAGTCCCATCCTTTCATTAAGTGGCCAAAGTACTTAAGTTTCAGCTTCAGTATTGACCAAGTATTGACTGATTTGACCTTTTTGATATCCAAGGGATCTTCAAAAGTCTTCTCCAGCACCACAATTTGAAAATTGATTCTATGATGCTCAGCTTTCATTATAGTCCAATTCTCACAAGCACACACCAGAAAAACCTCAGTTTTGACTGTACAAACCCTTTGTTGGCAAGGTGATACCCATGTTGGTTAGTGTGCTGTCCAGCACTGTCATACATCCAAGGAGTAAGTGTCTTTTAATTTCATGAACGCAGTCACCATCTGCAGTTATCTTTGACCCCAAGACATAAAATCTGACACTTCAACTTCTCCCTACCACCAGATGCAATGATCCTTTTTTGTTTGTTTTTCTAATGTTAAACTTCAAGCCAGCTTTTGACATATGGGGTTCTCTTTCACGTATGGTGTTCAAGAAAGGTGTACACATAACCACTTGTGAAGCTAGCACAGGGCAAGCCGACTTAAATGGAAATGGATACTGACTTTGAAAAATCACAAAATAACACCGCCTATGTTGTATTACATGTTTATTTTGCTCAACATTTCCCAATGTAATTTTAATCAGGTTCATTGGTAGTTTTCAGCAGAGCATATCATACATCTGGCATAGGTAACATTTGAGATTCTTTCCGGTATTCAATGCCTAAGTGAGTAGCTATGTCCTGACACCACCATCCCTTTTTTCATCCTTAACTCTCTTTTATTTTCCTCTCCTTCAGCCATACTCCAAGTTATGCCTCTTCCTGCCTCTAATGCTTTTTGCTCAGTCACCTCTCTGTGCCAAGAATCTTCCTCCTATATCATTTGCTCAATTGTTACCTATTCTTTAAAAACCTAAGTTAGATTCTCAACCAGTGCCTAGCACATTACAATGGACACAATAAGTACTCAGTAAATGTGGTTTTAATATTGAATGAAATCTAGCTATATGGCAAAAAAGGTGTTCTGGGTCTATTCTGATTCCAATCTACATGTAAAAGTAGTCATGATCAATGAAGGGACATATGCAAATTTGAGTTTCAGAGGTCTAATTCAGCACTTTCCTTCCACAGATCCTTATTTGCCAATGAACATAATAGGTAAGAACAACCCCCTCCAGCTCATAGTTACCTTTATGCTCAAACCTTGGAGAAAACATGAGAACTGACTGGCATCATCATCATCACCATCTTTATTATCATTATTTTTATATGGTGTTTTAAGGTTTAAAAAATGCTTTACATTATGTTATCATCAAAATTTACTGAGAGATGGTCTCCCTTCTATCTTTCTACTATATCTTTTGGGAGCAACTAATCATATTCAAGGATTTTTCTGATAAGCATTTCTGAAATCATCCTAGTTTCATTTAGAACAAAATTTAGCAAATTCTCTCTTCCAAACATGCATATACTTTAAAAACAAAAGTTAAAATAACTTATAAAAGCTGTGAACCCTTGTTTACCTTTTTGCTTTCTTCCATTTCATGTTCAAACATTGCATTAAAAACGAGAGAACGAGCTGTAACAAGAAATTAATCATTAGCATTCAAGTTTAGGAAAGAAAAACAAACATATTTTGATACAAAAGCAGAAAAAATACCTGCAAGAACAGATTTATGAGCTTTGAATTCTTGTCCTCTTACAAAAAAACTGCAATCAGTAAATCTCGTGGTTTCCCAGAGATTCCCTAAATCTTCTGCAAGTCGACATTCAGGTACTTTCAAAGTGTTAGTATTAGTCTGTCCTGATATATTTACTGAATCTTGGACCACGCTTACCTGCAAAAAAAAAAAAAAAAAAAAAAAAAAAAAAATCACAGCAAAACAAAACACCATCACAACTGAGTATCAATGATCACTGGCTATAATACCAACTCTTGTATTTCATATCTTTAAAATACACATGGAAACTTCTTTTACCTTTCTATGCCAACTATTTATCTTCTAAGCATATTAAGTTTTTAGTTATAGTACAAGTAGCAAAATTTAACATGATATCTAGGGCATACAGTAAGCACTTAACAAATGTCTATTGAGTGAAGTAGTAAAAACAATACAAGGTTCACAAAGATCCATTTCTACATAAGAGAAATATCAGAAAAGGCACTATAGAACATAAATTATATGGAGAATTTCAATTTGGTTAAGATACCATACTTGTAACTATGTGATAGTAAACAAAAAAAAAATTTTTAAACTTCTTGTTCATAAGGATTCCTTATGATGATATATAAATTATATCCCCTGATGCATCATAGCTGACCATTAATTTACAAATTATATTTGTTTATAAACACGTGTTTGACAAAGTCGTTCTATATTATATGCCAAAAGCAATTACAGCATTACTTAATAAAAAGTACTGAATAATTAAACTTCTGCAAGAATAAAATTCAAGCATGAGTTCTTCATTTCTCTCTAGTGTATTAGGCAGGTTTTATCTAGTAAGTACACACACACATACGTATATATTTGTCCATGTATTTCCTTTTTTTTTTTGGGCTAATAACTTTTAAAATGTTAAGTTAATTGCAAATGTCACTTCTGTCTACATGCAGACATATCTACAGATAGAAACTTATCAAGAGAATACATATATAGGGCTAACAAAAATAGGTAACATTTTACACTTGTATAGTTTTAAGGTTTACAAAGGATTTATACATTATCTCATTTATATAGAAGAGTTACTTTGGAAACTGGCAAATCAGAAAAATTTGTCAGCCCTGCTATTGGGTAATTTTTCTTTTTTATTTTACGATAGCCACTTGGATACAAAAATTTGAATTTATACAATACAAATTTTGTGGATATATTCTAACCTGATATAAAACTCTACACATCATTTGAAACATCAATCCACAAAAGTCCTATTGTGAACCCTTACTATGGCATAAATATCTTATCCTGAGTACTAGAAGGTCCCAACAAAGTTGTATAATTTGAACCAAAGTCTTGCTTATTAAGATCAGTGCTCTTAGATCATGCTGTTTTATAAACCATTTACTTTCTTGAATCTTTGGTTTCTTTATTTATGGGCTCAGGATTTCATCAGATAATTTGTAAGGTCTCTTACATCTCTAAAACCTTAATAATATGTTAAAGTTCTTTATTCATAGTATTTTTCCAAGAATATTACTATGCCTAGCGCTAGAGAGACCTTGCTCAGGTAAGAGTTCAACTTCCTTGTTTTGTAGATCAGGAAACTGAGTTCTACTAAACTGGAAAAACTTAAATGTAGTCCCAGCAACAGAATATTGTCCAAGAACTAGCCTAAATATGGAGGGGCTCATCATAGATAGTTCACTATATAATAAATTCTTGGGCCACCACAACACAAGAAACAATTCTCTCAAAATTGTATACTACTAATAAGCTAAATTAAAAAATAAACAAAACATAGCAACTAAGAAGTTAAAAAATATACAAAATACAGCAGCTATATTTTTTTCCAAGAAAATCTATTTCTTAAAATTCCTTTCCAATGTACAAGGAGTTAGCATGAATTGGATTTTTGTCCTGGGTTCCACCCATACCAATAACCAGCTCCTTGGCTTTAAGCAAGTTACTTTCTCCTCCCTGGGACTCAGTTTTCTCATCTACAAAACAAGGAGGTTGAACTCTTTATCTGAGCAAGATCTTTCTACTGCTAGGCCTCTTAATATTCATGGAAAAATTCATGTATCTAGGACTTTAACATATGGTTAAGACTTCAGAGATGTAAAGGACCTCAGAAATTATCTACTACAATCCTGATCTCATAAATAAAGCAGCTCAAGATTAGAAAACGTAAATGGTTTATAAGAAAGCACAGATCTTGGTTAAGTAAGATTTTGGTTCAAATCATAGATAGGATGTCCAGATGACCTTAAAATATTACTAACTCTCTAATCTCAGTTTCTTTATCTGTCAAATGAGGTTAATAATATTCATCTACCTATACCTCACAGGTTTCTTATAGTACTATTCAACGGCAAACTATTATTAACATCTGTCCAGGTTACAATGCTACCTAGTCCCAATTCCCAATGTACCAGATTGGATTCACTGTGTCTTGAATCTAAGAAATATTTTCAGTATGGCAGTGCTTTCAATTATTTTATTTATTGTTAAGAAAAAAATTAAAAAATTGTTAAGAAAAAATAAAAAAAAATTCACACAATAACTACAGAAACAATTCCTTGACTGAAGTCAAAATATTGTGTTATACTTCATAATTCCATGGACTAGAGTTCTTCTGTCCTATTAACGGAGGAATTTCTTTATCCAGGAAGCTGTGTCTAGAATGATCATACATCTTTCCTATTCCTGACTTACCTTAAGACCAAGAATGCTTATTATGCAAGTTTCTAATTCCATTTGATTATATAATCCCAATTATTCATTTCTCACTGTCATCTATCTGCCATTTATTTCTATAATCCCTTTATCTTATCATATGATCATACACATGGGCTTTTATTAATCCACATCAATATAAGTGAAATTATACTCTAAGAGATTGTAATTTTTTAGAGGGAATGGATTGGAACTAGGTAATTCTGTGAAAAGCAAAGGTGAACATTTTAAGAAACTAATACTACTTAAGAAAGAATGATGATTTAGATGACAGTTATATAAAGTTTGCCTAAGAGAAAGTTTCTTAGATTGCTTAACTTCTGCTAATATATTTAACTATAATTATGAATTCAGTATAAAGAGTAGAGGGAAAGGTGGTGGGAAGAAAATGATTTGTATTTCTTCATGAAATAATTAATCAAAAACAAAACAAAATCATAATAAATCATGGATGAAATGTACTATTCTGCATAATTAAAAATATTCTAGATCACATATAATCACAAATAATTTTACTGCATCAATATGGCTACCAAGAATTTTAATGGTCACTCCACATAACAAAATAATTTAGGGGAATAATTTGTAAGTGTAGTGATTAATTTTAATTGTTAAAGTTTATAGGCAGCTAACTTTAGTAATTATGGTCAAAATAGGAAAAAAGTTGACAAAATTCCATTACATTTAACGTTCTATAGAAAATAATGAAATGAGAGTACATAAATATAATTACAAATGATTCTGATTGAAACTCAGAAATTCAGAAACAAGGCTGATAAGGAGATATTTTAAGGTAAAATATGTCATCTCAAAAGGGTAAATATATTGTAAAAACTCACCACTTCTTTCCTCAAATATAAAGATGGTCCACTTTTGGGCCAGACCCACAAAATTCAATCTAAATGAGGGAGAGTACAAAGGAAGCCTATTCCTCTCTAGGTGTAAGGCCACCTGATGTCAGTTAACTGTCTAGTAAATTCGAGTCAATCTTGTAGTTCCTTAAAAAAATTTGAGCTGCTGGGACTTATTGACTACTTTAGGGCACTCATCCATCTGATGGGATGCAAATCCTCAAAACTGACTCAGTTTTCAGCGAAATGCTAACTAAGCTAATGACTCAGGACTAAAGGTACCATCTCATGTTGCTGAGGGGCCAATTTCCCCAAGATCCCAACCCTTCCCTACTCTACTCTTGAGAATTTATGATATGCACCAGGCTGAAGTCAATCTAATTTTAAAGCATTTATAAGAGAATTTGCAATCTGTTGGATGATGGGGGTGAAGGGACGATACTGGTTAAGCCAGTGCTTTATTACTCCTATTGTTTTCTCAAATACTTTTTTTTTTCCAAAATTAATTCTATGTTTCCATTTCGTACTTTTTAAAAAAATCATCTTGCTCCTAAAAAGCCTGTTTTCCTCCTGGTCCCTATAATGAAGTATGTAATTTGCAGGCCAGGTTATGCTTTGTACAAAGAGAATAGCGCCAAACTGCCTTACCTGCCTACAGCACCACTTGCAGGGGAGGGGGAGGAGGCAGTTCTCTATGTAGGCTCTGTGCAACGCTTCCTCCTCTTCTGCAAGCAGTGCTGATGATGCTGTGGAAGGAAGTCGCATCAGTGAGACTGGGCTAGATAAAAGATGATGATATGTTTTGGTATGAGGGAATAATAAATTGCTTATATATACTTTTCTTTATCTTGTCCATGACTAATATGATTCTAGACTGCTTCAGGGATACCCTAGTCTATCCACATATATACAAAACAGTTAAAAAGAGTAGTAGGTATTTTAGGATTCAAAAAGTTAAATTTGATGTCTATCAACATATAAATCAATAAAGTGGGTCTTTTAGGAGAGGACTAATGTATTACGGAAAGAAAAATGTGATGTCTTTTATTTCCCCTAAAAGAGGTAGCAAAAAAAGAAACTGAATTTTAATTATAGCCTTAATTCTGAATTTCTGGATTATCAATGTTACAAAATATTTAAAAATGTATCTCAATGTAAAAACTAGCAAATCTGTTTTATAGAAAATAAGTTATAAAAATTTCATAATATATTAACTTGAACAATTTAAGATAATTAATCAAGCATAAGTTAGAATAATACTATATTAAGAATGCTCAAAAATACTTTCAAAAAAGGGGGAAAAAACTATATTTAAGTTGAATAATAACCCACAAGCAGCAAATGCTTGAATATATGAAATTAAATAAAACTTAAGAATGATTTTGCAATGAGCTCTGAAGAACCATAAGACACTTGTTACATTTGTTTTATCAACCAAATAATTGTATTCGGAACAAATTCATCATACAGCTAATTTAACTTGTCTAAGTAAAAATAAGATGCACTGTAGTTGTACATCGTAGTCTCAGGAGGCACATTTCAATTATTCCTCTGACAGAACATAATGACATTTAATTATGTTGCAATCTTGCCAAGAAAATTTTAAATATGTTAAAAATACAGAGATTTAAGCTGAATTATTGGCAGTTTCAATGATCCCCCTAAGTAATCAATGTGTCCACAACAATTATAACAATTTGTCGATACATATTTAATACAGAATATACTACATCCAAATTTGTTGATTAAATTTTAAAGTTTTTGTTGAAAGTTACAAGTGTCTCAGTAAGAAAATTTAGGTCATTTCATTCAATTCCTCTATAAGTGACAATAACTTTTTAGTACAGGAGAAAAATCAGCTGTTTCAGAAATACAAAATACCAAGAGACAGATTATCAAGCAACAAGGATCATATATAACAGCAATTCAAAGTTCCAAACTGAGACAAATCTAAAGTATAAGTCTGAAGACTGGGAATAGTATTATTTTTCTACTTTTATATGATTTTATGAACATATTAACACTAGAAGGACTGGAATTTAAGAATACATCAAAAGATCAACCTGCATCAATAGACAATGTATATAATTTTTTTAATTCACAAGAGAAAGAAAATAGCGATGGTAGGATAATTTTTTTTAAAGTAAAATTAGAATTATTTGTGCGTCAGTTGACATATCTGGTCCTTTATCTTGTGATACTGGTTACAGAGGTGGGTATTTTTTTAGCTATTTCTCAAGGATCCTAATACGTATTATTTTTATGATCAGGTGTTTGAATATTCACAAGTTAGATACTTTTCTAAGTTTCTTTTAAGTTGTAGTCCAAAAACAAATTTTTTTTGATAGAAAAATATAAACGACACTGCATGTAGTCCCTTAGTTGCAAATCTCTAAGTGTAGAAAATAATACTTCACAGAATTAGGATGACAAAACTTGACATATAAATATCAATAATATTAAAAATCAATAGGAAATACAATAGAAGATACTAATTACATAAAACAGAGTTTATTTCCTCTGGGCTTTCATTAACCAAAAAAAAAATCCCACCAAAATGCAATATATTTTGCATTTTAAAAAGCATTGTTATTTCAGTACTAATTTGTAATTTTGCTTTATTTTTGTTAATTACAAAATTAAATTATACAATTTCATGAAACAAAGAATTGTACCTACCTCACAAAACAATGTAAGCTTGTCATCTGGTAAAAGACCATTAGCTTCATCAAGCAAAAAATCTCTCCTAATGAATTTTTTAAATCCCCAGTCCTTCCCCTGTACAAATCGATATGCTCTTTGGCTTTCTGGTGGAGAAGAAAAAAAATTTCAGGATTCACAAATTCAAGAAAGTTATTCTTAACAATAACATGGCTGCATGAAATGTAAAAAAATAACAAATGGACAATCATGCTGTAAATGTCAAAGTATACAGGTCAATTCTTAAGAAAATATCACAAAAAGCAAATGCAATTAAATTGTCATTTTTGCTTGCAACATGTTTGCATGTGCACGTTACATATATATTTGTATATGAAATCCAGAGGATGCTTTTTGGCTTCCAACACTGTCTTGGCAAGAGATTTCTGGATCTTTTGTTGAGCAAATGGAGCAAAATAAAGTGTCTGAGGTGACAAAGGAAAACCAATTTAACACTTTACAGGATAAAGATGCATTAATAAGATGATGTCAATTTATTGTATCTGGTAATCAGTATCTAACACTAATACTATGCCAGAGACCCATAATTATTTCCAGATAATCTATTGCCCTAACAATGCCTCTCCCACAGCTTCTATTATATCATTACCTCACAAATTTCATCAATTTCACTTGAATTTCCATCAAATGGTCATCCAAAAAATGCTGAAGCATCTTCCTCATTCACTATTCAATGTAATTTTAAAAATTCACTTAACACTGCTACTTTAATGACACACAAAATTTATGAAATATGTATTAGGTATGGCTCTGAAAACAGGCTGTCGGTTTTCTGAACATCAATGTAACTAATTATAAAGAGGCACATTAGAGTAAGATTAACCACCTAGTGATGAAATGTTTTTGACTATGGCAAATCATGAAAGTAATCCCAAACTGAAAATGGCTCTTGATCTTGTGTGGTCACCTAAGTAATGACAGTAGGAAAAGGAGTAAAGAGTAAAGAGTAAAGAGTGCTAAGTTTTTTTAGAATATCAACAAACTTTAATTTGATGGCTGGTATTCTAAATCTGAGATCCTTATTTAATGTCAAAAACAGTTGATCAAGTAATGGTGACATTCTAGTTATATGCCAAAAACAGAAGAAAGTTGCAGCTGAATGGAAAACTGGTCAATCAATACTCTTTAAAGGGGCAAATACAGGAGCTGGCAGAATAGGTTTCATTACACAAAAATTACAAAATATACTATTTCTTGAAATATTTTGGTCACTGCTTATTTCAAGGCTAATGATAAAGAGCAGCAAAAAAAAATATTTTCATGAAAATAATTACAGTTTAATCATCAACATCAATGACTATGGCCAAGGTGGTCTTATTATATGAAGTATTTGATAAGAACATTCCCCCAAAGCCAACTCGACATACATTCTAACAGTTGGTGACTTGAATGAAAAAGTGGGGGAAATCAGGATGAGTAATAATAAACAGCAAAATATGATTCAGGAGAAAGAAAGGGCAAAGATTTGTAGATTATTCAAAAAATTAAACAGCTTCATATGATAAACTCCTTCTCAAAAAGAACTAGGAGTCATGGGAACATGACAAGCTCTAAACATCACAAGGAATGAACTGAGTACATGTTAACAGACAAGAACACCGACAGTTCAATAACTATGCAGAGTGAGCAATCAACGTAACAGAGCAAAGACCAGAATTTATAATAAGGAAATGAGAAAAAAGACACAGTGTACAATTAAGGTAACTTAACCCAGAATTATTCAAGAAAGATACTGAAAAAGAAAAACAAGAAAGGAACAAGAGAAATTACACTGACACCATTACAGCAATTTAATCCAAGCATTGCACTAATATAAATCAATGCTAAGGTATTAATTGCTAGAAAAAGCACCTGAGTCAGCAAACACCTAACTTTCTTATCAAGCAGGAAAAATGGCTGTAAAAGGCTATACCAGGTTAAAATATAAACTCATCTATAAAATATTATGAAAAAGATGGACAATTACGAAGAACATTGTCTCATTAAGTAAAGAGGATTAATAAAGGATAAAACCAGTTTAAGTAAAGTATGGCACAATATCCAAACAGGCAGTCATCCCAAAGGTTTTCTAGGATGAAAATGGAAAAACTACAAATACAAAAATGGAAAAGGAACTGCAACAAACTTGCATTTCTGCTTCAAGAATAGTGGAAGTAGTTCGGGGGGGAGGAGCCAAGATGGCGGAGTAGAAAGACTCACGTATGCTAGCTCCGAACCCACAGCCCATAAGTTTCCTGTAAAAAGAACTCCCCACAAATTCTGGAGCAGTGCAAGCCACGCAGCAACGCAGGGGAGGAGATTTCTATTCCAGAGAGCCCTGAAAGACCAACACCAAAGGTCCATCGCACACTGGACAGCGCAGCCCAGGCCTGCCCGAGCGGCCCCGAGAGGAGCAAATCCGAGCAGGCTTCAGGGACGGAACCTCCCGCGCCTCGAAGGTCCCTCCAGCCACAGGTGCTACAGGTCAGTGAGAGAGACGCGTGGGCTGGCCAAGAGGGGAGAGGGGTGTCTCCATAACTCAGGCCCCCTCGGGAGGCAGCAGGAGAGGCAGCCCGAACTCCCGGAACAGGCAGGAGCTCAGGGACATTACTGAAGGTCTCTGCATAAACCCCCTGAGGGAACTGAGCCTGGGAGGAGGCCCTGCCCCCACCTGAGCACCAGAACTTAAGCTCACACTGAATAGCAGCCATGTCCGCTGCTGAAAGCCCAGAGGCTGGGGAGCAGCATTTGAATCTCAGACCTCAATCACTAGCTGGGCGGATCTAGGCGGGGGTGGAGAGGAATCTCAGAAGTCAAGTAACTGGCTGGGAAGATGCCCAGAAAAGGGAAGAAAAATAAGACCATAGAAGGCTACTTTCTTGGAGAACAGATGTTTCCTGGCTACCTTCTTGGGGAACAGATGTTTCCTCCTTTCATTTCTGATGAGGAAGCACAATGCTTACCATCAGGGAAAGACATAGAAGCCAAGGCCTCTGTATCCCAAACATTCGAAACAGATATCCAATGGGCTCAGGCCATGAAAGAGCTCAAAAAGGATTTTGAAAAGCAAGTTAGACAGGTGGAGGAAAAACTGGGAAGAGAAATGAGAGAGATGCAAGAAAAGTATGAAAAACGGGTCAATACCTTGGTAAAGGAGACCCAAAAAAATGCTGAAGAAAATAACACCTTGAAAAATAGGCTCACTCAATTGGCAAAAGAGGTTCAAAAAGCCAATGAGGAGAAGAATGCTTTCAAAAGCAGAATCAGCCAAATGGAAAAAGAGGTTCAAAAGCTCACTGAAGAGAATAGTTCTCTCAAAATTAGAATGGAACAGATGGAGTCTAATGACTTTCTGAGAAACCAAGAAATCACCAAACAAAGCCAAAAGAATGAAAAAATGGAAGAGAATGTGAAATACCTCATTGGAAAAACAACTGACCTGGAAAACAGATCCAGGAGAGGCAATTTAAAAATTATGGGACTACCTGAAAGTCATGATCAAAAAGAGCCTAGACATCATCTTTCATGAAATTATTGAGGAAAACTGCCCTGATATTCTACAACCAGAGGGCAAAATAAGTACTGAAAGAATCCATCGATCACCACCTGAAAGAGATCCAAAAAGAGAAACTCCTAGGAACATTGTGGCCAAATTCCAGAATTTCCAGGTCAAGGAGAAAATATTGCAAGCAGCTAGAAAGAAACAATTCCAGTATTGTGGAAATAAAATCAGGATAACACAAGATCTAGCAGCTTCTACATTAAGGGATCGAAGGGCGTGGAAAAGGATATTCCAGAAGTCAAAGGAACTAGGACTCAAACCAAGAATCACCTACCCAGCAAAACTGAGTATAATACTTCAGGGGAAAATATGGTCTTTCAATGAAACAGAGGACTTTCAAGCATTCTTGATGAAAAGACCAGAGCTGAAAAGAAAATTTGACTTTCAAACACAAGAATGAGAAGAAGCATGAAAAAGTAAACAGCAAAGAGAAGTCTTAAGGGACTTACCAAAGGTGAACTGTTTACATTCCTACATGGAAAGACAATATTTGTAACTCTTAAAACTTTTCAGTATCTGGGTAGTTGGTGGGATCACACACACACATGTACACGCATGCACGCACACACACATACACACATGCACGCACATACACAGACAGAGAGCACAGAGTGAATTGAATAGGATGGGACCATATCTTAATAGAAATTAAGGTAAATGGTGAGAGAGAAAGATAGGGGGAGGAAAGAGGGTGAAATGGAATGGGGTAAATTATATGTCATTTAAGAGGCAAGCAGGAGACCTTTTAGTGGAGGGAAAAAGAGGAGAGCTGAGAAAAAAAAAACAAGAAGTTTACCCTCATCACATTTGACTAAAGGAAGGAATAAAATGCACACTCATTTTGGTATGAAAACCTATCTTACAGTACAGGAAAGTGGGGGAGAAGGAGATAAGCAAGGGGGGGGATGATGGAAGGGAGGGCAATGGGAGAAGGGAGCAATCTGAAGTCAATACTCAGGGAGGGACAGGATCAAAAGACAGAATAGAAACAATGAGGGGCAGGATAGGAGGGAGGGTAATTCAGTTAGTCTTACACAACACGACTATTATCAAAGTCATTTGCAAAACTACACAGATAGGGCCTATATTGAATTGCCTGCCTCCCCAAAGGGAATGGGTGGGGAGGGAGGGATGGGGAAAATTTGGAACTCAAGTTTTAGGAACAACTGTTTAGTATTGTTGTTGCTACTAGGAAATAAGACATACAGTTAGTGAGGAATAGAAAGTCATCTGGCCCTACAGGACAAAAGAGAAGATGGGGACAAGAGAAGGGAGGGACGGTAGAAGAGAGGGCAGATTGGGGATAGGGAAAATTAGAATGCTCGGTGTATTGGGGTGGGGGGGAGGGGATAAATGGAGAGAAAATTTGGAACCCAAAATGTTGTGAAAATGAATGTAAAATGTTAAATAAATAAATTTATATTAAAAAAATAAAAAATAAAAATAAAAAGAATTAGCCAAATGGAAAAGAAGGTTCAAAAGCAATGCACTTCTCACCTATCTTTATGACATTAGAGGCTACATTACTGCAGGTGTTTGAATAGTAATCCTGAACAGATTTAAGTAGTAAGAGAAAGTGAATGACTATTAGAACAAGGAAAATAACAAAAGATAATCATATCTTTCCAGTTTAACTGCATTCACTCAATTAACTACTAAAAAAAACCAATAAACCATCTGAATCATTTATTCTTCTCTCAGTAAATGATTTCTTATTTTTCAAGGTTATTCCATTATTTATGGTTGCCAGGGTGAAGAAATGAGCATTCTACATCTAATGTTAGTTAAATCTTTAGTGGACAAGTAATAGCCAGATACAAGTTCTGCGACATGAAAAACTATGATAATGAACAAAGACAAAGCAAAACTATTCAATCCTCATTTTACTTCTGCTTTTCCCCTTGCAAAGAGAATATCTGGACTAACTGGGGGTGAGTGGGGAGTAGCTAAAGGAATCTGAAATCCAAAATATATTAATAAGCAAGAGGTGAAGTAAATAAGAAGTTATGTTTGACAAGTTCGGGATACTAGGCCCAAAAAAAGAAGACCCCAAGATACTAGGGAAAAAAATTCATAATCCAAGGGACTCTTGATACAAAATGCCATCCACAGCCAGAGAAAAAACTATAGAGTAGGAACGCAGAATGAAGCACACTATTTTCTCTTTTGTTATGCTGTATTTTGTTTTTTCTCATGGTTTCTCACATTCATTTTAATTCTTCTACGCAACATGAAAATGTGTTTAATAAGAATGTATGTATGGAACCCATATAAGATTGCATGCCATCTTGGGAAGGGGGAAAGGAGAAGAAAATTTAAAATTTATGGAAGTGATACTTGAAAACTGAAAACAAACTAATTTACCAAAAACAAAACAAAACAAAAAAACAACCACAGAACTTGTATACATGATGGCTGGGGCACCCTCAATGATATCAAAGATAGTGAAAAATAACAAAGATGACAGAAGACTAGAAATGGGCAAAAGATGTTTTGATTTCAAAGAAGGCAAGACACTGAAATATGCATACTATATGGCAATGAACTTCACAAAGTTTGGGTAAAATTATTTAATATTTTGTTACAGGGGGATGAGGAAAGGAAATAAGCATTTATACAACAACCCATCTGTGCCAGGCACTATGCACTAAACACTTTACAAATATCTCATTTGGTCCTCACAAAAATGCTGAGAGGCAGGTGCAGTTATTATCCCTATTTTGCAGTTGATGAACTGAGGTAAACAAAGGTTAAATGATTTGCCCAGAGTCACACACTGGTTAAGTATCAGAGATCAGATTTTTAACTCAGGTTTTCCTGAGCCCAGGACTAGTAAGTACTCTATTGTGCCAATTAGCTACCTCCACTGATAAAGGAGAGTTGACAAGGAACTAGTATAACCTAATCAAGATCAAGTTGTAGAAATCTACATTTTTTTTTTGACAAGGTAACAAGGCTGGCAGAATAGGTGGAATATTGTAGAGATAATCTGCATATATACCAGCAGAGGATCCCAGACAATCTCTTGAGTTGGCTCTTGCGAACAGGATAAAGAGAACATTACAGTGGATTCAGAATTAAGTGAGTGATTTTACTCAAAGAGGAATCATTAATGAGATAATATCAATTTAGGAGGTAATCTTCAGGTGCATGTCCAAAGGGGCTGTTCTTTGCCATACATTGTTAATATTTTTATAAATGCCTTGTATAAAGTTAACAGACAGTAAAATTGTAGTTGACAAAGTTATAGGGGGATAGTCAATACGCTAGATGATAATTTGTCCCCCCCCAAAATAAACAAAAATAACAGAAAATAACATTAAGCTGAATTTAATAAAAAACAAATTTTTCCAACTGAGATATTTGTAAAAATAAATTTCATAATAAAATAGGGAGTGTTGGTTTGTCTGCTTTCAGGCAATTAGAGAACAGACTATCATGTGGAAGAGGAATTACACTGATTCTACTTGGTACCAGAGTGCCTAAAAATATCTGGTAATAGCTTACAGAGAGGCAAATTCAGGCTCCAAATAAGAAAAAGCTACGTTACAATGACAGCTATGTAAAAATAGAAGTAGTCCCTTTCAACTGAGGTCTTCTGGCAAGAGTAAGATGACATCTTACTAGAGATACAGTGGAGGAGATTCATAGTTAGATGTGGATTGAACTAGGCAGCCTTTAGTTCCTTCCAAGTCTCACATTCTGGAAGGATGTACAGGTGTGTGTTATGAATATATTTTAAAATATTTATCCCATTGCAAATAGTTTAACATCATCAAAGACAATTTCTTGGTACCATCTAAAGCTAACCTTAAATAAATGAAAAATCCCTATGTTGTTTTGTGTTTGTTTGGTTTTTTTTTGGGGGGGTGGATGTAGGTAAGGGACTGCAGGTGGGGGGAAGTAGGAAAAGCACAGCAGTGACATTATGGTTTAATTTAAATTAACACAAGGATTTCTTTATATTACTCTTTGTAAAATCACTTACCCATTGCTTTTGTTTCTTCCCTTTTAGCATTTAGAAGGGAAAATTTGAATTTTGCTCGAACTTCACTTTTGGGGCAGCTGACTAAAAGCAAATATAAGGACAAGTAGTCTTTACTTTCATCATCTAATCCCTTTGGATTTACTCTCAGGCACCTAAAATAAAACAAGTTCATATGGAGAAATGTAAGAATTTAAAAGTTTCTTTTAAAGTGAGCTACAATGAAAATATAATTTATATTATATGATACAAATGGCATCTCTAAGACATCTATAGTCCTTTAATTTTTCCACAGTATAAAGAATTTATTTCAAATTAGTACATTCCTTATTGAGGTCTATCAGAAAATAAAAATTAGCAATATAAAGCAATTTATAACAAAAAGTCTTACCATTTCATTTTGTCATTTGGGCCTGATGAAAATGTAGAACTTTTTAAAACTTCACCCATTTCTTCTCTACAAAAACTGAAGTTATTAATGGTCCACATGTAGGAAAATTTTACTACTTTAACCTGAAAGAGTCAAAAAGTTACATTTGTAAGATTTTTCTGCATTTTTCATACAGGCTATAGAGCTTTTGGGGTAAGGGCAGGGAAAGAAGACATCAAACCTGTGATGTACTAGGAAGATCACAATAACTCCTTCTGGTGATACACTTTCTCTGAAATTTACCAGTCTAACAGAAACTAAGATAGTTTGATCAGAGGAAGGGCTTTAATACAGGCTTGCCTAACTTCTAATACACTCTACATTTTTGGTTCCCCTCCATATGTTCAGAAAAAAATTTTTTTCCTCAAAAGCCAGTTATTATTTTAAAGTTTAAAGTAAGGAATCTGATATAAAGTGTACTTGCCTGTGTATAACACCAACTTTCGGCTATAGGCCCACAGGTCATCTCTCCAGGTGGAGGTGGAGTGGGTACCCTAGACATTGCCATTTTATTGTGGGTTTTTTTTTAATCAAGTCAGTAATCTATATTTCAGTACTTTACCTGTGAATAAAATAGGTTGATGTCAGCTTATTTAATACTTTAATGACTCAAATAACAAAACAGTGATAGTAAAGAATTAGAAACAGCAGATGTCCAACAATTGGGGAATGGCTAAACAAATTTCATTACATTAGTGTAATGGAATATTACTGTGCTGTAAGAAATGATGAATGAGACAAATACAGAAAATATGCCAACATCCATATAAACTGATACAGTAAAAGAAGAGCCAAGAACGACTATAATCATAGAAATATAAAAAAAGCACACACTGAAAAATCAGAAGTGAATATATTTAGAACAAGCACAGCTCAAAAAAAAAAGGATATATAAGAAGGTCTTCTCACTGTCAGTTGCAGAGGTGGCACACCCACATTGTTACAGATTATTTTCAGACTTTTTCAACGCATTTATCAGTTAGACTGATTTTTCTCTTCTTTTTTATCTTCAAAATCGCTAAATTCCTATATGGGATGGTTCCTTAGGAGTTGAATATGGAGAGATAAAGAGTTCTGACAAATGTGGCTGGGGATTATCTTGTTTTATTTTAAGTAATTCATAGTCCAAGTAAGCAATAAAGCATTAAAATTAGACAAAAAAAATTAAAAGTATCAGCAGTTTATGAGGATATGCTTTCAAGATACAACTGTTTTAAAGAATAACCTCATATACTAAGGAAATAATAAGCTAAGTGAGGAATGGACAATGAAAAAAGCAAGGTAAGTGGTCCCAAACCATAGCCAAATGTAACTGTCCATCAACTTATAAAATCAAACAAATGAATGACTATTATGTGTACAGAACTGTTCACAAAGAATTTATAACTTAGTGGGGGAGACAGAACAAATAAAAGGATGAATTAACAAATTTGTAAGTGTCAACTGAATAGTATAGGACAGTTAAGTTTCATAATAGATCTCTGCCTAGTTCCTTGAGGGGCTTACATTCTGAAGGCAAAGAAGTGTAGAAGAAGTGATTTTGGGGGTGAAGATGAGGGTGGTTGAGGGGTGGGTCAGCAGCAAAAATCCACAGTCATTCCAAGAGTTGATTACTTAAAAGAATTAAGAATCCATGAAAAAAGATTCCATTTAGGATAACACTATTTACCAAAATCTTTATAAGATATTCTCCAGGCTGAAAATTAATTACAAAGATAATGGAGGATTAAACACAAGCACCAAGCACTCTACTTGCAGTTCTCCTTAGGCAGAGAAACCTCTATTTGGGGAGAATGGAGGGAAGCCTAAATATCTCTTCATATCATAACTAAACAAGATTAATGAGGACTATCTATTCTTACAAAGTATTTAGTATGAAACCATCATCTTGCACTATAATGTGAAAGGGCTATTGATAAATAAAACAGAACTGTGATGTCAAATGGTTCATTAATCAACTTATGAAAATTTGGAACTGAAAATTGAAGAAGACTCTCTAACAGTAATATATGTGAATGGGATATGATGAAGATTACAGGTGCAGAAACAGATTTTAAAAGCAGGCCCCAGAGATCATTTTTGAGAATCTATCTCCAGAATTTCGTGGTGAATGAAAGAGAATAAATATTTAAATGGCTATAAGGATCAAAGTCAGAACGAATACAGGGTTTGGGGTCCTAAGACCCAGGACTGACATTCTGCTCTATTACTCCCTGTAGGATTCTGGCTTCACAAAAGGAAAAGACTAGACTGAATGAGCAATAAAACTCCTCCCAGCTCTAACTCCTATAATCCCAACCAAATATCAACAGCACAAAAAGAACAACGATAAAGTACTCACCAAAAAGAAAAGGAAGGGTTTGGAGATATGGGTGTAGAAATCATTTGCACATTAGGTAACAGAAGAAATTATAAATTCTAAAAGGGAGTGAAGAGAATAAACAGAAACAAGCCTCACCCACATTGTTAACAAAAAAGGGGTCATCTGAAGCTTATAGGTTCATAAATACCGAGTTGATTTATCAGAAAATATTATTGATAGAGTAAGTAGTCATCTAGTAATAAAATTCTAAGAAAAACAAAACTAGTTCGATGCAGGGCTCGGCATTAGCACTAAATATTCATCTATTTCAGTTGTTCATTACTAAAGGAGTATTTTGTGTCATTTGGTAGATGGTACCCCAACTATTTCAGGCCTTTTGTTATTCTGAAAGGAATCTCCACACAGAGTATTATATAAACGTATGTCAGCTATTATCATCGCTGCTGCTACTACAGCACTCTACCTGTCAAAAGCTTTTTGTACATCTACTGAAATAATTATGTGGACAGTTCTGTGCATACAGTCAGGAAAACAACTTCCTGAATTCAAATCTGGCCTCAGACACTTACTAGCTGTCTGGTAAGTCAGTTAACCTCAGTTTGCCTCAGTTTCCTCATCTATGAAATGAGTTTGAGAAGGAAATGGCAAACCATCTATATCTCCAATATCTTTGCCAATAAAACCCCAAAAAGGAGTTAAAAAAAAAAAAAGAGAGTTGGATATGATTGAAAACTGAACAACAAAGAAAAGATATGACAAGATATTCCAAACCCACTCCTTTGGAGACATGAGCACTCCAGAGTTGTGACAAATTGTACATATTCAAACATTTCTTGTGTATTACTTTATTTTGCCGATTTTCACCCCCTTTTGTTTCCATTTAAAAATGATGTTTGTTATATAGGATGGATGTCTGAGAGGGAAGAAAGCCAGGAGAAATTTTGTTGATGAAAAAAAGATCAATAAAAGTGATTTTTAAAAAGTAAATGAAGTTCTCAAAATTTAATACAAAGTAAGAATGGGCTTTAAAATAGTCTATAAATTGAGAAACATTTTAAAAATAGTCACATAGGATAAAATGGAATACAGAATAAAACTAAGTGCTACATTCGATGATTCCAAAAGCAAATACAAGCTGCATTCATGTTATGAGATATAACAATATTTCACAGACGTCAAGTGATGAAAGTACTACATTATGCTTAAAGGCACCATAGACAATGAACAATTACCACTACTGATCATATATGCACCAAGATATAGTATGTAAATTCATAAAAAAAATTTAGACAAATAAAAAGAAACAAGACAGTCAGAAACCTTGACGTTCTACTCTCAAAAATCTAACAGATCATTTTCATTAGATTTTGGAAATTAATAACTCTTGTAGCGGCCACCTAAAAGTGAGACTACTTAAAGAAAAAAAGACTCTGCAAAAGCACAGAGATCAGAACACAAAAATACTAAGTATATCTTCTATATGAAAAATTAGTAAGAATAGCAATTTTAAGTGTCCAAAAGATGAAAGGGGAAGCCTAAATGGGGAATAAGTAAACATAGCCAGAATTAGTAGTGGGTCAACAAAAAAAAAAAAAAAAAAAAAGAAACTAAAAACTGTGTACAAGAAAGTGAAGAAAATATGACAAAGTTTGGAGGTACAAGAAGAGTAGTTCTCAAAAGAAATATGTATTAGTAAAGTACAAAAAGATTGAGAACATGCAATTAAAAACATATAACATTAACAAACCTAAAATAAAAACAAAGGGGAAAATCTTGAAAGTGAAAGGAAAATTAAAAAAGCATTAGAAATGAAAAACAAAAGCTTAAAATTGACTTTTTAGCCAATTTAAAAGCAAAGTCAATCAAAATTTTTAAATGACCAAGGTGAATTCACAGCGAATAAAGATCAATAGAAGTATTCAAAAGTACCATACTCAATTTTACATGCAAAAGGGAGAATTTCAAGGAAAAATATGATTAACTGTAAAATTATCAAATACTAAAATTAGAAAAAAGAAATAGATACCTATGAAGCTCAGAAAGAGAAAGTGAAGCTATAAATGAACTAACAGGGAGGAAAAACCAATCTTGGTACAGATAGATTTACAAGTATATTTTATGAAATACTGTTATTTTATGATTATTTAAAAAGTAATTAATAATTTGCATGCCACAAAAATTACTCTAATTAAATATAAATGTATTCTATTTTTTTTTTGAGATAAATATGGTACCATTAGCCATACTAAGGAGAAAGCAGAAAAATATGGACCAATCAAAGTAATTGATTCCATTAAAATCCTAGTTTAAAAAAAAACAACAGCAATATATATAAAATAAAATTATTCACTAGAACTAAAAGTTTGACTTATAACAAGGATTCGTGAATAGGGCAACATTAGAAAAACAATTAGCATCATTGTTCACATAAAACAAAAACCACATGATTTTTATCAATAGCTGCAGAAAAGGCCTGTGATAAAGTGGTACAAGGGCCTCTTTTTGATTTGATAAAAAACAAATTTACTCTAAAAGCATGCTGGAACATTACTTGCAAATATAAACTATTCAAAGCTTTCACAATAGAGGGGTGAAAAAGCAATGTTCCCTCTTTCAACTACTGCATAATAGTTTTAGAAATGCTCAAGAGAGCAGTAAGATAAAAGATTTAGTGTCATAAATGTGTGGAAAAGAACGAGTAAAATTATCCCTATTTGCAGAAGGGATAATGTCTGAATTAGAAAATAATAGTTTCCACAAAGAAATGAAGTGATTATTATAAGTATGAGTAACATGGAACAATAAAAAATAATATTCATGAAAATATTTCTGTAGAAAACAATAGAACTGCATTCAAAGTAACTGTAAAAAGTTAAACATGTACCAAAAGAAAAGACAAAAAGTTGTCTTTCTTTGAAGAAGTCCAGGATTATGGATGTGTGCAAATCAGATATTTTTGTTGTATTATTAACTCAGAATTGCTGCCACCACACCCCCCCCTTTTGAGGGGAAGGGTATTAAGAGAAGGGAAAAGAAGAGGAACAGACTGGAAAATGTAGGTGATGTGATAACAAAAAACAACAGTAACATTTTTTTTTTTTAAATAAAGGGGAACTCACTGTGGGCATCAAACTTGCTATATCTGAAAACAGTGATATAAGACAATACGAATACGAATAAATGCTTTTTAAAAAAGAAATATCATAAATTTCTTAAACTATCACAAATAAAGTTTTGTGTAGGAATCCACAGAATAAGTCCAAAAAGTTAGCAGTCTTACATTTTCATATAAAGTGCCTAAGTTTGTATGCTACCTCAATAATACCATTTCTTTAAAAATGCAGGTTCTAGACAGACTTAATTCCTATAATTCATATAGATTAACAAAAGTTAATGAAGTGAAATCAAGATAAATAAGGATACTAGGTTAACAACATGGTGACACCTTTATGTCTTCTTGACTCTCATTTTGTGTATACTACTTAATTAACAATATAAGAATTCAATATGATACTACTCTCTAATCATCACCATGGAAGAGCAAATGAACCATCAAAGTGAAAACCAGAAATTGTTCTACTGGTTATAGGATTTTAACGCTATTATATATACTGTTTGTTTGTTTTTTTTTTTTAACTTAGGTTAAACTGCTATTATAGGGCAAAAAAACCTGTCTAGAACACTAGCACACTTGTGACTTCATCATCACAGATGTCCCTTTCAACAACAACAGCATTCAATAACTGCCCATCCATGTAACTCTCCTCATCACTACCCAAAATTCACTAAAGATTTTACTCCCTATGACTCCCTTCTTCAAGTTGTCCTGCCATCATGGGAGAGAACACACAGGATTTCCCTGGCTCTCATTCCCCTACAAAAAACCATATTATTTTTTTCAATCCTTTTCTTTTTGATGACATCTTTTACACCAGTCCTTTCTAATTTCTTGTTTGTGATAAATGATAGCCCACTCATGCCCATTAGAAATTTTTTCAATTGCCCCTCATTTGATCCTCAATATTTCAGTTCTTCATAAGTGTTTTCAATGTCTCATAGACACACATCATCAACAAGAGAAAAATAGGTTTTTATTTCAGGAGGATATTTGGGGTTATTAAAACATCAAAATTTTCCAAATTCCCAAAAGTAATCCAAACTCTATTAAATTTTCATGCTAATTTATTGCTTATTTAAGTGTCTGAATTGCAATGATACATACACACACACACACACACACACAACATACTAGTTATCTATTCAAAAGCATGGCAATCAACATCCATCTACTTGACTTTATTTTCTGTATGGATATCCAAGTAATAATGTAAGTATAACCCTATATTTCCTTTAGGGCACTGAATTATTTCTGGGATTAATAAAAAATGAGGGGAGAAATGGCATGCAATTAAGACAAGTACAATCTGACCTTTTTAAAAGGGCTGCTGATTAGAAAAATGAGAAAGAGAAGGAAAGACATTGATGGGTTTTGCAAAAAGGGACAAAAAAAAATCCCTTAGTAAAACAGTTCACCTATGTGCTAAACTGAGGGGGACATCAACTGAGGACAATGTCAGTTTAGAACGTAAACTCACTTCAAATATATTAGAAGGACAGTTGGAAGCATATGATGCTTTGTAACAGAAGCAGTAGAAGGATAAAAGTTTCAAGAATGCTCACAGTTGGGATTTCTTGCAAAGCTACCTTATTTTAATATTTGGTCTAATCCTCATTTTACAGATAAGGAAAATGAAGCTCAGAGGAGAGACATATATGCTTTGAAAATCCTAGGAGTACATAAGAAAATCTATTTACTCTAATACAGTAATGGTATTTTTTCAAAAGAAAGCTATCCTTGAAGGCAAGACCTGTTTTTCATGTTTGTCTTTATGTACCCTGTATATAGTAGGCCCCTTAATTAACGGCTATTGAATTGGGGTTTATTTTAAGTTATAAAGGAACTGGCTATTCCTTCAGGAAACTACAATAAAGTACAATGAAAAATATTCACCATAAAGACTAGAACAATGGTTCTTAAACTTTTTGTGTGTCATAGATACTCCTCTCCAAATCCCTGGCTTTGGTAGTCTTATGAAACCTATGAACAATATCTCAGAATGCTTTTAGCTACATAAAATACTAAAAAGGAAGACAATTATATTAAAATAAAGATGTATTCTTTTTCTCTCATAGTTTATGGACCCATGAAATCTACTCCCCAGATCCCTTTGGGTAGTTTGCAGATCCTAGGTTAAGAACCCCTGGCCTAGAATAAGAAGAAAATGTTGCCTAAGAAAAAAACCTAAGTGTCTACATAACAATCTGTTCCTCTAATTCTAAGCAGTGCTATTATTTATCTGTTAAAAAAAATCAGTTTTATGAGGCATACTCAGTTCAAGAGAGAAAAACCAGCAGGTACCTTTCACAGTTTTAAATGCTGCTTCCTGATAAACCACAAACGGCTAATTACGATTTTTTTATTTTAAGTTGAATAATTTTGAACACAAGATTGTCTGTTCATAATTAAAAATCAAAATTACTGACATAGTATTTTAATTTTAAAATGTAGATTTTTCACAGAAAGTTTTAAAAAGTTTGTTCTTGGAACCAGGGGAAAATGGCAGACTACGTGTTCAGTTTAAAAAGCCACCTAGAACACAATATCACAATTTATGTACTCCTGTTTCCATCACATAATCATAGCACAACATATGTACAGCCAATAAAAACTGGCTTATCTTAGTTTTAAACACAACTATTTCACTCAAGACTATGCCATCTGTCAAAACAAATTCTTCAATTAAAAAAAAATTAGATTTAAAACCACAGCAGTGACCTGAAACATGAACATCTCTTGAACACTTTGAATTTTAAAAAGTAACTTTTAGTTGTCTGCAATCTTCCTCCATCCTTCCAGTTGTCATGCCACTAAGTTAAATTGTATGACTTTCTTATGAATGAAGACATTTAAGTAGTGTATCCATTGTGAAATTTACTTTAATTAATATTTAAGAGGATTCAAGGACATGGAACCTGCAGCCTCAAGGCCACATGTAACTCTCTTAAGTTCTCAAGTGCAGCCCTTTAACTCAGTTCAAGTTCTACAGAACAAAGCCTTTTATTATGAGGATTTGTTCTATGAAGTTAGGATCTGGTAAAAGGACTACATTCGAGAATCTAGAAAATCACGTGGCCTCAAGACCACAGGTTCCTCATCCCTGGACAGACAATACTATTTTTTATTTCTATTGATGGTGTTCTGTATTTAATTATTTTTGAATTGTTTTATTACAAAGGTTTACATTCCTCAAGAATTTAAAATTACCTGAAATACACCAATTTGACTTCTCAACCAAATTATTATAATAAAGCTGAAAGGAAAAGTACAATCGGTAAAGGGCAGTTAAGCGGCACAGTTGATAAAGTGCTGGGCCGGGAGTCACACAGATTCATCTTCCTGAATTCAAACCTGACTTCAAACACTTTTATGACACTGGATGAGTCACTTAACCATGTCTGCCTCAGTTTCCTTATGTTTGAAATAAGAAGGAGAAGTAAATGGCAAACCATTCCAATGTCTTTGCTAAGAAAACTCCAAAATGGGATTTATGAAGAGTAGGACATGGTAGAAAATGAACAACAAAACTGCTAAAAATAAACAAATAAAGTGGCAACATAACTAAGAAAAATATACCTCACTTTACACTAATATGTTTCTGAAAAGAAACAGTAAAATAATTTTTGTAAATAGAAGTATTTTCATTAGTTTCAAAAATATTTCATTCCTGATTAATTTTCAATTAGCCTAGGTTCCAAACACAAAACTAAAATTTCCTCCTTCTCCCCACATTCATTAAATATGCATTTAAATACACTACTAATGTTAAGGAAATTAATTTTAAAACAAATCCTCATCCTTTACTATACAGATGTACATACACACACAATAAGATAGCTTTAGCAATTACTTTCTCTCCTTACTCACTTTACCAGATAAATACAAAGAAAATCACTTATTTGAAAACATTTTTATAGTCTGTGTCTCTGATAAAGACCTCACTTTTAAATTATATAGAGAACTGAGTCAATTGTATAAGACAAGTCATTCCCCAACTGATAAATGGTCAAAGGATATGAACATGCAGTTTACAGAGGAAGAAATTAAAATTATCTATAGCCCCATGAAAAAATGCTCTAAATCATTATTGATTAGAGAAATGCAAATCAAAATAGCACATAACACCTATCAGATTGGTTAACATGACAAAGCAGGAAAGTAATAAATGTGAGAGAAAATATGGAAAAATTGGAACACTAATGCATTGTTGTTGGGAGCTGTGAACTGGTCCAACTATTCTGGAGAGTGATTTGGAACTTTGCCCAAAGAGCTATAAAATTGTGCCTACCCTCTGACTCAGCAATACCACTTCTAGGCTGTATTCCAAAGAGATCACAAAAAGGGGAAAGGGTCCACCTGTACAAAAATATTTATAGCAGCTCTTTTTGCGGTGGCAAAGAACTGGAAATTGAGGGGATGTTCATCAATTGGAGAACGGCTGAACAAGTTGTGGTTTATGAATGTAATACAATACTACTGTGCTATAAGAAATGAGCTGGCAGACTTCAGGAAAAACCTGGTAAGACTTAACATGAACTGATACAGAGTGGAATGAACAGAACCAGGAGAATGTTGTGCACAAGAACAGCCACACTGTTCGGTGACTGACAAACTCCAAAGGACTCATGATAGAAAATGCTATTCACATCCAGAGAAAGAACTCTGGAGTCTGAATTGCAGATGGAAATACAGTAATTGCTCTCCTTTTCTTTTGTTTCTTCTTTCACATGTTTCCTCCCACTAGTTCTAACTCTTCTTTACATGATGACTAATGTGAAATTATGTTTAATATGCATGTATAAGTAAAGCTTATAGCTGTCTTGGGAAGGAGGGAGAAAATTCACAACTCAAAATCTTATAGAAGTGAATGTTAAAAACTAAAAATAAATTATTTTAAAATGCATTAACTATTTTTATGGTGGAAAAAAACTGAAACAAAGTTTGAGCCCACTAACTGTGGAATGGCTAAATAAAATGTGCATTTTACGTTACAAATAAAAAAAAATCATTTATTTGTAACGTAATTTCTTCCTAGAAGAAATGAAGTAAGTTTTTAAATGATCTTAAAAATAAAATGGTAACTGTAGAGGAAGGCATGGGATACATAAAGAGCTTCAGAGAAAAAGCTGTAAGGAGAATAAATAGTTTTAGTACAATACATACACAACCTTCTCAATTAACAGATTCCTTGAAATTTAAATCTGGCAAAGAGAGGATGATGACTCCATGAGACAGGAAATATTAGAACTGAATCAATTTTGTGGGTAGTGCTATAATAAAACTGGCCATCTGATATATCTTACATTCTACTATATAACCAGCCCACCCTCCTTTTTTCAGATACACATCCTTGACAATGGTTTGGGTTTTTTGTTGCTATTGCTGTTACATCTTACACAGCAATCAACACTAGTCAAGTTTAATGGCCTACATATATCCAATTCTTACCTCCACTGCCCTTTGTATTAGTTACAATTTTTGTTCTTTGAAATGTGTAAGGTTTCATGAATCACTGATATCTATTATCACTGAAAGAATTCTAACATGAAAGATAGATCGGTGTATTGGAATTATTGAAAGCCCTTAATGCAACCAGTCTTCTCTCCAAGTCACTATACACATGCAGTACCTGTCCCAAGATATATACACTAAAGAGCTAGCCATTCAATTGGTATAATTTTAGCAACATACATTTTCATTCACTTGTTTCTTCCTATGTGGAATAACAAACAAATCTCTTCTATATAGCCAGAAACCTCATTAAAATCCTGTTTTATTAAAAAGGCACAATGTCATCAGCAAAGAGAAGAATCTGGAAGACTTTACTATCTGCAGAGTATTGCTCTTTCATTTGGACTCTATGCAAGACATACTCCAAGAATCTGAAAAAATTCTCCAAGCATATGTTCATTTTCAAATGATTACACAGACTATGAAGGAAAACTATAAATATCGTAAGCTCATAAACAGTGAAAAAGAAAAAGGAAAAACAACATTTTAGGATCACAGTTAATAAGTAAGTCTTTTGCATTAAGAAAGGAAAATTATGTGTGGAAGTGACTTTGTTCAATTCAATTAATACGTTAAATGACTACTATTAAAATCAAATCTGAATGCTGCAAAACCATGATTATGCTTAGCACCAAAGAGAGGACCACAAATAATAAATGGTTAAACTATATGAAGGGGTAATATTCTAGAGAAGATCTTAGGAATCAATAATCATATAAAAAATACTCCAAATCATAAATAAGAGAAAATGCAAATTAAAGTAACTCAAGGATCCAAATCACAGTCTTCAGATTCATAAGCTGACAAAAAAGAAAAGCAGCAAATGTTAAGAGGGGCCATGGGAAAATAGGCACATTAATACAGTGTTGACAGAACTGTGAATTTCTCCAGAAATTCTGGAAAACAATTTGGAAATATTACTGTGCATTCCCTTTGGCCCAGCAGTAGCACAACTAAGCACATATTCCAAAGAAATTTATTTTAAAAGGCTCATGTAAACAAAAATATTTGTAACAGTTTTTGTAGTGGAAAGGAACTGGAAAATAAGGCAGTACCCATAAATTGGAGGATTGCTAAATAAATGATGGCATACAGATGTAATGAGGTATTATTATGACTTAAGAAATGACAAAAGGGAAAGATTCAAAGAAATTCAGAATGACTTATTTAAACTAATACAGAATGATGTGAGCAGAACCAGAAGAGCAATGAAAAACTTAACTCTCATCAATGGTAATGACTAAATTTCAGAGGACTCACAGTGAAGCACCTTGACAGCGGGGTGACAAATTCAGGGTGCAGAATGATATTTTGTCATGACAAACATGAAAATTTGATTTCCTTAACTATTTGTCACAAAGATTTGATTTTTTTAACAGAAAAGTGGTGGAATAAATCATGGCTACTGGAGAAAGAGAAAACTGGCACTGCTGAATGAATGAAAGATAACAGAAGATGGGCTTATACAAATGCCTGGGAAAAAAAGCAATGAACAGAAAACGATGACTATGAAAGACTCTCATTTTCCAAAGGTCACTTGTAGTCAAATGCAATCAAAGGAATATGAAGGCAATACAAAGGCAAAACTACTAAAAAAACAAAAACAAAAAAACTACTAAAACTACTACTAGCAAATAAGGAATTTAATGATTAAATATGAAAAGTAGAATTGATAAATATAGTAAAAACTCTAGTAGTAGAAAACTATGATATTCAATTGCTATACTGATAATTAGAAAAATAAGTTATGAAATGTACCCCTTAAGATACTTACTTAATCTTTATGAAAATCCCAAGTTAAAAATGACCTACAATCTTTTTCTAACCTTCATCAATAACCTCAATATTTTCAACATCCATGAAGAAGTAACTAGGAGCTATTTTATTCTATTTTTTTTTAAAACAACAAATGCACTGAAGATGAACATCTGAAGAAAACTGACCAGCAGTATAGGTGCTTCAAATTATATGAAGTCTTACTGAAGGAAATGGAGATGTTAAACTTGGAGGAGACATAGGTAGGACATAGGAGTCTTTAATTTTGGGATTAGATTTGTTCTTCATGGCCCCAGAAACAAAAAAGAAAAAAAAAAAAAGGAAAAAAAAGCTGATATGTGGCAGATTTAGACTCAATTTAAGGAAATCTGTCAAAAGAAAAGCAGTCATTGTGGGCCAAATCACCAATACCCAGGGTTCATAACTACAGACATCCTGCCATTGAACAATCAGTAATAATTCTCTTAAGGCCAGTCATTTAACCATTTCTGAATCCGTCTAACAATATAATCATCTAATTTACATTTCTCCATCTCAAAAAACTGCTATGTGACACTTCTGGTTAAAATTTCAGTAAACAATATCTACACTACTGCACTCACCTAGCAGTTTAGTAATCCTGCTCCCTCTTCTCCCCCTCCAAGAAAGAAAATAAGGATACACCTAGAATTACCTGTTCTTGATGAAACTATCAAGATTAACTCTATAATTAATTCCCCTTTCTGGATGGTCCCTATGTCTAATAACAAGCAAATGAAGTTGTACTAAAACCTCATGTGAATTTGTTTCATGTGCATGATTATTTTTATCCTTGAAATTCAATTTAATTATGTTAAGATAATTATCATAATGTAAAGTTTCACAGAATCACAAAATATCAGATTTAGAAGTGAACCAAGTGACTAATGTGGAAATATGTTCAATATGATTGTACACATTTAACTTTTATTAAATTGCTTGCTGTCGTGGTGGGGGGAAGGGAGGGAGAGAGAAAAAATTTGAAACATAATTTAGAAATCTTATAAAAGATGGTGAAGATTAACTTTACATGTAACTGGAAAAAATTAAAATACTATTAATTGGGGGGTGGGGAGAGAAGTGACCCAAGGCTAGCCTAACCCCCATTTAAAAAAGAACTCTTTATGCCACTGGAGAAGATATGTTTTATCTAGACTTTTGTTTGATGACCAATATATAGTAAGAGGGCACATACTGAGTCAGCCCCTTCCATTTTTGGATAGTTTTTGTTATTAGCAGGTTTTTTCTATATAGTAACCTGCCACTTTTTAACTTCTTTTGCTTCTAAGACCAAGAAGAACAAGTTTAATCTATTATAGAATTTTTATAAGAATCAAAGATATGCTCATTGTTCTAGCCCCACAGATTAATGTTCTTTTAACTTTTTTTCTTTTTTGGGGGGGTGGGGGAGGGTATAAGGATAACTGTCCTCCAATATTGTAGTACCTCTCCCATTTTTCACGGTCTTATGGGCTACAGTAATCAATTTTTTTCAATACCCATGGATTTAGTTTATCTGGGCCAGGTGACTTCAATTCAAAGGCAACTAGATACTCCCTTAGTATTTCCTTACTTATCCTGGTATCAATTCCCTAGAAATTTTTCTTTTGTCATTTCCAGTACACAGGCCATTATTCTTTGAGAAGAGAAGCAAAATAAGTTAAGTAGCCATCTTATCCGTTGTCAAGTATAATCATTCCATTCACTTCAAGAAAAGGTCCTATTCCTTTTATCCTTTTTATCCCAATAAAGATTAATTTTTTTAACTGAATATACCTTTTGAAAATATAATACACCTCATCCTCCTTTTTATTTATCCAGTTTCTTCTGAAAAAGATACACAAATTATAGGCATATTTTAGCCATGGGTTTCATCTCACCAAGTCAGTTACAACTGAGATCAAATTGGGCATTTGGATATAAACGTTTAAATTCAGAGACTTTGCTAACTGACACTTAATCTAAGATTTTAGACTCCTATGAACTTAATAGCTATCTCAAAAGAATAGCTTTTCATTGTATCGATTCACTATTGTACTTAGCCTGAAATAGGTGGTCTTCTTCCAATCGTTTTTGGTTTAAAGCCCTTTTGTTCTGATTAACTACAATATTACTACAGAAAAATCTATAAAAGACACAAATTGTTCTTTTTCAAAAATTAAAGAGAAAAGATAAAGACATATAAATTTTCTGTAACTATAACAAAACTATCTTAGCTCTCACTACAGTTAACTAAACTAGTTCCCAGTATGGTCAATATTAAACTATAAGAAACTCACTGGGTCAGGGGTAAACCCACATCCAATGTAAACTTCAATTAGTTAAGAGAAGTAATGATTCCATTCAGAAACAAGGAGAGGAAACAGGCAGGCAGACTTCTGCTTTCCGGCAACCTATTCTTTAATGAGTCGCTACTATTTACCCAACTACTACTAGAAATTTTTAAAAATAATTTATATTACAGACCTATTATTATGTACAAGGCACTAAACTGGATAACAATATGCTTGAGGTCTTTTTAACTGGAATTGTGGTAGAATAAAAATATAATTAAAAGTCCTCAAAGTTAGAAATGTATTTGGAAATCATATGATTCAAAACTGGACAGGACCTTTAAGGTCATCTAGTCTACTCCACTTAAATATCTAGATGATAAATTTGAGGCCCAAGAACATTAACTGGCTTGCCTAAAATTATTTAAATAGTAGCCTCCAAATTCAGGACTATTTTTGCCTCACCAAAGTGGGAAATGAAGCATGTACATACACACCAAGGACCAGTTAGGTGGTGTAGTGGATCGCTAGAGTGCCAGATCTGGAGTCACTGAAAACTCATCTTTCTGAGTTCAAATTCGGCCTAGATTCTCACTATTTGTCTGACCCTGGGCAAATCATTTAACATCATTTGCCTTGGTTTCCTCATCTGTAAAATGAAATGGAGAAGTAAATAGCAAACTTATCCAGTTTCTTTGCCAAGAAAACCCCTAAATAAAGTCACAAGGAGTCAGATAACACTGGGGAAAAAAAGAAAAAATGACCAACTGAATACACACATAGAGACAAGACACACTGTGAGATGACAATTTACAATGTGTATGGAAATAAGAGAACCCAGGGATGAGTATCACTCCTACCTAAGAAGGAAAGATACACATCTGAGAAGCATGAAGTATGTACTAAGCTTCACTGAAATTAGATAAATTTATCCTATACATTAGGATTGAAAACCTTAAGAATCAAATGAGCCCTCCCCTGCCCTATCTAATCAACCAGAAACACACCTATTTCTCTAAGACTTGATTTCATATATATGAATATCTATTTACTTTCTTATCTTATGGAACTATCCCTCAACTCTGGCTCTTTTCATTGTTTGTTCTCAGAGATCTAGTTACATTACTATCATTACTAACATTACTATCATTACATAACATTACTATCATTCCCCAAAACTCAAAAAGCACCATTTTAGGTAAGCAAACCAATAAAAATTTCATTTGTTTAAATTAAAATTTAATTAACCTCTTGTTAATAGTTTTAGCTCCATATCTTACACTAATAGATATGCTTACTTTCATTGGGAGGATAAATCAAACCCTCAATACAGCTTTCATCTTGTGCCATTATTGGATATCCTTTCAAGAGGATCAAGTCAACACAGTACATGGCCATCTTCTGGTATACCAAAGTAATGTTCAAGTTGCCTAATTATTCTTTCATCCCGGATGTATACCAGACCATTTTTGGTTATTTTTAAGTAGTACTTTATTTTTTCCAGTCCATGTGAGTGGAATAGGTTTAGTGAAGATTTCTCGGATAGTAATTCTTCTCCCAGGGGTGAGATAAGATTGAGAAGCTCAAGGTTACAATATTTTTAGAGCGGAATAATTTCATCTAAGGATTGATTGGATGAAACTTACATAATCCTTCTATGTCTTCATTTTAAAAGGGATCGGCTAGATTTCGTGTCTAGGATGTAAGATCATATGCTCAGCTAATGAGGATAATGGTCAGTGCGGAGGGAGGGACTTGCATTAGAGTCTATATATATCATTGCTTCTCCTTTGTCTTTGGCTTTTCCTCCAGGTGAACTGGCACAGGAAGTGTCCCGCTTCTCGAGAATCGAATAAATAAACTTTCTGTCATCACTTTGAGAGGGCTCTGAGTAATTAATTAAGTAGGGATCTGAGCCATCCCACACACATAAAAATAATTTTTAACATTCACTTTTTATAAGATTTTTTTATCCTTCCTTCCTTTCCCTCACTCCTCCCCAAGATGGCAATCTAAATGTTTTTTGAAATGTTGTAGGAACTTCTGCTGTTCCTCAAGTTTTGGAAGAGAATCAATGGGGAGTGGGGGGTGGAGACAGGGGAAGACAGCATGTCTTGATTTGTATGTAAAGTGGTTTTAAATGAGGCAGAGAGAGTTGCACAAAGTCCACAGCTACACTCTCTTCCAATCATCTAAGTCCAGTGGCAAGAAAAAAGTCAGGATGACTGGCAATGGCCCAGGATGCAGTGGAAGACCTCAGTGGCTTCTATGTCTGACCAAGTTTTAAGTTCTCCCCAGCATCTGCTTCAGTCACCTTCAGTGCCATTGGAACAAATCATTCTCATCTGCTCATGGCACAGGGGCAAGTCTTCATTTGCTTGGGGCAAACATACCCCTCCTTCAGATTTGAGGCCTCTTGATTGCCCTCAAGGCTAGTCTGTCTTGTCAAGACTGTTTTACTGGAGTGTAGCTACCTGGACTCCTACAACTTCTTGGAGACACAGATGAAAGCTGGGTGAATCAGATATACACCAAAGGTGGATGAGCAGAACAGAAAAGGGCTGGGTAAGCCTTCACAGTAGAGGTACTAGTCCTCCCAGCACACCAGGACCCCAATTAGTCAACTGAATAACAAGTCCTTGAGGGCAGGATGAGTGTCTTACTTTTTTTTTTTTTAAATTTGTATCATCGGGGGCGGAGTCAAGATGGCGGAGTAGAAAGACGTACGTTTACGAGCTCCGAACCCACAGCCCATAGAATTAATGTAAAAAGAGATCCCCATAAGTTCTGGATCACTGTAAGGTGTGCAGAAACGGAGTGGAGGAGATTTCTGTTCCAGAGAGCCCTGGAGAGCTGTCCCCAGGATCCGTCGCGCCCCGGAAATCGGACCCCACCCCAGCGCTGCCCTGGCCGCGGTCCCAGAGAAGCTGACCTGAGCAGGCTTCAGGGACGGAACCTCTGGCAGCCGGGAAAGTCCCTCTGCCCACAGAGGCTACAGGTCAGTTAGAGAGACGGCTGGCCTGGCCGAGAGGGGGAGCGGGGTGTCTACGTGACTCGGGCCCCCTTGGGATGAAGCGGGGGGAGGCGGCGGAGGCAGGGCAGCGCGGCGGCGGAGGCAGGGCAGCGCGGCAGCGGCTGCGGCCCGGGACTACCCCAGCAGCAGGCAGGATCTTCATTACTGAAAGTCTCTGCATAAACCACCTGAAGGAGCTGAGCCTGGGAGACGGCTCTGCCCCACCCGCTCCATTTCTGAAGGTCTCTGCATAAAGCCCCTGAGGGAGCAGAGCCTGGGAGGCGGCCCTGCCCCCACACGCTCCATTACTGAAGGTCTCTGAATAAGGCCCCTGAGGGAACTGAGCCTGGGAGGCGGCCCTGCGCCCACCCCAGCACCATAACTAAAGCTCAAATTGAATAGCAGCGGCACCTGCTGAGGAAAGCCCATTTGAATCTCAGACCCCAAGCACTAGCTGGGCGGATCTAGGCGGGGGTGGACAGAAATCTCAGAAGTCAAGTAACTGGCTGGGAAGATGCCTAGAAAAGGGAAGAAAAATAAGACTATACAGTTTTTTCGAACAGATGCAAATGATCCCAACTTTCGGATCTGACGACGAGGACATATTCTTGCCATCAGGGAAAGACGTGGAGGGCGGGGCCTCGGTACCCCAGACATCCCAGGGGGATGTTGGGTGGGCTCAGGCCTTGGAAGAGCTCAAAAAGGATTTTGAAAATCAAGTTAGACAGGTGGAGGAAAAACTGGGAAGAGAAATGAGAGAGATGCAAGAAAAGTATGAAAAACGGGTCAATACCTTGGTAAAGGAGACCCAAAAAAATGCTAAAGAAAATAACACCTTGAAAAATAGGCTCACTCAATTGGCAAAAGAGGTTCAAAAAGACAATGAGGAGAAGAATGCTTTCAAAAGCAGAATTAGCCAAATGGAAAAAGAGGTTCAAAAGCTCACTGAAGAGAATAGTTCTCTCAAAATTAGAATGGAACAGATGGAATCTAATGACTTTCTGAGAAACCAAGAAATCACCAAACAAAACCAAAAGAATGAAAAAATGGAAGAGAATGTGAAATATCTCATGGGAAAAACAACTGACCTGGAAAATAGATCCAGGAGAGAGAATTTAAAAATTATGGGACTACCTGAAAGCCATGATCAAAAAAAGAGCCTAGATATCATCTTCCATGAAATTATCAAGGAAAATTGCCCTGACATTCTAGAACCAGAGGGCAAAATAAGTATTGAAAGAATCCATCGATCACCACCTGAAAGAGATCAAAAAAGAGAAACTCCTAGGAACATTGTAGCCAAATTCCAGAATTCCCAGGTCAAGGAGAAAATATTGCAAGCAGCTAGAAAGAAACAATTCCAGTATTGTGGAAATAAAATCAGGATAACTCAAGATCTAGCAGCTTCTACATTAAGGGATCGAAGGGCGTGGAATAGGATATTCCAGAAGTCAAAGGAACTAGGACTCAAACCAAGAATCACCTACCCAGCAAAACTGAGTATAATACTTCAGGGGAAAATATGGTCTTTCAATGAAACAGACGACTTTCAATCATTCTTGATGAAAAGACCAGAGCTGAAAAGAAAATCTGACTTCCAAACACAAGAATGAGAAGAAGCATGAAAAAGTAAACAGCAAAGAGAAGTCTTAAGGGACTTACCAGAAGTGAACTGTTTACATTCCTACATGGAAAGACAATATTTGTAACTCTTAAAACTTTTCAGTACCTGGGTAGTTGGTGGGTCCATACACACACATGTACACGGCATGCACACACACATACACACATGCACACACATACAGAGACAGAGAGCACAGACTGAACTGAATAGGATGGGACCATATCTTAAAAGAAATTAAGGTAAATGGTGAGAGAGAAATGTAGTGGGAGGAAAGAGGGTGAAATGGAATCGGGTAATTATATGTCATTTAAGAGGCAAGTAGGAGACTTATTAGTGGAGGGAAAAAGAGGAGAGCTGAGAAAAAAACAAAAAAACAAAAAATAAGAAGTTTACCCTCATCACATTTGACTAAAGGAAGGAATAAAATGCACACTGATTTTGGTATGAAAACCTATCTTACAGTACAGGAAAGTGGGGGAGAAGGAGATAAGCAAGGGGGGGGATGATGGAAGGGAAGGCAAAGGGAGGAGGGAGCAATTTGAAGTCAATGCTCAGGGAGGGACAGGATCAAAAGACAGAAGAGAAAAAATGAGGGGCAGGTTAGGATGGAGGGTAATTCAGTTAGTCTTATACAACACAACTATCAGGGAAGTCATTTGCAAAACTACACAGATATGGCCTATATTGAATTGCCTGCCTTCCCAAAGGGAATGGGTAGGGAGGGAGGGATGGGGAGAATTTGGAACTCAAAGTTTTAGGAACAACTGTTTAGTATTGTTGTTGCTACTAGGAAAGAAGACATACAGTTAATGAGGAATAGAAAGTCATCTGGCCCTACAGGAGAAAAGAGAAGATGGAGACAAGAGAAGGGAGGGATGACAGAAGAGAGGGCAGATTGGAGATAGGGAAAATTAGATTGCTTGGGGTATTGGGGTGGGGGGAGGGGATAAAATATGGAACCCAAAATTTTGTGAAAATGAATGTAAAAAAGCTAAATAAATAAATAAAATTTGTATCACCCCCAGGACCTGATATATGTAATAGGCCCTATATGAATGCTTCCAGATTCACTACTCAACAGAAAGCTATTAATATTAAATACTTTGGGTACCTAATTAACATTTAAAAGTACAAACCAATGCTTAGCAGAAACATATTAAACCTCAGCCAAAATACAAATTATAACAATTGTTGGTTTTAATATTGTTAATTTATACTTGAAACATCTAACTCTATTTCAGTTATTTTTTAATGTAATATTTTGCATGCTATTTTATAGTTTAAAAAGTCTTTCCCTCTACATTGTCTAAGCTACAATCTTCTCCTCTAACATTAGTTGTTAAACCTTGGATAAGTTATTTCAGTGCTAGAATCTCAATTTCTTTATCTGTTAAATAAGAGTTTTGGCCTACTTGATTTCTAAAATTCATTCCAGGTTTACAGTCCAAATTTATCCTCAAAAAAGAAAAAGAAAAAAGAAAAGAAAAAAAAGGCAGGGCAGATGTTATTAACCCTACATTGCAGTAAAAGAAATTAAGGCACGGAGAATTAAATTATTTGCCCAATATCACACAATTAATGTATTTAAAGAAGTGATTAAAGGAAGATTTTGGGTCAACAACAAGGAAAAGTTTTCTATTAATTAATGGTACTCAGAAATGGGATGGGCTGTCTTTGGGACATTATATTCTCTTTTTCCCAAGGCAATAGAGGTTAAGTGACTTATCCAGGGTCACAGAGCTCAGGTGCTCCTGACTCCAAGGCTGGTGTTCTATCTACAGTGCCACCTAGCTGCCACTCAGTACCTTTTCAATGGCATTTGAACCAGTGTGGGTGGCCAACAATTAATCAGGAAATGTTGCTACATTAAGAGAGTAAATTACATAACACTAAAGTCCCTTTCAATTCTAATACTGATAAGGCTAATAAATGGTGGTATTGGAAAGATACCAGAAACTTTCGACACCAATGGTTTAAAAGTACAGATATGGCTTCTAATTATAAAATGTTGGCAAATTATAGACATGGCAAATTGATGCTAGTTTAAACATATCAAGATACCAGGTACAGTTCCAAATATCTGCCATAGTACACTGAGGCATTTATATAGCATGCAGCAATGGAAGAAGCCACAGAATATGGTTTAAAATCCCAGTCTAGCTACAAATAAACAGGAAACTCAAGGGTTTCAATTTCCTTATAAGTGAAGTTCCTTCTTTTATTAGGTGGAAGGTAGAATTAGATTAACATTCCAAGGTCCCATCCAATTCTAAAATAATGGAAAAGTCTAAAAGTACGTAGAATCAGAACAGAAAGTTATATTTGACTAAACTTTAATATGTTCATACTTAGAATTAACTTTTGATTTTCTCAACATACAAGATGTGATAGGGACTAAAGAAAATATGACATTTTCAAATATTCTAACCAAGCCTAAATTCCTCTAAATAGAGGTTCTAACCTTGTTATGTCATGGAACCACCTCCCTAGGTAATGTGGAGAAAAGGGCCCCTTTCTCAAATTAGTATTTTTAAATGTCTAAGATAGGATTTAGGAGGAAAATCAATTTACTGAAAGTTACCAAAACAAATTCGAGGGGTTGTGCTCCAGGCAAATAACTGTAGCTTTAGAACTCCTCAGGAAAAAATGGAAAGACAGTATAACTCTTTATTTTAAGTGCATTTTTGGTTTAAAAGAAAACCTTAATGTTAGGGTAGATTTTCTAATCTACTCTATCATTCTTCTCCTTTTCAAGGATGAGTTCATCCAATTCATATGCATGCTTACAATTATTAGGTTTGTTCTCTCCAACACTTTGAGAGACAGTATAAATGGGTAATTCCATATGCTTCATGACCCTCACAGGGAATGTCATATAACAATGAAGTCATAAATCTCAGCCAGGTCCAGAATCCTAATTCTTCTCTGTCCTAGGAAAAAAACAGTGGTTGGGGATAGATCAACATATGCTCCAAAGATGTGAAAAGGTCTCATATATATATTCACAAAAGGTCTTAAATATATAAAAATATTCACAAAAGCCCTTGAAGGAAAAAAAGGAAAACAATGTTAATACCCGTGATGACTGAACAAAATATGGAATGTGATTGTAATGATAAAGCTATAAAAGGAGATGGGGACTCAAAGAAATCAAGCAAAACTTTATATAAAAAATTGATAAAGAGGCAGAAACAGGAAATTAATTTATACATAGAAATCATATCATTGTAAAGAACTTTAAACAACTTCGAAAGACTTAAAAACTATGTGACCAATGCAATCAACAGCCAATACTTCAAAAAAGTGATGGTAAGCATACTTCCCACCATCTAATGAAGTGATGGGGCACTTCAGGTGTGGCCTGTGATGTACATTTTTGACCAGACTATGCCTGTTGGTTTCAAGGGTGTTTCAGAGGTTTTTTTGCTTTGTTTTAAATGGGAAAGGGAAGGGGGATTCAGGAGAGAGAAAAAAATTATCAACTATAAGTCTAGCAGAAAAAAGAGGCAAGTTCAGAAGACAAATAGGATAGCTTGACTATTCACACTGACTACAACAGTACAGTGGAAAACAATAAAACCATTAAAACTTGAATGCTTCAAAAATTTAAAGACCAACAATTTCCCAAAAATACATGAGAAGGTACTTGCACTCTCCTTCTGTTTTTGCAGAAGTGGGAGGGATTATGAATTTGTATTACTGCATAAATTAAACTTCTGTGATGTGGTTATGTTTTAAATTTTTTTAATGATTATAAAGGGTGTCTCGGGAAGGGGTAGGCTACATAGAAAATACGTAGGTGATGTAAAAAAGGCATCAACAGAATTTTTTAATTTTTAAAAGTTCAGATATATAAGAAAAATAATACTAATACCAAATCCATAAAATTTCATAAAGCAAACTGTAGTCCTGTATAATGAATACTGAAAAAAAAATTTAAATAAGTTTCTAATAAAGTCTACAGCAATTTATCTAAACTATCAATTATTATCATCAAATTAGCTTGATAAGTGCAAACGACGCAGAGTGATTTAACATTAGGAAAAAATACAACAGACCATATCAATAACAAAATAATAAAACTCATTTGGTTAAAAAAATGAATAATACTTTCTTTAACAGTACAGATCTAAACTGAAGAGCTAGGGTTATTTGTAATGGAGAAATACTAAAGTCTTCCTTAAATAAAATCATCTACTGCCATCACCATTTTTTAAGATAGCCTTAAAATGTTAGGAAAAGTAAAAAAAAAAAAAAAAACAAAAATTTGGGAAATAAGGAGAAGCAAAGAGAAAACCAAAATTATCCCTACTAATTGATGGAGAAACAGTATGATGTAATAAAAGAGCTGGCCTCACCATCACAAGACCTGAGTTCAAGTCATATAACTTGTCATGCCTCAGGCAGCTCAGAGCAAGCATTCATCATCCTTGATAGAGGGCATTTATTATTGCAATGAAATCTCATGGTTTTTTCCCCAAACATATCCTCCAAAAAAATGATGTTTTAGAGGGGGGAAAAAGGCAGGACATAAACATAAAAGGCAGACATCAAGATTAAAAAAGAAATCTCATTCAAAATAAGAAAATGTATAAAATATCAGAGACTTAACCTACAAAGAAACACTTGGGTGTTTCTGTTGATGTTGTTTTAAAATGTGACTACAAATAAAAACTCTTTACAGAAAGGAGACTTGAGTAACTGGAGAGTTACTCACTGATCCTGGCAGGACCAAACTGATGCTGTGCCTTTTTAAATTTCAGCGACAAAACAAACTAACAACTAGAACTGGACAAATAACAAAAATTCCTGTCGAGGAAAAAAAAAATGAAAAATTCCAGAGAAATCAATTAAAAATGGGAATGGAAAATAGAGTCCAGGATTACCAGATCTTACAAAGAGTAATCAAAACTATTTGATACTAAATTTAAAAACAGAAATGGGATCTAAAAACTATTAACCACAGTGGTGGAGTGTTTTATATGACCAGAAACTCCCAAGCAGATTAACTGCCAGGGAAACCGGTAGAAATTAAGTCTAAATGAATTTTTCATAGAACTGTTTACTTCAATAAACTTCCAAATGGGCATCTGACTCAAGTATAAAAAGTTCACACCATAAATTCAGATAAATACCTGAAAAACCAGAAATATAGGGAAATGATATAACAACAAAAGTAATTCTCCAACAGATTAATGGTCAAAGGGGATGAACAAGCTGATCTAGAAAGAAGACATGCAAGTTAGCAACATTCATGTGAAAAAAAAAATGCTTCAAATTCCTAACAAAGGAGACACATATGGTTCCACCTCACAATCCTAAGATGGATGGAAATGAAAAAAAAGGAAAAATAACAATTGTTTGAAGTCAGATAGATTGTGGAAGAGCTGTGAAATGGTTTGCCCATTCTGGAAAACAATTTAGAATTAAACTCAAATTAAAATATATCATACATACTCTTTGATCCATCAATACCACTATTGGTTGCATATACACCAGTGTGTACAAAATTATTTACAGAATCTTTAGAAGAAAACTGAAAACAAAATCAGTACCCCTTAACTGGAGAATGACAGAATAAATCATATGTATCAGAATATTACTGTGCAATAAGAAATGACTGAAGAGATGGATTCAGAGAAACCTGAGAAGATGTAGATGGGCTGATGCAAAAACGAACTGCTGCAGAAAAACAATTTATCCTGCAAAAAAATGTAAAGTAAAAACTTTGAAAGTGTTAGGTACATAAATATTTGGTAGATTTTTTGGCAGGTTCTCTAATATAAGATTAATCATAAGCTTTCTTGAAGACTGATGATTAAAGCATTTTTCCCACATCCTGCAAGCACTAGAGGTGCAAAATGAGACATACATTTTTCAGACATAGCCAATGTGTGAATTTATTTTGCCTGACTATACTTATTTGTCACAAGGGAGGTTTGCTTCTATTTTTGTTTGGTTTTGTGGAGGGGGGTGGGAGTGGATTAGAAGATAGTGACAGAAACCAAAAAAATCAAGGAAACAAAAAGACACCAAAAAAAAATTCAGAAGTGCATAGATCAGTAAAGAATTTCGGTTACTATCATCTTAAATTTCATATGCACTATCAATACTACAAATACACTTCTATATGAATCCTCTTTTTGTTCTTTGTATATATTGAAATATTTGTTGATTATTTGTCAGATTCAAAGAGGAAAGAGTTCATATTCCCCACAAATACCCTGCAAAAGAAAGCCAATGAGAAACCGTTCTAAGCAACTTCATCCACTCCAGGACTGCACAATAATACTGTCGAAAGGATCTGAGCAGAAACAAGTCAGGATAGGCAGAAAGCACAGCTCAAAAAAGCAGCCTAGATTCACAGAAGGAGACAGGGGCCAGCACTACAGCAATAAAAGAACAGTCTACTAGCTCATGCATAAAGCAGAGGAAGAAAACTAGGACAGGTGGAAAATACCTGGTGTTTTGAAGGAAAGCTGCAACTATCAAAAACAGTAATATATGGCTAAGTTCTCTGAGGGTCACAGTGAAGGATGGAGTTGGTGTGCAATGGTGTAAAAGGAGAAGACAGAGAAGGAGGCAAACCAAAAATCTAAATTTATCCATAATCCAAAATTTCAGCAAAGGCCTAGGTCTAGTCCTTTACTCGGCCTTACACACCATATTCAGCATGAAGCAGTACTTGCCCTCACCATCCAATAGTATAAGGAGTGATTTCAGTCTGAGCTAAGTACAAAGTTCCAATTCAGAAACTGAGACTGGAGATTGAGATGATGATGACAGTAGTGGTGGTGGTACATTAACATTACAGTATCTCCTATGTGCCAGGCACTGCTAAGCACTTTATAAATATGGTCTTATTTTATCTTCACAACAACTGTCAAGAGTGGGAGCTATTATCTCCATTTCACAGATGTGGAAGCAGAAGCAAACAAAGGGTTAAGTGATTTGGCCAGGGTCATACAGTTATATTAAGTGTTCAAAACTGAATTTGCACTCAGATTTTCCTAAGTCTAGGCTTGGTATCCTCTTCATACGAGGATTTACTTTTTAAAGGAATAAAAATATATAGAGTGTGCAGTAGCCAAAGCTGTAAATGTCAGGTGAATGATTCCAAATTGTGCCTTAAGGATCAAAAGGGAACAATTTCCTTCTTATGTCTCTTATTAAGAGAAGTGAATAAACCGACTTTTCTAGGTCTTAGTTTCCTTATCTCTAAAATGAGTGGGCTGAAGTAGATGGCTTCTTAGTTGTCTTCTAATTTTGAATCTATGATCCAAAGATTTTTTAGGGGAATGACACGTGTGTTAAAGATATCAATTTGGTAGATATGTGTAAGATGCATTGGAAAGGGGTAATACTAGTCATATTTCCATTAAATATTTCCATTAAACTGTAACATGACATGATCAATGAAGAGTTGAATGAACTATAAACTGCAAATACCAAAATGGGAGAAAATGATACTTGGTTGCAGAGAAAAAGAAAATAGTTGTTTCTATGGAGGTCTTGGCAGGCAACAATTTACCTGAGCTTTAAAATATATTTATCCTTAAACTGTTTCAAATGATCACTTTGCCTTAAATATTGATACTTTTAAAAGAAAAAAATATGGTTACTTTTTATAGAAGTCTACAGAGTGCTATGTTTACCACTCATTTTACTCTATGGGAAAGCATTTCCTTTTTAAAAGACCTCTGGATTAACAAGTGCAACATAAATATTATTCTCAAAGACTTCTTTACCTGGCAAGTTTCTCTCCAAATAAATCAAATGTGAACTCATCTCCATTTACATTCTCGATAAAGTCAATGTATCAGTTTCTTTTTCAAACTCAAGATCTATTACCTTATTTCTTCTACTTTTCCTATGCTTTACTTTCTTCCTTCTAGCAGATTCAGAGTTTCATACATTATATGTAAACAAAAGCATACTGACCAGTAAATCAACAACTTGAGCATGTAAGATAATGGAAGAGTAGCAGACAATGCTCATACAGCTGCTGTCCTTATGTTCTCCCATGTTCCCTCCTACTCTTTCTCCCTAACCCCACCACCTACAAAAAAGTTCCACTTCTTATTATCATCATTTTCCTACAGCTTTTTTGTTCAAATGGCAAATGACCTTTCTCATGGGTTCTTCCTTAGACTGGAATACAGAAAACTGCTACCTTATCTTTAAAAAACACTCAAAGATTGAGATTTTCATTAGTGTACCAGTACCCTGAAACTGATGGCTACATAAAGTTCCTATCACAACCTGTGATAGGGGGATAAACAGAATGCATGAGATCTGTTTTCAAATATATGTATAACTGACATACACTAACAAGTAAAAGTATCACTCTTCAATTTTTCTGTGTCAATCCTTCAGAAGGATTGTTTATATAAATTTTTAACCCGGGATTCATAAAGCTGTTAACATTTTGATGACTATTTAAAATAAGTTTCCTTTGCAATCGTATAAATTATTTTATACATTTAAAAACATTCTGAGAAGGGGCCCATAGGCTGCCAGTGGTGAGGGTGGGAGGGGGCTCAACACATAAAAAGCTAAAGGACTCTCTGGTTTGGATATCTGGCATCTTACATTAAATTCCTGCAATTCCATAGTTTCCCAAAGCTCCTACAAGATATCATAAATGAAGCATTTTCTAAGTTACTTTTAGGAATTATTATAAAAACAAAACTCAAACCTTGAAAAAAACTTCTGAAGGGGGCTAAATTATTTCATAGTCATCAAATATGAAAAAGGGATACACATACTGTCACTCCAATGCATACTGTCATTTCCAATTTTCTCTTTAGATGAATAGCATCATTATAAGCTCCTATATCAAATATACTGAGTTCACTAATTATAATGATGACTGTGATACTATTTAATATTGGATAGCTATGGCACCAAGATACTGACTAAAGAAATTAAAAAATAGTATTTTAAATGCTGTAAAAAATAATGAAATAAAGCTATACAAATGAAATGAAAATATTTCAAATCTATAAAAATGCATTGCTATAATACTTTTGACGTATAATACAAAGGGCATCTTCAATATCTTCGTGTGAAATTAGGTCTATAAAAGCAAATTAGGGACTTATAAATTAAGGATAACTCTAGAAGGTGCAGCAGGATGAGCACTGAATTTGGAGAAAGCAAATTCCAAAGTTTAACCCTCCCCAATTTACTCTTCTGGAAGAGCTATGGGACTCTGGAAAACTCATTTTACCTCTACAGACCTCAGCCTCCTCACATGTAAAATGAGTGTCAGATAATTCTATGGTCTTTTCCAATTCTAAAGCCTATGAATCCGTAATGATTACTAAAAGACATTATTTTTAATAAAACCTAGTATCAAAAAGATGACAGTGAAAGAACACCTGTGAGTGAGTGAATGAATACCTACGTAAATATTTCACATTTCATTTGTTAGGTTTATTTTTTTAAAATCTGGCAGATAAAATATGTAAATGTGGTCCAAATGTGCCCAAGAAAGCTTAAATGTATATTTTAAAAAAGTAAGTTAAGATGACAGATTAGAGGCAGCAACCCAGCTCAATTCTCTCGACATTACCCTCCAAAAAAACTTTAAAATAATGTCTCAAATCAGACGTCTGAGAGGCAGAGCCAACAAAAGGTCAGAATGAGATATATTTTCTAGTCTAAGAAAACTTAGGAGATACTGAGTCTATGACACTGGGGTGGAGACCTGTCCAGTAACAACAGCCAATAACTCGAACTGAGGCATTAACAACAGCAGCCACACAAGGTTCAGGAGCTCTTGGGTTAAAGACAGTAAGAGGGTTGGACAACTGGTCAGTAATGGGGACTCACTGCTGGCACAGGGTACAGCTGGTGCTGACTGGCAATTACACAGTCCTGGGGCACAGAACCTCAGGACTAGCTCTGAAAACACCAACTTAAAAAAAAAATGAAGTTTGGGATAGTACCTCCCCAAACAAAGGTGAACAGAGACCAACTTTAACATAAAGTACAAAACCAAGAAATGAGCTAGGGAAATGAGCAAACAACGACAGCAGAAGAGAATTTGACTCTAAAAAGCGACAAGACACAAACTCAGAAGACAACAACGTGAAAACAGTTTATAAAGCCTCCAACAAAAATACCAATTAGACACAAACCCCAACAGAATTCAAGGAAGAGCTAAAGAAAGCAGTAAGAGCAAAAGAGAAAAATTTGGGAAAATAAATAAAATAGAAGAACATTAACTGAAAAGAGAATTAACAGCCTGGTAAAACAGCACAAAAATACTGAAGAAAATAACATCTTAAAAAACAGAATCGGCCTATTAGAAAAAGGGGTACAAATATTCACTAAAGAAAAGAACTCCTTAAAAAACTGAATTGGCCAAATGAAAAAACAAATACAAAAGCTCACTGAAAAAAATAACTTCTTAAAAATTAGAATTGGGCAAATGGAAAATCAGTGACTCCATGAGACATGAAGAAACAAAGTCAAAAGAACAAAAAAAAATTGAAGAAAATGTTAAATATATTATCAGAAAAACTGACCTGAAAATGGATGGAAATGGAGGTAATTAAAAATTATTGGACTATCAGAAAGCCATGATCAAAAAAGAGCCTAAACATTATATTTCCAGAAATTATCAAAGAAAACTGAACCAATATCCTAGACACAGAGGGTAAAAATAGAAATTGTAAGACTCCACTGATCACCTCCTGAGAGAAATGATTATTAATAAGCAATTATTAATATTAGGATACAGAGGGTTTTTTTTTCTCTTTTTACTTCCTCATTCAAAGCCCAGCCCCTATAGGTTGGTCAGCTTCTGAAGACAGGGGCTGCCAAAAATACAAGCCTAACCCTCCAGAAACATTCTCCTCAATCTTGGGCTGAACTCCACCCAACTGGGAGAATTCATTTCTGATTAAAGTGTAAAGAGAATCTAATCTTTGAATTCCAGCCCACAGTTCAACTTTAAGTGGTGTGAGTGGTGAAGGATCCCTTTGTTTAGATTGCTAAAGGTGGGAAATGGTCTGGATAGAAATGAATTCTTTTGTCCATACAGCTAGAGAGGTTGCTGAATCAAGATCAAGTCAAGTACTCAGCAAGACTCTTGGCTCACCTCTCCTCATTAATATGTCTACCCCTACACAGATCAGGGTCTATTCTTGGCTGCCAGGGCCACTCACTTTTCCAAAAGTATTTAAGCATTCAATGATCTCCATGGTCTATTGACTTTGGTTACCAAGAGAACCCAATTACCATTGATTTACTGCTAGCCTAATTAATACACTGATTATTAATTACCCAGAAACGGCCTCTTGGAGTTTTCATTCTTCTCACTCCTGAAAAAAACACCTCAAAATGAAAACTTTCAGGAATATTATAGCCAAATTCCAGAGCTCTCAGGTCAAGGAGAAAACACTGCAAGCATTTAGGAAGAAACAATTCAAAAAAGTTGGTGGCAGTCAGGATCACCTAAGATTTAGCAACTTCCACATTAAAGAAGCAGAGACAGAATTTGAAACTCAAAATTTTAAAAGAAAAGTCAAAAAATAAATAATTTTGTCAGGGGGAAATAATGGGGTAGTAGAGGGAGAACTTGGACAGGATCCACAAAAGTGTACTGTAGGAGTTAGCATGTAGGCTGGGCATGTAAGGGAAATAGAGATTCTAAAAGGCATAAATGAGGAAGAACATTTGAGGCATGGGTAACAAGCTTAGGCAAAGGTACTGAGGTGAAAGATAGGAGTAGTTTAAACAAGGAATTTGGTAAGTGAGATCTCCTATGTAAAATCCAGAATGTATGAGAAAGGGTAATGCAACATAAATCTGGAAAAGATAGTTTGGAGTCATATGATAAAGAACTTTAAATGCCAAACCCTGCAGTTTTCAATTTAGACCACAGGCAACTTTAGCTTTTAAAGATGGGATTGACCTAAGCAGACCAGTGTTTTGCAAAGATCAACCTGGAAAAGGATGAACTGAAGTGGGTGGGGGAAGAGTCAGGAAGCAAGGAGACTAAATTAGGAGGCTACTCCAATTGTCCAAATAAAAGGTAATGAAGGTCCAAACTAGGAACAGTGGTTTTGTGAGTGAAGAGAAAGCAACAAATGCAAGAAGTGTTGTTGAGGTAAAAATCAACAAGATTTGGCAATTAATTAGATAGAGGAGGTAAGGAAGAGTGAAAAACCAAGGATGATTTCAAAACTGGAAGGATGGTGTTGCCCTATATAAAAACAAGAAAAGTACAAAGTTGTTTCTTGAAATTATTCTGTAAACACTGATATCCACATCTGGTTGCAATCTTTCTATGTGTTTTTCCCCAATAAATAAATAGAGTATGCAAAGAAAAAAGTGAACTAAAAGCAACTGTGACCCAAGTTAAATATTGGGGAGTTTTCTAGACAACCAAAGCTTATCCTCTTAAGTGGCAAAATTTTAATTCTGGCCAGTACTAGTTCTGAAGTCAGGTAACCTGGGGTCAGGTAACCTGGGGTCAGATCAAGGCTCTGCTACATACAACTAGAGTAAGTCTGGCAAACGACTTCACTTCTCTGGGTCTCCATTTCCTCATCTGAAAAGTTAAAGTGTTGAATTAGATGACTAAGATCCCTCCCTAGCCCTAAATAAATGTATGATCCCATGATTCTGCCTACTTAAATATAATAAATTAAACAATCTAGCCATTTCTTGATGACTTAAGGTCATCAAAATGTGCCCTCAAAGATTACACTTAGACTCAAGGTCTAGTGAGATAATACCCACACTTATAAAGTGCTTTGCAACTTGTCATACCACCACTCAACAAGTATTAAAGGACCCTGTTGCATCTTAAGGTCAAAAGAATCGGAAAAGATCTTTTTTCTTAGAAAAGTCGAAGTTCAGTTGTTAGTACTCTGTTGCTTAAGAAGGTATGTGACAAAAGTTATCATAAATTCACTAACACTTATGGGTTGATTGTTTTTGCAAGGCAATTAGGATTGACTTGCCCAGGGTCACACAGCCACTAAGTGTCTGAGGCCACATTTGAACTCGAGTCCTGAGGAATAGAGCTTTATGCACACTGCACCACTTAGATACCCCTATACAGATATGATAAAGAGCTTTCCCAAAAAGTTCAAGGATATGTGTGTGTTTGTGTGCACATGCACAGATGCATGCACAGGTACTCCTAGGCACGTGAATGGGTGGTATGGATGACATCTGTGGGTCTACCCAGTATGTATGTAAGTTCCTCTATGAATATTTGCTGATTTACTATTCTGAGAAAAATTCTATATTTTGTTGAAGATAAAGAAGATCACAAGGATAAAGCCTGAGGCACATAATGATTGAAATATCATTGTAATAAGTCTCCTCAGTCTGGCTCATTAGTTGCAAACTACTATTGAAGTTGAATAAACTGAAATTAAGTATGCTTTTTGACAGATTGCAAACCACTACCTACGTTAAATTCAAATTAAGTATGCTTTTTGAAATTTTTATATTAACATTCTATATAAACCTTCTCTTTTCTCAGGGACATTTAAACAATTATCATTGCATAGTACTATCAGTATAACTGCCTCTAAAGATTTCACTCATCTTTATTAGCAGTAGTCCAAGATGAGGCCTTGAAAACTATGAAAGCTCCTAGCAAGGCTCTAGCACAGTTACTGTGGCAACCTATCACACTTAGGAAGTTCCATTAATCCCTGCAAGTGAATCTGTAACCCATGACAATGCCCTTCCAAAGTATCTAATTACAATAATAAATAATAAAGATAAAAATATCTTATGGGGTAATAAGCCAGGTTAATAAGTTTAGGAAAAGAGTTTGCTTATGCACTCACTTTGACCTCTTGGCCTTATTTTCTAATCCATAACATGGATATGGTAAAAATCAAATGGGAAACACTAGAAGCCTTTCCAGTGAATACAGAAATAAAGCTCCTGCCCAACTGATATTTGATATAATTTGGAGAAATTCCAGCAGTAGCAATGAGAATAAAATTAGAGGCATTAACATATTGCATCAAAGAGGAAAAAACATTCCTAGGTACTAATGGTTTATTTAGAAAACAATGGATAGTAAAATAGCTAGAAGCTATTATACATACATATATGTTATATGTATATGAACAGTGTGTATGTATTGCTTCAAGGTGTGCAAAAGGCTTTACAAACATCTCATTATATTCTCACAATAAACAAACTTGGAGGGTAGGTCCTATAATCATGCCCACTTTACAGATGAAGTAACTGAGGGAAAGGTCAAGTAAACTTACCAGGGTCACAGAGCTAATAAATGTCTTAGACTTAATTTGAACTCAGGATTATGTTTCCAGGCCCAGCGTTCTATCCATGGAACTGCCTAGGTGGCTGCTTGGTAACTGAAATAATTAATAGCTTTAGTAAAGGTACAGGCTACAAAATAAAATCTTACGATATAACAACAACAAAATTGAGAAGTAACAAGAAGCACCAAAACCTTCTCTGATCAAACAGACTAGACAAAGAAAAATGGCAAATAATTAAATTTACTAGCCTATTATGTGATAAAATCTGAAAACAAGTTATGAAGGGAAAAAAAACCCTCTGTGAAAAGAATAGTTGGAAAGCAGTTTTGAACAAGTGAAGTTTTAGAATGTCTTATACCACATATCGCAAAGTGCATGCATGGCTTGAATATTAAAGATCATACAATTAAAAGTTAGAAGAGAGAATCGGATAACATATCTTTCATAGTTAAAGGCAGTGGGCTAATTCTATACCAAGCAAAGAATGGAGATTACAAAAGGTAAAAAAGAGATGAGTTTAAATTACATGAAAATGAAAAGCTTTTGCATAAAGAAATTAGTGTAACTAGGATAATAAGGGAAGAAAAGGCTGATTCAAGAAAAATTCAACATATCAAATATTGCTGTGTGGTATAGTGAATAGAGGACTGGACACAGCCTCAAGTGGATCTGCATTCAAATCCATCCCTCAGACACCAGCTACATCACTCTAGGAAGGTCACACAACTTGTTTGCCTCAGCTTCCTGATCTGTAAAAATGGGAATAACAGCCCCTACTTCCAAAAGGTTGTTGTGAGGATAAAATGAGATATTGCAACTGAAAAAGGTCTGATATTATGTAAGATCAAATGCCACTCCTCAAAAGTTAAGTGTTTCAAAGAAAAACAATTTTCAAAAATATCTGCAAGCGATTAGCATAAAAGAGTGCTCTAAATCACTGAGGGAAGGAACTAGCAATCAAATCAGTCCCACACCCTCATCTCATACCCAGAAAACTGGCAAAGATCACAAAAAATGGAAAGAGTTAATTTTGGAGGGTTTATATACACACACATATACACACATATAAAAAAGTACTTTTTATTTTAGTAAAGAACTGGAACCAAAGTGAGTGGGTACCCACAAACTGGGAAATGATTGAACAAGTTATTGTATCTGAATATAAATGGAATATTAATTGTCCTTAATAAAGTACAAATATACTTTTGATAATTACTGCCATATGGCAGTAATTATATGTATAGTTTAAGATCTGGTACTGCTAAATCTCCTTCCTTTACATTTTTCATTAGTTCCTTTGATACCCTTGAATTTTGTTCTTCCCAATTGTTATTATTTTTCTAAATAAATACATTTTTGGTAATTGGGATGGCACTGAATATATGTTAGGTAAAATTCTCATTTGCATTACATTGGCCTTGCTTAACCCCATAAAGAATGAATATTCTTCCAATTATTTAAATCTGATTTTATTTTCCAAATTATCTTGTTTTCCAAATTGTGTTCATATGGTTCCTGGGTTTGTTTTTGGCAGGAGTATTCCAAAATATTTTATACTGTCTAGAGTTATTCTAAACGGGGTATCTCTTACTATCTCTTCTTGCAGGGTTTTATTTGTGATATATATAGAATACTGATGGATTTATGTACTTTATTATCTGCAATTTGGCTAAAATTGTTTCAACTAATTTTTCAGTTGAATCTTTGGGAATTTCCAAGTATATCATCATATCATATGCAAAAGGAAATAGTTTTAAAAGAGAATAACTCAGATAAATCTAGAAGATTTGCATGAACTAAACGTAGAGTGACGTCTACCAACCAGCAATCAATTAAATGCCATGCACTGAGTTAAGTGCTAAGGATCTAAAGGAAATGAGCAGAACCAGAAGAATTACTTAAAGAACCACAATACAGTAAAATGGCTTGGATGCACTTATTAATAATAAATGTACAATAACTTTAGTATACTGTACTTGCATTTTCTAAGTAAATCAATCATTTTTTAAATAGTCTTACTTTTTTAACTTAAACATCCACAAAGATAAAAGCATAGAGATCATAGTCATATGCACTTGCTTTTTCAGGTAAGAAAAATGAAGTTCAGTCACAAAACTATGGTAGACATAGAACTTAATTCAGTTCACCTCACACCCAGCTGTACTTTCATCATATTTTCTTTACCAACAACGTATTTTCCAGATACTTCTACTTAAAAAAGTCCTCTTTGTTTCTTTGACAGGGTTTCCTACTCATTAAAGCTAATAATGAGGAATTTTTTAAAACTACTTAAAAATTAATACAACACTAACAATTATAAATAATTGAAACAGTTATGCATTTAATGTCCCAAAGCACAAATGAAAATCAATATTTTTTATTTTTTAACTCTTTAATATTTATTTCCCCCATTACATGTAAAAACAATTTTAGCATTCTTGTTTTTCCCAAATTTTGAGTTCCAAAATCTCTCCATCCTTTCCGTCACCCCCCAATGAAAAGTCAATTTGACCTAGCTTATACATGCAAAACACACTTCCATATATGACAAAAATTTTTGACAACCCTGATAGATACTTCATTTATTAACTTCCAAATAGGCTATTTCTGCATCTTACTTTTAGTTGTTTAACAGAATATCTTCATTGGCACAAATAAGTCTTAACTTACAAAAGAAAACTAGGCTAATAAAACTATTTTTAGATTAGGAGTCTTAAATATATCTTCTGCCTAAACTCAAATTTGATTTTTATACAGTACATTCATTTTAAGAAAAATGTGTACATAAAATTCTTTAAAGAAAACAATGAATCACAGTTTAAAAAAACTCTAGTTTTTAATAAAAGTTGCTAGGTTTGGATTCAAGAAGACTGGAGCTCAAATTCAGTAGAAAACACTAGTTCTGTGACCCCTTGGGCAAGTAATTTAACATCTGTTTGTCTCATTTTCTTCAATTGTAAAATGAGGGTAAGTAGGTCCCTGAAGGTTGTGGTGAGGATCAGATGAACAGTATCTCATCCATAGTAGGTGCTCAGTAAATGCTTACTCCCTTCTCCCTTCCCTCTAGGCTTGTCATCAGGAAAAAGTGGCTAAACATACCTGAAATACTTCAAATATACAATAGGAGAATGAACTACTGCTAGTACATTTACTAACACTTGTTATTTTTATTTGGTCAATTTTATCTTTACCACCAAAAGCCTCTAGTCAAGCACTGACTGAATTCGTATTGAATGCTTTTTCATGTGATTTAGAGGAAATTACTTTTCATAAAAATCATATTTTATTTTAATTCCATCTCTCAGCTTCAAGCATTTTCTTTGGCTTGCCCCCATATCTGGATCACTCTCCCTCCTCCACAATTGACTAGGACAAATCTGGCTTCCTTTATTTAATAGTAAGTTAAACGTGGAGATCGTTCACATTCATTAAAAGGCCCATGTGACCTGCCTGAATCACATGAAGCATGTGGTGGGAAGAGTTTGCTGAATAGGTGGGACAGGAAGAGGTGGAGCTAGAGCAGAGCTGAGAGCAAATGAGTGAGAGAGCACTGGGAAGTGAAGGATGCAGACAAGCCCGCAGCTGGCTTTGAGTGTGAGAAGGGCAATCTGTTTAAGGGAAGTCTGTTTGTCATTTGTTTAATGCAGCTGGTTTGTGGGAAACTTAGCAGGGGGAAGGCTTAGAGATAGTGTTGTCTTCTGCACAGTTATTGTGTATGGATTTTTGGTACTATGATGGATTTGGCTTTCTGGTGTCAGAATAAATGTTTTGGTTCTGTCTTCCATGTGGAGAGTCTGTGGTATTTTGTGATTCAGAACTGCGCTGTGGGCACTGTGAATATAGCACTGGTGCTACACTAAATCCCATCTCTTACAAGAAGTCTTTTAGCAACTCCTCTTAATTTTAGTGCCTTCCTTCTACTAATTATTTCCTATTTATCCTATAAATAGTTTGTTTTGTATATGTTAGTATGAGGTCTTCTGCCTTAGATTGTAAACTACTTGAGGGCAGAGACTTACTTGTCTTTTGTGTCCTTAGCACTTAATATAGTGCTTGACACATAGGAAGTGCTTAATAAGTGTTGACTGATTGATCAGTTAAAAAATAATTTCTACTTCAAAAACAAATCATTTACTGTCAATAAAGATATAGTCAATTTTCTGGTGTGTATGTACATGGAGTGGGTGTGTGTTGGGAGGAGGAGAGTGGGCGTTAAATACAGACTATTTCCAATGCATTTTATTTCCCTTTTTGAAGAAAGTATCTGTATTATAGATGTATGTGAACTTTTAGATTCATTTCTTATTCCTACCATATTTTCCAGTATCTTCCCTATATCTATCATTGCATTTAAGTTGAAAATCAAATATATTTGACTAGATTTACATCAGTGTTTCACAAACTGTACAGCAAGGAAGCCTGAAATACCCCAAATTTTCTTTATTGAACTTTATATTGTTTGTTAATAAAAATTAAAAACAATAATTTTAGATAACAATAATAACAATTTTATGATTCAGGAAACTGAGGCAAACAGGTTAAGTGACTTGCACAAGGTCACACAACTACTAAGTGTCTGAAGCTGGATTTAAGCACAGATCATCTTGACTCTAGAGCAGTTACATGGTTCTGTGAATAGAGTCCTAGGCCTCAGAAAATTCTGGACAAGTCACTTACCCTCTTTGCCTCAGTTTTCTCAACTGTAAAACGAGCTGGGGAAGGAAACAGCAAACCACTCCAGTTTCTCTCTGCCAAAGGGTCATGAAGAGTCAGAGACGATGAAAAATGACTAAACAATTTCCTGACTCCAGGTCCAGCATTCTATCCAGGCTCAGTGCCACCTAACCGTCTCTACTGTCTTTTATTCCAAGTGTTCTGCCAAAGCTTTGTTTAAAATGAAGTTCTACCTTATGTGAATTTTTGAGAAGCACTGGCTTAAGAAATCTCAATAAAGATATAGGGGCAAACAAGTCACAATTGTTTTACCTTCTCATGACTCTTTTGCTTACTCTCATCTTGAGTTCTGCCACACTATATAAGCAAATGACCTATGGAAAAACAGGCATTTATCTTTGCCAAACAATTAAATGGTCAACTTCATTATTCATCTCTCCATGGAAAATCCGTGAATCATCCTACCATTGAAGGACAACATTTTTTCTGGTTTTATTTATAACAAAAATGACAATATTCATATACAGTTATCCCTTTCATAAAACCAGGGCTAGGGGCGCAGTGCCATCTGGAAAATCTGCATAAAATTTTTTGGCCCATGTTCATACCAGAGAATTCTCATTTTTTTCTTTTTTTGTGGGGTATTTACAATACCTTATTCTAAAATCTGGGTTTAAGTATTCGGTTATAGGCTGCCTTCATGTGTCATCTGCAAGGTTCCACAAAATTCCCCCCAAAATTAATATCCTATTCTGACCCATAATACACTGGAACCTTAAGGGGAAAATTGCAATATGGAAGGGATAACTGTAGTTCAATTCCTTTAACAGTATGTTAATTATTTCATCATCGAATAATAATCTCCCATATTGAGAAATCTCTCAAGATGTTCTATACCCCACCTCTTCCGCTATTCTATCAACACTATTACCAAAGTAGAAGAGTTCTAAATGTGATTGAAACTCATTTTATATTTTCTTTGCTTCATGAATGTCATGATCAAACAATCTCTGATGGTCTTATGACAGTCTGTTGCTGGGACTACACTTATGCTTACGGATAAGACTTTTCAGTCTGGGAAAAACTGTGAAGGCCTTAGAGGCAGCTAGGGGTAGTACAGTGGATACAGTGCTGGGCTTGGAGGCAGAAAGACCTGAGGTCAATTCCAGCCTCAGACACTTACTGTGGGTCACCTTGGCAAGTCACTTAAACTGTTTACCTCAGTTTCCTCAACTCCATGGTTACAGTACCTCCCACCATGGTTATTGTGAGAATGAAGTGAGATAATATCTGTAAAGCACTTAACATAATTCTTAGCATACAGTAAGCTCCATAAATGCTAGCTATCATTATTATACATTATGCTCCTCAGCATCAACAAGGAGAAATTAGCTTCACCTTCTCAGGATGATGCAAGAGTAGAAGTTCTGTTTATAGATGTAACTCATTTTCAAAATGCCATAGCTGTTCATTTTGAAAGATTACAAGTAGCACTAAATTCCAAACGAGTAAAGTGGAAAGAAAAATTAATCCTGCATAAAGCCTGCCATGAGACCCAACTAAGCCAGATAATTTCAAGGGTTGCTAGGGATACAACTTGAAGAAATACAACATGAAAAAAGGACAGTACTTTTACAAGAATTTAATTCATCCTCAGTAAGAACAGAATCACCACAGCTGGACTCAGTTCCCAATTTGCTATATGAAAAAATGGAAAGAACACTAAAGATACAGGAAGAGGATATAGATCAAATTGTGTAAACATAGAAAAAAGCCTTGAGATATCTTATTTCCAAATATTTGAAGAAATACAGAAAACAATACTGGGAAAAATCACAGATGAAATTATTAACAGTAAAACAGGGTAAAAGAGATTAAGAACTACTAACTCAAAGGCCCAAATTCTTATGCCTATAAAAATTATGATAATAAAAGCATCCCTCATAAAAATGAGAAGAAAAAACAAGCAAAGCTTGGCAATTAAAAAAATTACGAATTGTTTTAGGAGGTTATAGTAAAATAGTTATTGTTTTATGTTTTGGCTATTATTTATACCCACTTGTGATTTTTTTTCTTGAATTAGGATATTTCAAGTGAGTTATTCAAATGGAAGTCTAAAGTTTAACTTTATGAAACATTTTGCACATGGAACTAAATTGATACCATAAATTAAACAAACAGAAAAAGGCCTGGCACACAACTTTCTACAGTAAGCCAACAATCATACCATTGACTGAAAGGTGCCAAGAATACAAGAACCTACTAGCATTTATCAATGGTTGTTTTTTTTAAAGTCTTGATTCAGAAAAGCAAACGATCCTCTTTAAAGGTAATCCTGAAAAATACTGTCTCCTACACGTGAAAATTATACAAGATTCTCTAACAGATAAAACTAAAGAGAAACTTCATTCAGTAAAAATCTAATACTATCAAGCTAGGTGTAAACATAATTTGTATGCTGTTCAGGAAATCCTGTACCTAAGAAAAACAGAAGATAGAGTCCCGATTGTTGGTAATATTCTCCAAATGCTCTTATATGACAGTAGATAACATAGTAATGATTGCATAGTCAATCAAGACAGATCTCCCCCACAACTTAAAAAAGGAAAAAGTAAGTATTGTACAACCACAGAATGCCGCAGAATGTGTAGTCCTTCAGTATATTACCTGTGGACAAACACAGTGCATGAGCAGTGAACTAGGCCTAAACTTAACAGGTCAGAGGGAGCAAGATGGATTGCATTTGCAGCATTCCTAAATTGCTCAGAGACACACACCCAAACATCTTTTTTAATGTATTTTTCTAATGAGTTTCTTTGGCTGGAAATCAGAACACCACAATTTCCAAACTATCAAATTTGCTGGTGATCCAACAACAATGAAGAAAACATATGATGAATATAAGATTGCAGCATCTTACCAATGCTACCTCACTTAGAATTTTATTAAATTAAGAAAGCATAGGCTGACCATCACTGGCTCTAAATTCAATATGACAAAAGAAATTATATCTTAAATACCTAAATGGAACAGCAATCAGAAACCACAAGGCAAAAGTAATTACTAATAATAATTACTGGATGGCAACACTGCCAATCAACGTGTCCTGCTTATTAATAATGAATATTTGAGGAATACTACCACTTTTCCCCAATCCTGACAGCTCACTCTCTTAATGCTCTTACCCACCTTAACCTTTGATCATGTGACAGACATAATAGAAGAGGAAGAGTTTAAGAAAGATACTACTCATATTCCTAGCACCCAAATAAAAGCAATGAAAGAATATAAAATAGTACTGAACTAAAACAATTTACTAAAAGATGAGACTTTTACCTTTGCTCTGTATAGCAAGATAATATTCTGGACTGCAAAATGGAAATTATAAAAAACAAAACAGTTCTATGTTATTTTTTCTTACCTCTTGAAAAAAAATATATACCCTATGATTCAATTTCCCAGTTCACTATCACTATTTTCTTTCAAGTTACAAAGGATCAAATCACTAAATCAAACTGCATTTTCTCAGTTCTCATCCTCCTTGATTTCACTGCAGTACTTCAATTCAATAGCATTTATTTAGTACCTGTACGTTACTATATTACAGTATCTACTATAAGCAACTGAGTCTCTTCCAAAGGATATCCTAAAAGGCACCAAGAAATTTCATTCATTGGCAAGAGTTTGCTTTACAAGGGAGGGACATGTGGGTGTGCCCCAGTTCCCACTACTTTCCCACAAAGATGTTTAGCTGGCCAAATGATGGACATGTTCATCAAGTATACTTATTTACCTAGATGATGTATACTAACAGCTCCTACCTCTGAAGATTGTTTTGAGAATCAAACGAGATAACCTTTGTAAAGCACAGTACACAGCACATAATAGTGCTATATAAATGCTTGCTCCTATCCTCTACCTACCACTCTTTTCATCTTCTAGTGTTCATAGGAATGTGATTTTCTAGAGGAGATAATGTATCCTTTGTCCATCTGTCCTTCTCCATTCTGTTTTCATTACAATGTAACCTCTCCTTTGAGGTTCACCCAACCCACATCTTTGTTGCTGTAAGCCACTGGAGTCCAAGCTGTTCTTTCTCAAGCATTTGCATACCTGGCTAACAATTTTCCTTTTCCCATATTTCTCCATCCTCATACTTGGGAATTTCAGCACACTTACAGATGTCCCACTGGTCTCTTAGGACAGAGATTCCTGATCCTAAAGAGAGAATTATACATAGCTTAGATCTCATCACCATTCTAAATTGTCCTAACTTCATCATCTGGACCCTGAAGTTTCCCTTTCCTACCACAAATTCCCATACTTCTACTTCTCTCACTACATCAGTCCTCTTAAATCTATTCTCCATTCTCGTAATCTCTAATTTCATCATTCTTCTCTGTTCTCTTTGTCCAGCACCCCTTTTGACCTTACTTTCTTCTCTTCACACTTTCAACAATATACTGTACTCCAATTTGGATTCCTTTGCCTCACCATTCACACTGTGTCAATCCTGAGTCATCTCCAACATATATCTTTTCTTCACCAATTTCTGCTAAATATTTCTTGTGAAAGTCACAAAACTCAGTCAACATGCTCTCCAATACATTCATATTACCTGCTTTTCATCTGGGATCTCACTGCTGCACAACAATCTTTTAATTCTTCCTTGACTTATACACTTCCTATAGCAGCTGTTCCAAACTTTTTTCTTCTCTCAACCCTACCTCATTAATATCTTCTCTTAATAAATGAGAACACCTCCTCTAAAATAAATCAAGACCATCTTTTAGGTATTACCTCATCTATAAGACTCCACACCTCAAAAGTTCCATATACCTTCACGCATTCTCTCATTTAATCCAGTCTGTGGGAAAGAGGCCATGTAGCCTCCTTTATCAAGTCCAGAATCTTCTATATTCTTTATCCAATTCTCCATCTCCTGTAAGAGTACACTCTATGATCACTTAAATCAATCCCTCAACAAGCATTTATTACACTGTGTAAAAAATCTCCTAAGCAATGGGTATATAAAGAAAGGCAAAAAGAGTTCCCTGGCTTCAAGTTCACATGCCAACTCCCTCTAACCTTCAAAATTCTCCAGTTCTACAAGTTCTTTCCCTGTTGTATCTACAAATAAGCCAGGTGCCCCCCCCCCCCCCCAACACACACCTATTTAAAAAAAAACTTTCCCCATAACCTTTCCAACCCCTCAAGCTATTAAACTTTATATGTGCTCCTTTTCAAGGCAAAATTCCTAGAATGACTCAGGTTGCCTCCACATTCTCAGTATTGGCTCAGTCTTGACTCTCCATCCCAAACCATTGCAACCATGCTATCAAGGATCTCAACAGCTAAATCCAGTGTCCTTTTTTTTCCAGTCCTCATCTGCCTAAGTCTTTGACCATCACCTCCCTTAGCTTTTATTACAGTGCTTGCTAATGGTTCTCCTACCTATCTGACCATTCTGCTTTAATCTTCTTTGCTGCAAGAGCATTCATTCAACATCTCTTAAGTATGGGTGTCTGTCATTGCTCCCTCTCTCTCTGATTTTAATCTATTCCCATTGGATTCACCTTTAGAGAGCTAGTTCCAAATTTTTTATATACCTAGCCCTGTCTCTTCTGAATTATACTGTATTATCCACATGTCCACCTAAATGTCTCAAAAGCATCTTAAACTCAATATATCCAAAACAGAACTCATGTTCTGAGGGACATAAACTTGTCCTTCTTCTAAACATCCCTATTTCTGTCAAAGTCAACTTCCTCCTCTAAGGAAGGAACTGAGGCTGACTAAATCTCAGAGTCAACATTCTTGATTCTTTCCTTGTCCTTACCTTCCACACACCAGGTCTTGTTAAGTTTTAACATGGTAACATTTCTCACATTTGTCCACACTGCTACTGCCTTGGTTCATGTCCTCATCACATACCACAACTACTGTAACAGCCTCCTTGAATGGTCTCTATGGTTCCAATTTGTCCTTATATAGAGTATATCCAAACCACACTCTAGATAGCTGTCAAAATTATGTTTCTAAGGTATTTGTAATATATAGTTACTTTGGTTCATTCACCAAAACTCTGCATTACTTAAAGAATGAAGTGCAAATTACTTAATCCTGTATTTAGAACTTCTAACAAGTTGATGCTATCCTATCTTTCCAAACTTATTCCTCTTTGGGACTGCTCCAGTCAAATGTTCTATTTTGTAAACTTTCTCCCATCCAGGCCTTTGCTGAAGTTATTCTCTTTGCCAGGAATGTTCTCTCCACTCATTTTCCAGTCTTTTGAATTCTTTGGTTATTACTGTTGTTCAGTGGTTTCAGTCTTGGTCAACTCCTCATGACCCCACCTGGGGTTTCTTGGCAGAGACACTAAAGTGGTTTGCCATTTCCTTTTTCAGCTCTTTTTACAGATGAGGAAACAGAGGCAAACAGAGTTAAGTGACTTGCCCAGGATCACAGAGCTAATAAGTGTCTGAGGCTGGATTTGAACTCAGCTCTTCCTGGCTCCAGACTCAGCACTCTAACCACTGTGCAACCTAATCACCCACCACCTTCAAGGCCCATCTAGGAATATATCTCCTTCAGGAAGCCTTCCCTAGCTCATAACAAGCCAGAAGTGAATTCTCATAATACTGTTCATACTTTCCATATGAGCTTATTTTATTCTGTAATATAGTCATCTGTGCCTCTATAAGATAAATGACATATATACAAGAGCATAGTCTTTTCTTTCTACTTCTCTTACTGCTCCACTGCCTAGAATAGGACCTGGTATATAAGAAGAGTAATACTTTGATGTAGTGGAAATAGCAATGTATTTATAATCTTTTAGACTGAGGATTTTCCACTTGCTAGCTATATAACACTGGAAAACCTATGCCTCAATTTCCTCATCTGCAAAATGTCAATAAATGTATTATTTACAACACAGAAGTATTAAAAGGGTTATATAAAATAATTTATTGAAAAGCATTATGTGAACTAAAAATATAAAGCATTTTTCTCACAAACATTTAACATACTTGTTGAATAAATTGTAAATAAGACTGCTTGCTGTCTTGGGGAGAGATAAGGGGAGCAAGGGAGAAAAAAAATAAGGAACTCAAAATCTTATAAAAGTGACTATTGAAAACTATCTTTACATGCAATTGGAAAAAATATTAAAAAAATAAATGAATTGTAAATGACCTCTACCTTGAACTGTAAGAACTATCTAGGTCTATCTTGATATACAAGAACTGGGATAGTTACAGAAGAGGTAACTTGGATAAACAAGAAAAAGTATATTCTTAGAAATGAAGCTAAAAAAATTCAATTCACCAATGTGCACTGCACAATGTAGGAGGTAAGTATATAAGGAACCTATATCCTGAAGAAGCTCACATGAGAGTGGAGGGAAAGTTACAACATATTTACAAATAAGTTAATAAAAGGTAACATAAGGTGCGAGATAGCACTCACAACTGGAAGGAGTAGCAAAAAACCAGTAAAGACTTCACCAAGGAAGTGGCAACTAAAGCAAAGCTTTGAAGAAGGTAAGGATTCTAAGGGGCAAAAGTGAGCAAGCGATGCATTTTTGGCATGGGGGAACAACCTATGCAGATTCACAGGGATGAGGTATAGGAAACAGCTAGGAAATCAGCTTGCCTAAAACAAAGGTAAGAAGGACAAGAAAATGAAAAGAAGTCTGAAAATGTACACCGGGAGCCAGATTCCTAAGTGTTCCCTAATTCTAGGACACTAGCAACTGTAAAAGTAACTAGGATTTTAAGACAGGACAGTAGGAACCAGGGCAAAAATTTCCTTCTGAATAATTAAAAGCCAAGATAGTACGATTTAATGGGGAAAAAAGCATTATAACTAGAGTCAGGCTAAATCTGTGTTCAAATGCTGCTCCTGACACTAGTTTTTTGACCTTGAGCAAGTCATAATCATGTTGCACCTGACTACTTATCTGTGAAACAGGAACAATACTTCTATTACTTATCTCAAGGACGGTGTAAGGATGAAATATTATGTACAGCACTTTGCAAACCTTAAAGCTTTATATGTACATCAGTTATATTATACCCCATACAGTCTTAAAAACCAGTTAGCGTACCTGTTCAAAAACACAATATTTGCCATATAATAAAAATCAGGTGCTACACTAAGGATGAAAATAGACCGTACCAAAAGCCATCCTGTATATTAAAGACTAGCAAGCAATCTAGTGAATTTAATACTGAGTTAGAAGATACCTGGATTTTATTCCAATCTCTACTGAAATGCTCTAAAAAAATAAAAAAAAGCTTGATTCAATAAAAGAAGGCCAATAATGTCTGCCTCCATCTACCTCAAAGAACAGTATAAAGATAAATGAGATAATGGATATGAAAATGATGTGCACTCTTCTGAAGAAAAGGTCTAAGTAAATCCACAATTATTAGAAATACTCAGCAGCAAAACTGGTACTTATACAAAGGATTGTTATATACAGAACAGCTGTTCTCCATCTGAGAAAAGGAAATTCGTTTAAACTTAAGTTGGAAGAATTAAATTTAGACATATGGAATCATGGACCTTACAAAATGAAATTAAGTTACAAAAGAAATCTGCAGAATATCTTTTTCTAAAGGATCTTTAAAGATGAAGAAAAAAAATCAATTAAGTCACTTTAGTTTGTAGGCCACTAGGTAGCATGGTATATAGAGCCCTGGTAGATAAAACCCTAGACCTGGAGTAAGGAAAATCTGAGTTCAAATCTGGCCTAAGACACATACTAGCTGTGTGACCTTAGGTAGATCACTTAACCTCTGTCTGCCTCAATTTCTCATCTGTATAATGGGGATAATAATGGCACCTACTTCCCAGGGCTGGGGCAACCAGGTGGCACAGTGGATAGAATACAGGCCCTGGACTGAGTTAGACTCATCTTCCTGAGTTCAAATAAGGCCTCAGACACTTACTAGCTGTGTGACTCTGGGCAAGTCATTTAACACTGCCTCTGTTTCCTCATCTGTAAAACGAGCAGGAAAAGAAAATGGCAAAACCAGTCCAGCATCTTTGCCAAAACCTGCAATGGGGTCATGAAGAGTAATATACTTCATGAAAACAACTGAAATGACTGAACAATCACTCAAGACGCTGAGTGGATAAAATGAGATATTTGTAAACACTTTGCAAATCTTTAAGGGTTACAAAAAGGCTACCTACTGGTATTGTTGTTATATAGTACTAGGCTAGTTGTAAGCCTTACCTGAAATTATGGGGATGAACCAAAAGGTTCTATAATGGAGCAAGCTTCTTAATGTGTACACTCAGTACTTTTTTTCCAAATTTACATTTAACGTATGAAAATCAATAGATGAAAGCACTGTTGCATCAAAATGTGTTACTCTTAAAAATTCATAGATCAATGAGAATACAAAGTACAACCTATGTAGACTAACAAGTTACAGCATGTATATCCCAGGTGAAATTAGGTCCATGGACAAACATGCAGACATGCTTTAAAAAATACCTGCAAAACTTGTTACCAGTTCACAACATCTGAAAGCTGTGCTCCTACTTAATATGATGCATCTTTTAACAATAAGACAGTCATATAATATACTAATCTTTCAGTAGTACTTTCCACTTTCATTAAAACTTACTTGCCCAAAGTCTCTTTCAACATAAATTTATTTGATATACTGATCCTACACCATCTGACAAGGGCTGCCTCACTCCACCTCTCTGGGTTTCAGTTTCCCAATCTGTAATATGAAAGGGTGAACTAGACTACCTCTCATATCCCTTTCTATGATTCTCTGTTTGTCCAAATGGTATTGTTCTGGTATAGAGTACTGAATAAATGTTGATCCTCCTATTCAAAGGATGAAAATGTTCTTTTTAGTTCAGACAGAATCAAGTTTTAAGGAATATCATTCTAATTTCTAGACTGACATAAGATTATATATCCATCATTGCCAGCTGCTCATGTTAATATTGCCTTGCTAAAATATCCAGTATTACAAATCCCTGTACATTTACACAGTTTGAATATGCTGTCTTTTCACCTATTTGTTTTTTGCATATCTTTCTTCCTGCTTTCTCCTCTCCTCCGTGCTCTCCACATCTCCTCAATTATGTCCACATTAACTGGCTACTTCTTTGGTGCCAGTCTCTGGGTATCTGCATTGAAGAATGTTCTGTGACATCACCCTTCAGTCCTGAAAAACAAACTAACATAAAAGGTGTATCTGAAAATCATCAATTCCCCTAACCCCCCAAAAACCCACCTATTTATTACTTCCCTATGTAATCAAAACTACTGAAATAAGTTTCTAGCATTACATCTCTTGAATCTCATCAACCATCTCCTTGTTTGGCTTCTGACTACTGAAATAAATGTATGCCAGTATACTCAAACTTTTGTCAGTGAGGTTAAGGTCTCTATTCTCATTCTGTTAACTTTACACTTGTGTCTTTCTTCAGTCAGAGAAAGGATAGGCTTCTTAAGTACCATTCTCTCTTGACTCTTCTTTCTTTCAATTAGGATTTAAAGTTGGAAGTGACCTGAGAGATAAGGTAATTCAATCCTTCCATTTTGCATATTAAACTTAAGTCAAAAGAAGTTAAATGTTGACTTAAAAAAAAGACAGTAAATATCAGAGCTCTCTACATATTTCATCATCTCCAGTAATATTTTTATTTTTTATTGGTCCCCATAAGCAAAGAACCACAAATTTAAAGTGGGGGAAAGGGGTGATTTAAAAGTTCAATCTAGTCCAACCTCATTTTACAGATAAGGAAACAGAGCCTCAGACACATAACCTGCTCGGCCCTAGTTTACACAGAAATCGGCAGAACTAGGATTAAATCCTAGGACCTCTGACTATGTCAAGCAATCTTTCCATAAAACCATGCTGCCTCCCTAATCCATCTTTTCTTCTTAATGCAATAGGAGTAAAGACCTCACAGTAAGTACAAATTGAACATCATATATGATGATTGCACGGTGCATGAGTTACTTATATCATCCCCATTCCTCTCCTCAATACCCAAATGGACAAGCAGGATGAGTTTCCTCCTATGACTCAAAAAGAGTCAGCAATTATTACATTCCCAAGCTTAGATATACCTACTGACTCTGACTGCCTCATTTGACAATATATTTATCCCTTCCAATAAAATGGACATTGGCTCTCCGTTCAATCAAAATACATTTATTGAACATTTGCAAGGTACTCTGCCAGATGAGAGAGGGGAGGGAGAGTTTAAAGATGTAGAATAGGCAGATTTGTTGTTCGTTTTTTCATTCACTAACTCATCATGACTCTTTTTGGGGTTTTCTTGGCAAAGATAATAAAGTAACTTGCCATTTCCTTCTCCAGCTCATTTTACATAAGATGAAACTGAGGCAAACAGGGGTAAGTTACTTGCCCAGGTTCACACAGCTACTAAGTTTCTGAGGCCCAGTTCGAACTCAGAAAGATGAGTCTTCCTGACTCCAAGAATGGCACTCTATCCATTGAGCCACCTACCTACCAGATTAGCTCACAAATACTTCTTAATACTTGATCATCAAACCAGATACTTTGGCCCATACAGTTCATTCTTTTTTTTCCAATATAATGTGATTCCCTTTTTCTACAGACTAGCAACATCTCAGTTCCTATCTTTACTTCTAACAATGATCTGTGATGAGTTTTTAGTCATATATCTCCACCTGCCTATTAGAAATTTCAAACTAGATGTCTTATAAGCATCTCAAACTCATCATGTTAAAAACTGAACTCATTTATCTTTCCCAACACTCTTTCAAATCTTTCTTACCATCCTTGAGGGCACACCATCCTTGCATTCACCCACGTTCCCAATGTTATCATCATCCTTGACTAACCATTCTTGCTCACCCTTCCCCAATCACTTGCAAAATCTAGTGTTTCTATAAGCTTGACTTTTCTTATATCCATCTCCTTCTTACTATTCATATAATCATCATTCTACTCACTATTCATATAATAATCATCCTATCATCACCTCTGTCTTGGACCCCTGGCAAGCCTCTTTCTGTCTCCTCCAAGTTTCTGCCCAATAAAATCCATCTTCCACACAGCAACTAAAGTAATTTTGTTAAAACACAATCATGTCACTCACCTACAAAAACACCCAAATGACTCCCTCTGGATTTTAGGATCAACTCTGGCTTTTAAAATCCTTCACAATCTAGCCCCCTGTGTTTCCAACCTTGGTATCCATTATTCTCCTTAAATGTATCCTGTGGTGAAATCTACTATGGCTTTCTTGCTGTACCTTTTACACTCCATCTCCTGACTCTTTGCCTTTGCACTAGCTATTCCTCATATCTAGAATGCAGTCTATTCTCAAATCTACCTCTTAAAATCACTTGTTTTCTTCCAAGTAAAGCAATTCTTCCTATATGAAGTCCCAGTTTCAAATTCCCCTCTTCTGTAAATACTAATATATATATGCATACCATTTACCCACAAGCTTTTTAAGAACGGAGGTTATAATAAATGCTTTTCAAAATTTATTTCAAGGCAATTTAGACTGAAATAAAAATAAACAACAAATGCAAAACCACTTCTATTCCTATAAATTCCTCAAAACTCATTTCAACTAGAAAACTGGTGGGAGGTGGAGAATTTCCAGTATTTCATTTGAAAGTAAATATTTTAATTAGGAATGAAATGTATAAAATAGAGTTAATATATTGCCCCCCAATCTTCACACCCCTAAATTTCTTTAGGAAAAAAATTATTCAAAAGTAATGTAAACAATTTAATGTAAAGCTAGCTGCAACATAAATGACTGTAATCCCCACATACACTAAGGGCACATTATTATTCTTAAACGCAAGAGTAAGATGGATTTCCACATCGAAAGGGCACTGTAATTTCTAAAGAGAAATAGTCACAGCCTTCTTAGTTTCAGGTTTCTTCTGACTCAAATAGAAAGGGCATTGGCCTTCAAGTGAGGAAACCCGATTACATCCCAGTTCCCATCCCACTTCCATAGCTTACGGTATGACTCGTAGGTCACTGAACTTCTTTTGAGCCTAAGTTTCTTCTGCCACGGGGAAAAAAAATTAAATTAAAATATCAACACCTGTCTTTAGAGGGTTAAGATGAAGAGTAAATGAAATGAGAGATAAGATTCTAAAAAATGCATTATCAGTATACAAATACGAAGTATTTTATTACTATTAATATGGATGCTGGTCATCCTGATCAGACCTCAAAGGACTATAAAGTAGCAGGTTATAACATTCATTTGTTCCTCTAGATCAAGAACAATAAACCCATTGCTTTGACTACTCAAAAAAGATTCCAAATGGAGCAATTAGAGCCTACCTAAAGGTTCAGAAGTTAAGATAGCGACCTCTCCTTCACATCCTAAGGAAATGATAGTTAAGTTTCTTTAAAGACAAAATTTTAAGAACCTATGTTACATATGATATAGCTTATTAAGTTAAGAACTACATATTATGCTTTTATAAAGTCTTTTTCTACCCCCTCCCAAATTTTGATATCTATGCTTTTTCTGGAAATTTTGTATTTTTAACAGCCACTTTAAAAAAAATCAGGATTACTCAACTATCAGTTATTTTAGGTGAATCACACTTTTAAGGACTATCAAAAGAGGATAAACATGGGACACAGGTAAGTAACACTTTTACTGAAATGGAAGGAAATAAGTTAAAGAGTAGGACAACAAAACAAAGGAACTGATAAGATGGGGAAAATGAAGTCCAAGTCAATATTTAAGACAAGATATTTGCATTTTATGGTTCACTCGGTGGTGTTCAGATAGAGATATTTGTGTGCATTAAAAAATCATTAGTCTTGTGTGTGCATACTCTAGAGAAATTAGAACAATATTAATTTAGTCCCAAATTTTTTCTTCCATTCATTTCATAAAGCAAAATGAAAACATGTCTCTAAAAATTAGCTAAGTCAGAGACATGGTTCATGGCAGCTATTGCATGTGTGTGTGTATATGTATATTATATAATATAATGTTGACTGGGACCAAAACATACCACTTATACTTAAAGTGAACTATTAGTGAACTTTTTCTTAGGTGTCATCCACCAAAAGTATCACTATTTTAACAAACATATAAGGGATTTAAAAGAAAACAAGTTTAAGCTAAGGCTTTATTTGATATCATTTTTCTGAAAATTAAATATGCATTTTTATATCAAAATAACTAGACTACCCAAGAAGAGTTTCAAAAACACAAACACTGTACAAAGTATCCCATTTTCCCTAAGTGTGCCAATATCAAAAAGTCATTTGACCCTATTCTATTTTTTAATATAGTTTAATATAGTTAACATTAAAATTTAATGCCTGATATCAGCAAAAAGTCAGAAACTATGTATACACTGAGTGGAAAATGGTTGAAGAAACTGTGATATATGAAAGGAATGAGTGTCATTTCACCTTAAGGAATTCAAGAAACATGGATATTTTATAGTGACAAAAGTGAAATGCAGAACCAAAATAATATACACACTGACATTCATGTAAATGAAAACATAAACAGTAACAAACTTCAAGTTAAATACAATGAATAACATGGACTAATGCTTTAAAAAATATAGGGCAAAATCAGGAATCTGCTTAAAGTCGCAATTACTCTTTTGTGCTGTTTTGTTTAAACATTTACAGGGAATAAACTTTCATCTAGTGTACATGTCCATGTTTTATTAAAACATAATTTATCAATAAAATATTTTTTGTATAGAAGGCTAACTAACCACTATTATATTTTCATAGATGAGACAAAGGTACAATGGCTCAGTAAACTGCAATGTAACAAAATTGCAAAGTTCCAATAATATAAAGCATTGTATTTTATAAGCTATTATTAGAGTACGAAGGGATAAGTGCTTGAATAAGTTTAAGCTGCTCTTTTATTTTGTTACCAAGAAATTTTTTCAACTTTGATATATTCCTGAAGTTGGTACATAAGCTAACAATTCTGACAAAGTTTATAAGCCCCACTTTATATACTGATTCTCTATAGGATGAATGTATTCATTTTCCACTGTAATTTTCCAACAGAGTCAATTAGTTGCATCCTTTTTGAAATTGTTCAAACAGTTTTGAGAAAGTGTTTGGAAGATTGCTCTATTTTCTTCAAAATCATCTTCTCCTGCAACCCAAAAAAACCATAAAAGGAAAAGACAGTAAAGTAAAAACTAAATTTCCAATGGAAAAATCCTGCATACAGTTTTTTTTTCCTGTATTTGTCTAAGAACTTTTAAGTTCTAACAAAGATTTATTGTAAGGTTGATAACCAATCCTTTAAAAAAAGTTCCTAATTTTTTTTTGAGGCAAGTATAAGATCTGAAAACAACAAATGTCAGGTGTTCATAATGGTACTGGGAAAAATTAGTCCATTTTAGAAGTAATTTTAGACTCTACAGATAAAAACTTGTAAAGTATATATTGCATCACAAGGATCTTGGTAGCCAAAAAAATTTTGAGTCTCCAGGTCTCTGAAACATAACCCAAACATATAAACACCAAACAATCAAGTATTCCCAAATATTTGTCATCCCTCTTATGTTTTCAAACATATACTCTAAATAATAATGCACAAAGCAACAAAAAATTACACCTGTCTTCTGTTAAGTACAACATACTTAGTATTCTACTGAGGACAATATTAAACGTATAAGAAAAAAACAACATTTTACAAACATTAACTATTTGTCTAAAGTATGTCACTGAACCCAAATCCCAATGCTTGAGAGAGACAAAAAAGAGACAGATTAACTGAAACAACATCAGGCACAAACCAGAAACACATTTTAAAGAGTGGAACAAGAACTACCTAGTGCTGGGTTGTTAAAAAAAAAAAATTAAAACCATTCTTTGACCCTCATAATAAAGAATCTGTTGATACAAGTTGTTTTTTGTCGTGGATCTAGTTACCGTTTTATAAGGTCCTATAGCATAGCATTGTACTGAAGTCCCACCCAATCAACACACGGAGAAAATTCCTCCAGTAATGACTACCTACAACTTGTTATTTTTGAGAACTGTCACAAAACTGCAGTTCTCAAACCCATGGAGGTACCTGAGGGGCTTTCATGAGATTCCCTAGGTCAAAACTGTTTTCACAATATCAAGACATTTTAGTTTTAATAATCAAGTAAGCATCAATAGATACAACCCCCAAAAACAAGAACTAGGGAGGCAGGTGTAGTCTCAATAACTTTTTGGTAGGGTAAAAGAGGTCTAGAGACCAAAGTTTTAGAACTATTGGCCTAGAGAACTGAAGTTAAGGGATTTACCCACAATTCCACACCACATGTCAGATCCACATCTTTTCTGACCCCAAAGCAAGTCCCTCTATCTATTGTACCAAGCTGCTTACATTATTGAATTTTACTAGTAATATAGGGGGGAATGGTGATGTGCTTATAATTTTAAAGGACTGAAATGTCTAAGAAATATGATTCCAGATAAGAAAAAAAATTTTTTTAACTAAATGCTCTACAATTAGAGAGGAAATTTGAGACACTCTTCCAGTAGTGATAATGGGATATGCATGGATCCTATGCCAATTTTCCACATTCCCCCTTTTGACTCCCCTTTCCCCCCAAAAACCTGTTATAATAGAAAAATTCTAGGTTTAGTCAGAGGGCCAGGATGTGAATACCTACTCCAGTGTGGTATGATGTAAAAAGTGCTAGATTTAGAATCAAAAGACCTGGGTCAAACCTGATTGCATCCCATACCAAGTCCATCTTTCCTTCTGAGTCTTGCAACTACAAACCAAATCAATTGCTCAGAATCTTCTCTGAATCTGCACCTGTTTGTACAGCACAATTATTACTTTATCATAACATTTTATTCCAGTATTTGTTCACATGAATATATAATGCTGATTTATATTATCTGGCCAAAGAAGTAACCCCCAGTGACCAAATTGGATCATCTCCACAGAAAGATGAAGTATTGAAGTAGGATTTTTGTGGAAATAAAAGAGAAGTGACATAAAGTTACCATCTTTATAACAGATGTAAGATTGGAAAAGTGAGTCACTCACATAGCAAGAGAAGAAAAGAGATGGCTAGCAAAATTGCTGCTTTGGAACCCAGAAAATATTAAAAAAGACTTAGCTGGAGAAATGCCTTAAGCATACTGGGCAGACTAAGATTTCAGAGAACATGGACAAAAAATTCACAATGAGAGTAAGTAGATGGAGATATGTGTCAATGAAAAGAGTATTCACATGAAACTAATTACAATGTGAAATATAATCTTAAGTCCCCTCACATACATGTAAGGATGTACACATACACTCATATATAAATGGGGAGAGACATATATACACACATAGACTCATCTCTTCTTGTTCATATATCTCGCTTGCCTATGTTCCTGATTGCCTATGTGAAGAAATAACTATGTCTCATATTTCTTTAGAGCCCTATTTTGGACAGTATGGTATTAGGTATAAGGAGGACACTCAAAAATTACTTTTAAGTGACGCATGCATGTACTCATGCCTGCTATTCTGTGCAAACTACAGTATTTCAGAGGGCATAGTTAAGAAACAAAGTAAAGGTGATTGGCCTACACCAATCAACAAGCATGTTAAATATTAAGTAAATATTATGTGCCAAACCCTACCTTAGGCCTACCTTAGGTATCCTCTTGAGGTTAGAAACCACAAATCTGACCATAACCAAACAGTGAACAGTGACAAAAGAGCTAACTTTAGACAGATTTTTAGATAGCAAAGTATATTATGAAAATTAAGTGCTATGTTAGCCTAGATTTTTATAAAAATAAATAAAACAGGAATCCAGGTAAATACTGGGCATTTCTATCACATTCATTGTGCAGACTTTTGTGTATTTCAAATTGAAATGAGTAACAAAATTTCTTGATGCAATATTGTCATATAAAAGAAAGGATATAATCATTTAAGAGACTGATATCAGCAGATTAAGTTGAAATCCATGAACAATTCCTGAAAGAAGATGTAGTACCATTTTCTATAACTATTGATTAAAAATTATATATACCTTTCATCTTTATCCCTAGCATTATAGCAGAAGAATGAGCAAGCCATTGTTAGTGTGCATAATAGTACAATATGAAGTTCTTATTCCAGAATAGTCAAGTATCCAAAATAAAACCTAATAATCATCTGACCCACAAATTCTTAATCAAAATTAAAACTTATCCTGATCAGCAATTCATTAATTTTCATGTAAAGAAAATTTCTCAGAAGTATGGATGAGAACTACTACAGGAGTTTAGCCCACTAAGTGAAAATAAGAGAAGAAAAAGAAGAAATTGGTTTTTAGGACACTTCAAACATTGAAGAACTACTGAATAAGTAGTGTCAACTGAATTAAGTAGTGTCAACCAAAATAAGCCCCAAGAAGCCATTTAAAAATCATGTTAGATTGGGTGTGTGTGTGTGTGTGTGTGTGTGTGTGTGTGTGTGTGTGTAAAAGTAGAGTTTCAATGACAGTATCTCCCAGCTATCCATTACAGCAAGAAGTATATTAATATGGTACCTGTCCTCAAGTACCTTATATCTTGTTGAGAAGACAGGGCTACATGACCAAAAGAGAGGAATATATATAATTAGTTACGGGATTCCACAGCTTAACGGGTTGTGATCTAAAAACTTTTCTTCAAAACTGATCTATGAGTCTAGGTGCAGTTTTCTATAGAAACAATGTTCCTGTGTCTGAGTTCACAAGTCTGTTTAATCCATAATATATTATGTAAATCAATACACAAAACTAAAAACTTAAGACTATGAAAAGTATCTACCTAGTGCTGAAGAATGTTTCAATGGGGAAATACATGCTTATTCCAACTTCAATACTCATTCTCCAGCAGTGGCCTCTAGAGTGAAAAGAAAAGGGAAACATTCCACAGCAGCAGCAACACTCAAAGTCTATCTACATATAAGAAGCCCCCTCTCCGGGATTACTTTCTTGGATATTCTGAATTGTATAACAAATGGCAATTGCCCCCAAAGAGTACAGATAGACTCAGGAACCTTTTCATATTCTTAAATCTCAAGTCCACAAGTCAGGAACTTCACCGCCAGGAAAAACCACTTGCAAAAAAAGTATAGTATAGATAATAACCAATGTGGTAGGTCAGAAAAGAAAGAGTACAATGCTGAATAAGGAGGTGAGAATTAAAGGCCAATTAGAATTTGAATAAGCAGAACAAAGAGAGAATGGCATTCCAGATAGGAGGATAAGCAAGAGCAAACAGAAGGTAGTTAAGTTCCCCCAGCAGAATGGTAATTAGAAGATGTTTTTGGTTTAGTAGTGGAAAATAAGACTGGATAACAAAAATCTCATCAATCTAAGGACACTGTCAGAAAGAATTTCTTTTTAAAACCTGGAGAAATTTAAGTTGTTGCAAAAGCAACTGTACCTAACCAAACCACATCCTCAATGTACTAAGATTAAAAACTGCTTATTCTCCTAACAAAAAAGAAAAAGCAGATATGCACGACTTTCTTTTAAAGGATTACTTCCACACTTCTACTTAATAAAATGGCAGTTGTGACCCTGCACAGGGAGTCACAAGATCTCATTAACTATATCTCTTTTATTTTTCTCCTCACTAAAAACTAGATTTTTTCCAAAGTGAGTAAGGACTTTTGCATCAAAACTCCATCTCTGAAGTCTGGTTTTTCCTCATTTTGCTTTAGGGAGCTAAAGCCTTGTATGTGCCATACCAATGGAATGAGTGACATTAAAATGAGTCATAACTTTATCAAGAGTGGTGAAGAATGAAGAGAATGGGGACAGGGTCCCCACCTTGCTCTCTCGAGTAAATTGGTGAAATTATCGGACACTAAAACCTAATAGGCTTTCCCTGGGGGGGAAGAGGAGGAGGGAAGGGGAGCAACTTTTCAAAGCAGCACTTCCAACTACTTATTCGGTGGTGCATAAAAGAGTAAATTTAAGTTACTGGGGAAAGGTCGGTGATAAGAGTGGACTGGAGATATGAAAAGATAGGCCCTAGGTTTTTTTGGGGGGTGGGGGAAGGGAGAGAGAAAAAGCAGGAATCTACAGAGACTGAATAAATGACTTGACCAGTGACATAAGAAACCATAAAACTCCCAACACTCCCGGCATTAAGTCGGGTTCCATGTTCTTGTGAGGCCCTGTAATTAAGGTGCTCACTCGAGGGGGTGCAATATGGGAAAGGGGGGAAAAAAGTGGTTAACTGGGAGAAACCATTTATTACTTATCCCATTCCCGTAGGAGAGAGAATCTTAAGGTACGTCCCAGCCCCTCCCCAGGGGCTGCCTCGGGGGAAGTTGGCGTTTTGGGGTTTGCAGATACGGACGGGGGAGACGAGGCCAGCCGAGGCCGCTCCTTCCACCCACCCCTCGGTCCGAGGAAGGCCCCAGGCGGGGCGAGCTTCACCGGGAACGCCGTGAACGGGAGCAGGGGACCCAGAGCCGGCCCCACAGGCGCCCGGGCTGGCCTGAGACGGTGCAGAGGCGGGCGGGGTGTGCGGGTCCGGGTGTGCGTGCGAGTGTCTGCTCTGACGGAGCTCTAGATCCATCTCATGCGTGCGTGTAAACAGGGCTGGTGTGCGGGAGGGGGCACCGGAATCGGCTCTCGGGGTGGCAGGCAGGTCAGCATGGGGGGCGGAGGAGGCAGCCCCGGCCCGGACGCTGCCCCTTCCGCAGGGAGGCTCTCGGGAGCAGAGGAGAGAAAAGACAGGAAGGGGGGGGGCAGCCCCGGGAGCCCGGGGGAGGGGGGAGGGGGGTTTCCGGGGTGGGGGAGGCAGCCAGGTGGCACTGGCCGGACGCCCGGGCCTCGCCGGGGCCTGGGGGACCTACCGGGCTCGGCGGCTGGGGGTGGCGGGGCGTCCCGGCGGCGGCTCCTCTCATGCTGAGGCGGCCTGAGGAGCGGGAGGAGGCGGCGGCGGCGGCGGAGGAGGAGGCGGTGACGGCGGGGAGTCCCGGCGGCGGCCGCCTCCGCCGTACTGCATCCCTCCTTCCCTCCCCACCCGCTTCCTCGTCCCCTCGCTCCGGCTTTCCAAACTTCTTCCCCGGGATAAACAAACCAGCCGCCAGGGGCGGCCGCCTCGGACTCTCCCCCCTCCCCCCTCCCGCCCCCGGCTCCTCCTCGCACAAGCTCCCCCACCCCGCGGCCGCCGCCGCCGCTACCGCCGCTGCTGCTCGGGCTCGGGCTCGGGCTCCAGTTCCCGGGCTCCGGCTCCCGGGCTCCGGCTTCCTAGTTGCGACGAAAGCCCCGGCCAGCTTCGGCGCATGCGCCGTGCCGCCGGCTCCGTGGGGTTCTCCCTCTAGTTCCCTCCCCTCCCCTCCACTCCGGGCCGCCGGACGCTTCCGGGCGTGCGCAGGAATCCGTGTCTCCGGGTTTTGGAAGCCGCAGCGTCGGAAGCGGGGGGAGGGGAAGAAACGAAGGTCCTGGGGAGAGCAAGCGGCCCCGCCTTCTCCTGTCGCCCCTCCCGCTGTGCTGGGGAGAAGGTTCGGGGGAGGGCTGCTTTAGGGCTACGGAGCCCCTCCATCCCATTTGGAGCCATGCTGTCTGTCTAAAGATACAGGGAGGTCCCTGGCCCAGCTTCCCACGGGGGCTTCTGCAAACATCCAGTGTGTTTGCTTCGAGAGTTCCCTCGCTGCGTTTTATTTTTCCCTTGTTTCCACTTTATCTGACGTTGGCCAGATGGGTGTCCTCAATCCGGGCTGGCAGCCGGGGCAGAAGCGCCCGGGGGGCAGAGGCCAGGTCCGGGGGCACTGTGTCTGCGCATCTCGCGGAGTGGCGCTCAGGGGTCTCTGTAGGTGCGCACACGCACACACACTCATACACACGCACACGCACTCATACACACGCATGCACACGCACATACACTCACACGCACACACGTGCACACACGCAAAGGGCTGCAGAGGTTCCCTAGATGTCTAAGGAACCCAAGCGGGTTTAGAATCCAGGTCTGATCCCGAGCCCGGTGGGTTAGTTTCTGTGTTTCTGTGGGCGGTGGGAAGGTAGGACGACATCCTCTCTGTGGTCTCCTAAAGAAGGTAAGACCCCTGTAATCGTGAGTTAGGAGAACCGTATGGAACGACGGGCGCTAGCAGTCAAACTGTCTGTAAGTGTGGGAAGCCCAGGGCTCCTCTCCATCCCCGTCTCCTGACTACCGTAATGCAGACAAGAGTGATAAAAGCTCACATTTTCTGACGGCTTTAGGTCAGCAAAGCACATTTTTCACAACAACCCTGTGAAAAGGGGTATAAATGGTTCCTTTAAAGCATCAAGATTTGGTGTGAGTATTCCCTCTGGCAACGCAGGTTGGGAATCCCGTTACTACTTAGTAGCTCCTCTTAAAGGACTGTGGCCATTTGGTGATGAGCCTTTCCAAATTTAGCTAAGTTTGTCTTCAGACAACAGACATAGCATCCATCACTAGGCCCAAATCTGGAGCCATTCCAGCTTGGTACAGTGTCTCAGAACTTGGACTGTACCTGCAGAGACTTCAAGAATCCAGAGACACCACCATGTCACAAAGAGGCATCAGAGTAGAACTTTAGGTGAAAGTACACAAATATACCACTGGATTTGGAGGCAAATGATCTGAGCTAAAATCCATCACCTTAACTACCTAGACAGGATTACAAGTTCTCCACCCCTCAATCTTCTCACCTGTAGGGTTGAGCTAGAGGGTCTCTAAGCCTGCTTATTTGGGAAGTCTCCAAAACTGCTTCCAACAGTAGACCTATGGTTCTTGGAAGTGACATCTGTTGGCTAATAACCAAGCTACTTGAATTGCATATGTAGTTCTTTTCTGATAAGATCAACATATGTATATTATGCCTATTTTTAAAATAAGGAAACAAATGTAAAGAGTAGCAAATTAGCCACATTTACACAAACTAGGAAATGTTGTCATCAGGATTAGATCAGAAGTTTTAGATTTTGAGTCCACTGGACTGTTGATTATAACATGCTGCCGCCAGATGACCTAACCACAAGTTTTCACAAGAACTTTAGAATTGGAAGTAGCTTTGAAGGTCATCTGGTCCAATCTATACTGAGGATATCCTCTACAGTATTTTCAAGGGATCATCCAGGCTGTACTTGAAGACTTGTGAGAGAACCCCAATACCTCCCATAGCAGCCCATTGTATTTTAGAATACTCCTAACTCAGTTCCAGGGACAGACCCTTCTTTGATCTGACAGTGCTTAAAATACTTGACAACTACTCACATGTACCTGACTTCTTTCTCTTTTTCCAGAATAAGTATCCCACAAAGTCTATATTAAACACCTGAGATTGGAATAAATGACCTCTAAGTACTTTCAAGGCAAGTTGTCACAATCAGTGGAGCATTGAATTTAAAGTCATAGGACAGGAGTTCCAATCCTGCCTCAGACACTTGCTAAGTAGATGACAATGGGCAAATAACAGTCCCTCAGTCTTTTGCAGGTGAGGAAATTCACCTTTAAAATGGAGATGATCATATTTATACTACCTAACTCAAAACAACCAATCTTAATTTACAAGCCTTTGGAAAGGAAAGTACTTTGATTTTGTGTTTTTCCCCCAGTAGATAGTATTTTATTTTTTCCAATTATATGTAAAGATACTTTTTAACTTCCATGTTTTATGTAAAATTTTGAATTCCAGATTTTCTTCCTCCATTCCCTCACTAAGATGATAAGCAATTTGATGTAAGTTATGTTGTGCAATCATGTAAAATATATATCAATATTAGTCATGTTATGAAAGAAGAAACAGAACAAAAGAAAAAAACATGAAAAAAATAAAATGAAAACAGTATACTTCAATGAAAGTACTTTGTAAACCTTAAAAAAAATGTTAAAAAAAAAAACCTTAAAACAAAAAATGGTTGCTTACCATCTACATGCCTTGAGTAAAGTCAATAAACTTTCTCTGGACCTCAGTTTCCTCAACTGTGAAGTGTGAATAGAGGCTGAATAAAATAAATCCTGAGGTACTTTCTAGCTCTAATGTACGATCTTATGATCCTTCAAATATCCTGGTTGTAGTTCTCTGGATAATCTCTAACTTATCAAATAATAATAGAGGACATTTATATAGCACCTAATTTTTTCCAGGCACCATGATAAATGCTTTACCAATGTTGCACTTGATCCTGTGGAAACTAAGGCAAGCAGAGTTCAAGTGACTTGGTTAAGATGGAACAACTAGTAAGGGTGTGAAGCTGGATTTGTACTCAGATCTTCCTGACTCCAGGCCTATGCTCTATCTACTTCACCATCCAGCTGCCTCAGTATTCTTCCTAAAATCTATAATCCAGAACTGAACATAACCCTCCATTCATGTTCTGAACAAGGCAAAGAGAAGAGCAATCACTCCCTTAATCTGAATATTTTGTCAGTAAGCATTAAGTATTTACTATGTGTAAGGCACTGTGCTAAGTGCTGGAGATACAAAAAAAGAGGTAAAAGTAAAAATTCATAATCCCTTCTTTCAAGGCAAACACAGTTTAATAGTAAAGCCTAAAATCCAGTTAGCTTTCTTTGACTATCAGATTACTCTGTTGATTCACATAGAGCTTTCAGTTTGTTCAGAACTACAGTACTTTTTCAAATATATTGTTTTCTAGCAGAGGCTCTTCTGTCATACTAATGAAATTGAATTTTTGAAACCAAGTGGAGGACTACACATTTATGCCTATCAAATTTCATCTTTATTAGATTCAGACCAATGCTGTAGTTTATCAAAATCTTTTTTTAATCCTGTCATTCAGGGTATTACATATTGGTCCTTTGTTTCTTCTGAAATTATAATAAGTATATTTTTATCCAAGTCACTGACAAAAATGTTAAACACCATAGTACCAAGGACAGTTCCATGGGGGTACTCCACTAGGGACCTCCCTCCAAATTAATTTCAACTCATTAATTGACATTATTGCCCAATCTTTTGATGTTATTCAACCAGTTCAATCTGTTGCCTAATCCTGTTGATTTTACCTTTGTAATGTCTCTGGTATATTCTACCACCACCACCCCCTTCTCTCTGACAATGTCACCAGCCTGGTGCAAACGTTCATCTCATTGCAGAACTATTACAATAATAGCAATAGCTTGCTGGTTGATCTTCCTACCTTAATTACCTCCATTCCAGTCTTTCCTCAACTCAGCTACCAAATTAAACTTCCTAAATAAAGCACAAAATATGTATGTGTGCTTGAATATACATTGGTAATATTATTAATAATTAATTAGTTAATTATTAATATTAATAATTACTAATATACATTTAGTATAACTGTCAAAAAAAGTAAATGAAACTAGTGTGATGTAACCTGTTCTTGATGAAAACTGAAGATATGATGGCCATTTATTAACCATCTTTTCCTTTTCTGATGGTTTACTTATATTTGGGCTCTGGAGGAGAAAGTGAGACTTGGTGACCTTGCACAGTCCTCCCTCACTCAAATCAAAGTCAAGTACAAGTCATGTCATCCTCTTGATGTCATGGTCCTCTTCGAGAATGAAGAACAAGCACCATAACAAAAACAATAATTTTATAACATTATAAGTTATCCCTTATAACATTCTGGAATTTTTTCCAGGAATCGTAATCAAGCTCACTGTTTTCTATCTAGTTAGTAGACTAGATAGATTTCAATTTTTGAAAATTGAGGCCTTCTTCAGTCCTGAAAGACTTCAACCATTCTCCATGAACTTTTAAGGATTACCAACAATGCTACGTAATGACGTATTTCACAACCCTAAAAGGAACCTCATGATTCAGCTCAAGAACAGCCAAATGTTCTCTTATTATCTCTTTAATTATCTTGTATTTCAACCCCATATTGGCCATTTTTTCTATATATTTATCATTGCAACAATAATTGTGCTTTGGTAAGCAAAACAAAAGAGAAATGACAGTTCTGCCTTCTCTCCATCATCAGATATAAAATGAGATAATGTATATAAAACACTTTTCAAATCTTAAATTATATATTTATCACAATCCCACATGCTTGGAGTGGTAGTCCATTCCTTTCTTTACCCTTTTTATTTCCCCCAATATATAACCAACAAGCAATAACAAAATTTCTAGTGTCCCTCAAATTTTTCACTGTCTCAACTCATTCTGAGATTTATCATTCCTGACACTTTACTTCCTGGATGAAGCCATGCTTTTCTAATCATCCTTCATTGCCAGCCCTTGTGTCCATTATGCTATACATGTTGTGTGTGTAGATATATATAATCTACATATCTATAGATATAGATATGTTAGTCAGTGAGCTCCCTGTGCATTCACAATGGTTTCTTTAGACATCACTTCTTGTCTTCTCATTCAGAATTGTTTCTGCTTATGTCTAAAGGTTTTCAATCTTGACAGTTTCCCATCCTGTGCTGAACTCCTTGTAGGGACTTTAGACCACTCAGTCCCACCCATCCCTTCCCTAAACACCTTGAAATCAGTTTCCCCATCTCTAGGGTGCATGCCCTAGGGTCCCAGTTTTCCTTGGCCTCCCAAACACAAATTATAAATTTACATGATCACTTCTTCCAGTGGTCCCATAATTTATATTTCATATATTTCATCAAATAGTTTAATTCTTTATTGGTTATTATAAGTTCTAGAATTTCAGTTCCTTTTGTCACTTTCTCCGCATAAAATTGTTAACAGCCTTGTAATGTTAAGGGAATTTGAAGATCTTCCCTGCCCCTTGATAGGCCCATGTAACCTGCTTTGCGCTTTGGCCCAGCCCACAGCTTGAGTCATATGGAGCCCATAGTAGGAGGAGATTGCCCAAGGCGTGGAGCAGGAAGGGTAGGACAGGAAAAAGGAGAGGCAGATCTGGGAGAGAGATAGTAAGAGCTGAGGCAAAGCAGCTAGCATGAGTGAGAGAAGGAGGAATTTTGCCTAGGGGAGCTGGTTTGTGGAGAGGCCTAAGGGAGGGAAGGCTTGGGGATGTCAGTGCTCCCTAGATTGGTGACATGTATGAACTTCTTTGTTACTATAGTGAATTTGACTTTCTGGTATCTGAATAAATATTTTGGTTTCATCTTTGAGGAAGAAAGTTATTTATATTTTGCAAATTTGCCCTGGAAATATGCATGCATATGGATAGAGGCTGCTATGGGTATCCAGTTGGCATTATAAGCCCTGATTTTGACATTACTCTAGTATCATTTCCTCTACCACAAATAAGAAGAAAATCCTCATATACACCAACATTTTTAGTGACACCTTTTGTTTCATTTAAAAAATGAAGTACATGCACAATGATCAGGGAATGACTAAACAATTTATGGTATATTAATATAATGAGATATTACTGTGGTACAGGAAATTAAAAATGTGAGAAAAATAGAGAATGGAAAAATTTTACATGAACTGATACAAAATAAAGTAAGCAGAACAAAGAAAATATGCACAACTACAACAATGTAAATTGAACGAACCGCAAAACAAAAATGAATGTTGCATAATTACAAAGAAGAAACATGACTACAAAGAAGAGATCATGGAAGATAATCCCACCTTTGCAAAGGTTGAGTATTCATGACTACAGTACATTGCACATGTTTTCAGACTTTTTTTTTTTTAACGAACTGTTCATTTGTTGATTTTTCCCCATTAGTTTCATTTTTATGTCTAAGAAACATTTGTTATACACTCTGGGAAGGGGGAAATGGTAGACATCCTCTCTGGGAAGGTTACTGGGGGAAAATATGGTGGTGTTAATATCAAAATATATCAATTAAAACTTTATTTTTAAATGGCATGGTTCTAGACAAGACTTTTGACCTACCCCTTCCTCCTTCAAATGCCTACTTCCTTTTTCTATCAAAGTGGTCTAGAGCAGAGATGTCAAACACAAAGTGCATGCTGGTGTGGGGCTAAACCAGATTAAAAGGTAATTGAGAAATATGTATCAAAATACATTTTAAAATATATGTCACAGTATTTCTATGTTTTTCTACCTCAATATGTATATGCAAGGATCATTATGTATGGTTCAATGACCCCCTTTTTATTTGAGTTTGACACCACTGGTCTAGAAAGTTTTGGCATGACAATATTGTTTCTGTTCCTTCCTCTGTTGATCTTTAACCAAATGTTCTTCTATCTACCCTATTCCTTTTAAGTAAGGTACCCCTAATCAACCAGCTTCTAGTAGTAGGTCCCATCTCACTGTCCCAGTGATGTTCATGAGGTCAATTTGCCTCCTTCCAAAAATCTATGAATTAGAACTGGAAAAGACCTTAGAAATCATTTAATACATAATTTAATTATTTTATAGATGAGGAAATTGGAGAAATTAAGTGATTTACCCAAAATCACACAAGTGGCAAGTTGTAGGACCCTGATTCAAAACACCATCCTGATTCCAAAGCAATAATTTTTCCACTATATCACACTATGCTACAAATATTGGTCTATGTATCTATCACTCTCAATTGTTTTATAATTTTATAGGTTGCATGGACAGAATTAGAAGGGAGCTTAGAATTCATCTAGTTCAAAACTGTTCATATATGTGAGAAAAATGAGGCCGAGTAAATATTATATCATATATATATGCATATATATATTTATATACACAAATATATATGAAGTACTTGCCCTCATCATGCCCACATAAACACTTATTATTCTGCTTGTGTGTCCATTGTATGCTTACTAGTCTGCGACTGGATAATATAAGCTCCTTGAGGGCAGGGACTGTGAGTCCATTTGCATTTCATTACACTAAGTAAACTTTGTGCTCAGTGAATATTAATAAATTGAAAAACTGAATGATTAAGTACTTCAGATAGACTTCTAAAGTCAACTGCTAATTATTTAGCAGCTGATTTTCTCATTTCTGGATTACACTGGCACTATTGGTGCCTTCACTCAGATTTTCTCCCTATGTTTACATAGAGATTAGCCTTTGATTTGGTATTGTAGTTTCCTTTTGTCTATAGCCTGCCATCCACTGCAGCCCAGCTACCTTTAATTTACTGTGTGATGTCTTTTCTCAAAAACGTAAACCCCAAGATTGCTAAATTTTCAAATGCTGGGTTTTTTCATTCCCATCTTTGTGTTGAGAATTTGTTTCTCAGCATTTCCAAAGCCATGCTACTTTCATTTAATGCTGTGGTTCAGTGTACATACAAGCAAACCTAGAATGGGATAATACACGTGTCAATATTTCTTTTTCTGGGGTATAAGGAATTTGAACCTGGGAGAAACTGCCAGAATGAACAAATATTTGAGCTCCAACTGAGTCTGGTATAAGGTCAAGAGTATTAGACTCCCACTACCACATTTATACCAGATTCTATGCCCAAACTCCTAAATTAATCTAAAGGACATGAGAGATAGTCTCCAATGATGATAATTGGCAAAGAATCTATGTCTCTATTTAATCAGGCAACGAATAAGCAAACTTTTATTAACTATTAAATGTCTAGTGCTGTGCTGAGTGAGGAAACACAAAGAACATGAGGAGAGCTATTGATCTAGCTGGGGTAATAAGATATATAATGCTGACCCCAGATCGTAACATTATGATTTAACCAGGCATTCTGGAGCAGCTAACCTTTTACCAGCACTGATGATGAAATATAACCCCTTTGTGCCAGGACCTCTAACACAAGACACTGGATTACTTTTTTACTTCCTTTTGACTAGAAGGTTCAACTGGAAAACTTGAAAACACAAGTTCCTGATGACATGGTGCTCCAAGCTTACAGATATTCCCAACTTAAATGGCAAAAGTACCTTTAATTAAAAAAACAAAAAAAGATCCTTGAATATTTTTTATGGCAACAGCACCCTTAGCTCCTATGTTTGTTTGTTTGTTTTTTTCTGAGTTCCTCTGACACTAACCTGATACTTAATCACAGTTGTTCAAAGACAATCCTGAAGGTTGTTCAGTAGAATGTTGATACCTTACCAAAACTCTGCTCCTTGTTCAGGGATTGCTGGGTCATTCTGGGAGCACTTGCCTTCCTCTGATGTGGTCCTCATTGGTGCTACTGACTTCTGTTCCTCTCTGTCAGACAGTCTCTGTTTGGATCCAGTGACTTCTGTCTTCCAGGGAGCAGAAGTTTACCAGATACTCTTGAGTGTTATTAGGAGCCAGGAAGTCCTCTCCTAATCTTACTTTCTTATAAGAGGTAGTGAGGAAGTTCTATGCCCTGGGCTCCCTCTACATCATATCAACCCTACGATGAATACATCTACTATTCACCCGAAAATCACCTCACCATATAAATAGGCCAAGATTGTCTCAGGGAACTGGGTGATGTTTTCTTCAAAGAAGGACATCAGGACCACTGCCACCACTTATCAAAGTATTTTGAACAGAGTAAGCCATCTATTACTGTGTTTTGAATTGAATTGAATAATTAACATGCAGAGCCATAAATAAGTACCAAATCCTAGGTAAAGAAAACAAGCCTTGTAGAGCAGGGGTTTCTATTGCTGTTCAGTCATTTCAGTCCTGATCCACTTTTTGTGACCCCATTTGAAGTTTTCTTAACAGAAGATGGTATACATGTAACCATGTATGGTACATGAAACCATAATAAAGTGGTTTGCCTATTTCCTTCTCTACCTCGTTTTCCAGATGAGGAAACAGAGGCAAACAAGATAAAGTGACTTTGCCCAGGATTATGTAGTCAATAAGTGTCTGAAACTGGATTTGAACTTTGGTGTCCCTGACTCCAGGACTGGCTCACTACCCACTGTGCTAACTAGCTGCCCGACAGTCTGAGGACCTTGAGACTCTTCCAGCTGACAGCTGAAATCTTCCATGTGTTTTGTCTCCCCCATTAGAATGTGAGATCCTTGAAATTTGTCTCTGTCCTACTTTTCTATTTGTATCTCCAGTCCTTAGCATATACTTTGCACATAATAAGCACTTAATAAATACTTTATTCATTCCTTCATTGACCTCATACATATTACTACATTAAGCTTTGGAGAAAAGGCAAGGTCCTAGGAGAAGGGCACCACAGATGCAGAGGACTATAAAGTGTAGGGGTGAAAGAGGGAGCAGTTGAAGTAGAAAGACGGTTCCTCCTCGACCACCCTGCCATAACCCCCTGCATCCCTCCAAAGCATGCTTCTATCATATCATTTCCTTTAGGTGATAAAAATCACCTCTGTTCAGTTCTGGGCACCACATGTTAGGAACAATATTGGCAAACTAGACTATAGCTAGATGTATGACCAGGATCATGATGTAACTGTGCAATATGAGGAAATTATATGTTATCCACTGTGCAGCCTGGCATAGTGGATGGAAAGCTTATCTTAAAGTTAGAAAAACTTGGCTGGTTTCAAATCCTAACTCTGACCCATAGTGACTGAGCTACTCTAGGAACATACAGGTTTTTTTGGAAGTAAGATGGCAAAGGGACTAGGAGCTGCCTCTGGAATCAGGAAGACCTGGATTCAAGTTCATTAGACCCCAGGTTAAGTACTCTTGCTTTAGGGATTAAGAAATGAGGGGCTTACTATATTGGATTGCTTGCTATATTGGAGAGGGGGGAGAGGAGGGAGGAAGGGAGAAAAATTTAGACCTCACAATCTTTTAAAAGTGAATGTTGAAAACCATCTTTACATGTAATTGGAAAAAAATAGGATATTATTAAGTATGTGTGGAGGGGGAGAAATGAGTGGCTTAGGTCTAGCTGTACCAGATCTCAAACTGTATCATAATGCAGTAATCATCAAAACAATCTGGTACTGGCAAAGAAACAGCTGTGGATCAATGGAATAGAATAGATACACAATACATTGTAGTTTGACCAGAGAAATTTAGTATTTGATAAAACCAAAGATCCAAGCTTTTGGGATAAAAACTCATTATTTGACAGAAACTGTTAGGAAAACTAGGAAATGGTATGGCAGAAACTAGGTATAGACCAACATCTCATATCATATGCCAACATTAGATTAAAATGGGTACATGATTTAGTCATAAAATGTGATACCATGAGCAAATCAGAAAAGTATGGAATAGTTTACCTGTCAGATCTGTGGGAAACAAAAAGAAGGAATTCTGTTTCCACAGGGTTAAAATTCCTCCCAGTTTTAAGTCATAGCAGTTAATCAGAGTTGTGACCTAGCATGGGCAGGTGAAAAGTCAGAAACTTGTGCACAGCTGTTTGAGGGGAAGCCTATCAGAGAGGATAACATGAGTAAGGTGCTCAGGAGGCTCCTTCTAGCCAATAGATGGTGAGGTGGGAGATATGAATTTTGGGCCAGTATAAGAAGGCTTGCATTGGTCTGAACATCTGTAGTACTCCCCTAGGAGCTACCAGTTCATTCAAGGGGAATGAATGTAAAAATTAATGAAAGTTTTCCTGATTTCACAACTATTATTCTTTGATTAAGGTGAGCACTTCTCTCGTAGGAAATGTGCCCTCTTTTTGTAAGGACCATAAGTAAAGATTCTTCTTTTACTCCAGACTGTAGTTTTGTTATCAGTCTAGGTGTGAGCCTTACTCTAGGTGGGGAAGGGGCTGGGGGGTGGTGGTGGTCCCTATTTATAACAGATCCATAGACAAGGGAAAAATTTAGGACCCAACCAGATATAGAGAGCGCTTACAAAATGTAAAATGGCTAATTTGGATTTTATTAAATGGAAAAGATTTTACGCAAACAAAAACAATGCAACCAAAGGAAAGCAGAAAACTGGAGTGCAAATATCTCTGCTAAAGGACTCATTTCTAAGATATATTAAAAAAGAGTCAAATTTATAAAAATTCATGTCATTCCATAATTAGCTAAAAGTTATATGGATATTCAAATCACTGTTGATTAGAGAAATGTTAATTTTTTCATTTCTGAGGTACCACCTTACATTTATCAGATTGGGTAGTATGACAGAAAAAGAAAATGATAAATGTTGGAGGGGATTTGAGAAAACCAGGACGCATGCATTGTTGGGGGAGTTGTAAAATTATCCAAACATTCTGGAGAGCATTTTGAAACTATTGATCCAATAACACTACTACTAGGTCTGTACCCCAAAGATTAAAAAAGAGGAAAAGAACCTATTTGTACAAAAATATTTATAGCAGGTCTTTTTGTGGGTGGCTAAGAATTGGAAATTGAGGAGATGCACATCAATTGGGAAATTCCTGAACAAGTTGTGGTATGTGATTGTCATAGAATATTATTTTGCTGTAAGAAATAATGAACTGGATGGTTTCAGAAAAACCTGGAAAGACTTACCACAAACTGATGCAAAGTGAAATGAGTAGAACCAAGGGAACATTGTACACAGTAAGGGCAACACTGAATGATGAAGAATTGTGAGTAACTTAGTTCTTCTCAGCAATACAGTGATCTAAGACAATCCCAAAGGACTCATGATGAAAAATATCCTCCTCCAGAGAAAGAACTAAAACATCCTACTTTCTCTCCTTCTTTATTTTCTTCTTCCCTTCCTCTTTTCTTCCCTCCCTCCCTCCCTCTTTTTCTTCCTTCCTTCCTTTCTTTTGAGTCTGAATTTTCTTCCACAAAATGACTAATATGGAAATATTTAACATGATTGGCATGTATAACCTATATCAGATTGTCTACCTTCTTAGGAAGGATAAGGGAAGGGAGGAAGAGATAGAATTTGGAACTCAAAGCTTAAAAAAAAAAACAATGAATGTTAATACATCACCTACTCATGTCTTGCCCAGGGGAATTATTTTGCAGCTGCATTATGTTGCCTGAACTGTTAAGTTTGGTTCCAGACCATCATTATTTGCAATTCCTTCTAACAATTTAATAGTTTGTGAGGTTGATGAAATCATTCAAATCTCTAGTTTTTTGGGTTTTTTTTTTCAAGAGTTTCAAGAGTTACTGTTATATATAAGACTGGGGTGGGGTAGGGAATGACTTGATTGACAAAGAGTTTGGTTTGAGGCTTTATATCAGGATGCCACTCTCCTAAAATTATATGGTTTCTTAATTAATTTACTTTTTATGTTATGGATAATGTGCTTACCAGAAAGCAGAATCTGTTTATATAATAGCTTTAGAAAAAACCTATGTTACTTTCTTTAAAAAAGAGAAATTATTATTAACTCATTTATATAATGCTTTAAAGTTTATAAAACAATTTATATAAATTATCTCATTTCATCCTTCTCCTGTGAAGTAGATACTATTAGGGGCAGCCAGGTGGTGCAGTGGATAGAACACCAGTGCAGGAGTCAGGAGGACCTGAGTTCAAACCTCACCTCAGACACTTGACACTCACCAGCTGTGTGACCTTGGGCATGTCGCTTAACCCCAGTTGCCTCATCCTGGGTCATCTCCAGTCATCCTGATGAATATCTGGTCACTGGATTCAGATGACTCTGGAGGAGAAGTGAGGCTGGTGACCTTCATAGCCCTCTCTCACTCAAAAATACAAGGTCAAGTCATATCATCATTTCTCTGATGGCATGGTCTTCTTTGACAACGAAGGATGAACACACATATGCTATTATTATTATCTCAGTTTTATAGAGGAAGTAAGTGAAACTCAGAAAAGTTAAGTGATTCCCTAAGGTCATAGAGTTAGCTACCTGAAGGAGAATTAAAACACAAGTCTTCCAGATGCCTATACCAACACTCTAGTCTAAGTCACTAAACTATATTCTGCTTCCATGCCTCAGTCACATGACCAGTAACTGCTACCATTCACTCTTCTAGGTTGTAAGCTCTGGTAGTAAAACTGTGATACAGTTTTGGGCTAGATCAAGAAGAAAACTGTCATTTCTGTTCTCCTCTTCCACTCTCTATAGGCTATGAAACAGTACAGTTCTATGCCCCAAACCAAGGAGTGAACCTCCTTCACTCACCACAATAAAATAGAAGAAAGAGAAATCAAGTTCCTAACATCCTAGGTGCCAGAGTTTAGTCAGTCAACAAGCATTTATTATATTCTTACTGCATATTAGGCACTATGGTACGCACTAGGGATACAAAAAAAGGAAAACCAAAAACAAGCAATCAGTCCCTGTCTCAAGAAGCTCTGAAGGAAGAGACAACACACAAACTCCATACACACAAAATATATACAATATCAATTGGATCATCTCAGAGGAAAGCCACTAAGATGTAGAATGATGAGGAATGATTCATTTGCAGAAGGTGAGACTTAACTGAAGTGTAAAGAATACCACAAGACAGAATCGAGAAGACAATTCATTCCAGGAATGGGGAACAGCTAGGGAAAATTCAGTCAGGAGATGGAGTGTCTTGTTCAAGAACAACAAAGAGGCTGGAATCACTGGAATTTGGCATATGTGGAAGGGAGTAAGACATAAGAAGACTGGAAAGGCAGGAGGAGCCTGATTTGGAAGGGCTTTAAAGGTCAAAGGATTTTATATTTGGTCTTAGAGGTAATAGGTAACTAGGGGACTCTATTGGATCCATGGGTTTAGGGTGGATTAAGTAAGATCAGCTTGACTGCTGAATGGAGAATGGACTGGAATATAGTGACACTTGAGATGGAAAGACCAACTGGAAATCTACTTCAATAATCTAGGAGTGAAGTTATAAGGGCTTGCACCAGGGTGATGGCAATGACAGAGGGGAGAAGGTGTATGTAAGAAATGTTATAAGAAGTTGGAATACACTAATAGCGCATTACATGGCTTCATGGGACAGTATCAGTCTGATATTTTGAATGCTGTTCAGTGCTCTGGTTACAATATTTGCCTCCCTCTTTTTCATATAAACCCTTAATTGCCTTTTTTTTGGGTCCAGGAATATACTATAGATTCATTATTGTGCTTCTTTTTAGTCCAGGAACATACTATGGATTCATCACTGTACCTTCTGACACTTTTAACCTGTGAGGACATAGGTAAGTCACTTAATCTTCCTTTGCTTCTGCTTCCCTGAAAATAAAATGGAGGAGGTAAACTCTATGGCTTCTTGGGTAACTTACAGTTCTAGATGTGCTGGCCTTCTGTCAGGTCTCCCGGTCTCCAGCCTTCAACTCTATCTGGACCCACTCACTCTCACAACTCTGGGCTCTGCTTTCTGTTCATTCAGCTTATGTAGCCTTATATATATACATGTACACATACATACATTGTATATATATACATGTATGTGTGTATGTATATGTGTATATACATACACACATATGTGTATGTATATGTGTGTGTATACACACACACACACACACACACACACACGTATTCTCAGGTCCACCACATCTTTTTTTTTGCTATCCCCATGCCACATTTCTGGGCATGTATTTCCCTTCCCTTTTTACCTCTAGCTCTGAGAATAGTAATTAGATCAGAACTACCATTCTTGATAAGAACATGTGAATTAGTTGTCCTATGACTCCAGTTACCATTCCCTTTTATTTTCCTGTTCAATGCTCCCTGTGCTCCTCTTATATGCATGTTCTTTGTCTACGAGAATGTGAGGGCAAAGACTGTCGTCTTTGTATTTGCATCCCCAGCACTTAGGACTTGTTTAGTCATGTCTGACTCTTCATGATCAGATGACTATAGTGGCCATGCGGTTTTCTTGGCAAAGATACTGGAGTAGTTTGCTACTTCCTTCTCTAGGGGATGAAGGACTTAGTAAGACTTAGAAGTTAGTCAGTACCTAAATGCCTTTTCATTCATTCAACTAATCATTCATTCATCTATAACCCTTTGGTCTTATTATACTTTGCACTATTCTTTTTCCTAGTGAAGTTGTCAGACTAAAGACTTGAACTGGGAAGAACTATTAGAAAAATAATTAATTATCTTCTCTTTGCTTCAAATAAGCAAGGCAATTATTTCTCAAGCTAACAAGTTATACTTTAATTATGGACCACAAGTGGATATTACTAAAGAAAATTGTGTTTTAACTTTGATAGTTTTACAGTTTACATAAAGAGTCTAAACACAGTGAACAAAAATGTTAATACCTGTTGCCAAGCATGAGATAAATTAACATTTAGCACTTGGAATTACTGTTTAAAAAAAGAATAATTCCTGGATTTGTTTTCTCTTCCCCTGCTTGGAATAGTAGTTTGTGTTTAATCTTTAGAACAATAAAGTGATTAGGTCATCTACCTGCTACTCTTTTCCTGCAGTGACGTCTTGTTTCCTTGGGTTTTCTTTCTTCACTATCACCATTTTCTTTTGCTATCGCTGCTTTTTGATGTTTCTGTTCTGTTTGATTAACCATTTTATGTAGCATTTTTATTTCCATTTTCTGTGTATAAGGGTATTACAAGAAGAAACATTTCAACATTTTGTTAGAATTATTTCTTTAAAAATGGTTACTTTAAAATAACCACTTTGCAGTTTAGTTTTCTTTTTGTAAGAAATTTTTCAGATTAGGAAATTTGAAATTTTGATGCATAGCTTATTGTATAGCAATGCAATTAATTAAATTATGTATGTTTCATATTTGTGACCAACTATTAAAGTAAAAGAATATGCCTCTAATAAATATTTATTGCTCTTTGTTTCCTTTCCCATTTTCCCCGGGAAGTCTTATATGGAAAAAATTTAGTTGTCTTTTTACAGTGTTGTTTTCCTATAATCTATACAACATCAAGAGAGAAAAGACAAAGGATGTTTTTATTTTCTTTTTGCTGAGAACTCCACATGAATTGGCTTCTATTTAGAATACAGAGTCTACTGTATACAAAACAGGCATGACAGAGCCGTATCTATATATCTTTGCCTTATTTAATAGTGATTATACCCCCTGACACTACTTTCATCTCTTTTCCTCAGTGGAATTCACATACCCTATTAGAATGTTTGTATATTTGACCGAAGATGGTAATGTTCCTTAGCTAGCGCACATCAGTGGTGCTCTTAACATCTCTTTCTTTTCTAAACTTGTTGTATCACCTGAGGTAAACTTTAAATCTCTTACATGAGGGTAAGGCTATCACTTTAACCTCAAAGAAAATGTCCCTTGGATCTTAACTAAGGTGGTTTGTTTGCTATTTTGAACTTATATTGTGGCTTTCTTTCATAAATGTCCGTAGCATACTTCCCCCAAAGTATTTTCATAATGACCAGGATTTGCAGGTATGATGGATGAATTATTGTCCTTCTTTTATTCAAAAGGGAAGCCACTGAAAGCTTATAAAATTAGTTCTTATTCTTTTGTGGGGTATGATTAAGCAGTGATTGCCTTTGTTTCAATCTTGTAAATCATGTTATTCTTTTACCTCCCGTTTCTTTCCATCTCTATCCAGGACATTGATGTTACTCCAATTTCCCAATCATATCACCAGAAATCATGCCTGGGTGAAGCTAACCCATCCCTCCAATCTCTTCTTTCTCAAATCAACAGTATCTTTCCCTCTGGAAAGGTCACAGCATTATGGACTTGTGTTTGGGAGCAGGAAGTTAAATTAAGAAGTTTGATATGCAAGTTCTCTTTCCCTCCAAAACTCATCCTGTCACCAATGCCTTTACCTCTCCATTACCAATTCTCCCCTCATTCCCTTGCAATTTTGCTTCTGACCCTGTCATCACTTTACTGAAATTGCTCTCTCAAAAGACTCCAGTGTCTCTTGCCAAATCCAACAGTGTATTTACTTCCTGAATGCTCACAATTTACTCTTCAATCTCCTGGTAGTAATAGGAGATGCCTCACTGCATGTGGCTGGCACTGCCAGAAGCACATAGCCATTTCAATCCAATACTCCTGACTTGCGAATTTTTGCAGTCTGAACCTAATTCAGGTCAGTATGGAACCTCAGGTTGAAAATGAAGACTCATAGATACTATGACAGTCAACAGAAGAAGGTTTACTTAACCATAGCATAGAAAGATTCTACACTGACTCAGTTAAGTGCAGTTTCTTATTGGCTCTGATGGTATCAGTCAAGCCTGAGGAAAGGCAATCCATTCTTCCTATTGGTCTGACTGTTGTCTTTACACCATCAAAAATCCATATTAAGGGTCAAAGTTTTAGTCCCTTGGGTCACTTAGCTTTTGAGGATGTTTTCAATACATTTTAAGGAAAACTTAAGGGACAGATATTGCTCCTCTTACAAATCACATACAGAATTCTCTCTTTACATATTCTACTAGCCCTCAAACTCAATATTTCTAAAACTGAGATCATGATCTTTTCCCCTAAACTTCCTCTCTATTTCACGCTTTTTATCTATGGTGCCATGACTCATCAATGCTACCAAGTTCATAACCTTGGGGTAATCTCTGACACTTCCCCTTGCCTGGCTCATAACCTTAACAATCAAGTCTTGTAATTCTTACTTCTATAACATCTATCAAATTCATCTCTTCCTCTCCATTTCTCTGCCACTACCCTAGCAGAGAACCTAATTACCACCTACCTGAATTACTTTCATAAATAACCTGCTAAAAGATCTTCTTGCTTCTACTTTCTTCTTCCTCCACTCAATCCTTCATATCATTGTCTTTACGAATGTACCCAAATAAGTACCACCCCTTAATCCCCCTGGTACTTAAAGTCTTCCACAGTATGAAAGTGTCATACCTGTCCAGATGTCTCATATTACATGGACATCTTATATTACTACTCCCCCAGTGTACTCTATACTTTAGCCAGACTGACAATCTTTCTAAGGGGTAGGCGATTTCCTACACCTACCTCAGGGCTCTTGAACGCCATTTCCTATGCCTAGAATGTTCTTCCTTTTTGCATGTGGAATTTTAACACTTCCTTTTTGTTTGTTTATTTTTTTATTTTAACTTTCAAAATTCATTTTTATAAAATTTTGAGTTCTAAATTTTCCCCCCTTTCCCCTCCCCAAGACAGCGTGTAATATAATTTGATATAGGCTATACATGTACAATCATATTAAACTATTTCCATATTAGTTACTAATGCTTCTTTTAAAACCCATCTTGAATATTACATCCTCCATGAAGTTTCCCCTCATCCTCTCAGTTGATAACAACCTGCACCTTTGGACCTCATATAGCAACTTGTTTTGGTAGCTATTCAACCTATTTGTAATATAATCTTGTATACTATAGGTATTTATCTCTGTACCTTATAACACTCCTTGAATGCAAGCTGAACTAGGTTATAGCCTATTATTTATCTATGAGAGGTGATACAGTAGATAGACACATGGATAGAGCATGGAACTTGGAGTCAGAAAGGTCTAAATTCAAGTCCTGCCCCAGACACTTATTAGCTGTGTGACCCTGGGCAAGTCATTTAACCTCTTTTTGCCTGTTTCCTCATCTATCAAATGTCAATAACAATAGTACCTACCTCATAGGATTGTTGCGAGGATTAAATGACCAAATACACACACACAGAGACACACACATACACACACATACATATGTAGCACTTTGTTAACCTTAAAGTGCTATGTAAAACTAGCTATATATCATCATTATTGTGGTAGCCAGGTAACAGGGAGTAGAACGCTAGATCTGCAATCAGTAAGAACTGATTTCAGATCCAACCTCAAACATTTACTAGCTGTTCTACCCTGGAGAAGTCATTTCACCTCTGCCAACTTTAGTTTCCTCAACTGTAAAGTGAGGGTAATGGTAACACCAACCTCCCAGGGTTGTTTGAAGTAAAATGAGATATTTACAAAGCACTCTTCAAATGCTGAAGAGCTATATAAAGTCTAACTATTATTATTATCTAAACTTTGTTTCTGTTTAATAAATATTTGTTGAACAAATGAATGAATACTAATGTACCATAGTATGAATTTAAAGCCTTCCAAGAGCAGTTGCGTTTTGAAATAGGAAAAATTCAGAAGAACGTAAGAAACCAGTTTGGTCAGATATATAAAGTCACCGAGTATTGTAGTTTTGTCCCCAGAGTGACAACCACATCAAAATATAATAAGAGTAAGTGACACATCGGTCAAACAAAAGGAAATTAGAATGGATTAATGTTATCTCTTGAAATAAACCTAGATGTGGCTAAAAACAAGGTTCTTTGAAATTTGGCGTAAACACAGATTTTCGGAAAGGAAATGTAGTTAGCAAAATGAATTGTAGACTGGACTAAATAAAAAAAATTAAAAGGAAGAAAACTCTCAAGGTTCTTTATAAAAATCCAAAAAAATTCACCATGGTTACTTTAAGTTAAAAAAAAAGCTCAATTTTCCAAAAATGATTTTGAAAGGCTCACTTAAAGAACCAATCATAAATTTAGCCTTAAATAGAAATCCATACTCCTCTCCTTACCTCCAGTGAAAGTCAATGGCTATAGACATGGACACAGTATTTGTACTGAAGGTTTGTGCTTTGGTCAGTCTTTCTGTTCACTATAGTAATTGAATTCTTTGAGCAAAATGGGTTTTCTTCTTTAGAAAATTAAAAAATATTAACTTTGATCATATTTGCCCAACCATTAAAAACCACAGCTAATACTTTCTATCAAAATATCTTGCTGTTGATATACTTTGATATACTTACTCCCTAAAGGAGAAGGGACTTCAGACTAAATGCTATGTCCACTCATAATGTGATTCAGATATGTTGGTCCTATGCTTGTAGCAATCAGAGTAAATGTCCGAGTAAATTAGAGCTTTATGAGCATTGAGATTACGTCATGCTCCACCTCCAGAATGATTACTATTCCAGTTAATTATTTACTAACACTAAAAGTGGTGGCTTGTCATTATTACTAAGAATTTATAGAATGCTAACCGACGTACTACAACTACATAAATTAAGAAAAAGCAATTTCATTATTTATTGCTTAAAAAGACCAAATCTAATTCCCTAACTCTATCTTTCATTAAGAACTAGTCTCTATGCTTGACCTGCTCCTTTCTTAAAGGACAATTAAGTTTGCTTTCCCAGCTCATAAAAATGGTGCTCTGAGACCTGACGGCGGTTTTTGTTTGTCTGCTTTTTCTCATTGAATCCATTCTCTTCCAACGATGGTAGAACACTCCACTGTGGAGCTTATGTATTCAATTGCGTAGACCAACACACACACTTATTTATGACACAAATATGTATAAATACATGTGTATTGTAATATAAATAATTAATAGCAACAATAATAACATATTTGTATATGTAAAAGCCCATATCTATCTGCTTCTACCGTCTTTCTAGACTGGTTTCACACTGTTCTCTTTGACTTGCTTTGTTTTCCAGTCAAACTACTTTATTTACTGAGTACGTTTTACTCCATCTCCCTTTTCTGTGTCTTTGTATGGATTAGTACTCATGTTTGGTTTGCTTTCCCTTTTCAGACTCACCCCTTGGAATCTCTGGATCTGCTTGAGGTTATTGTTTTAATTCTACCTCCTGTAAGAGGCCTTTCTTGTTCTCATCAGTAGTTACTGATGTCCCTATAACCATTTTCCTCTATGTACATTGTATATTTGTTTATAGCCTATTTATATTGTATATTTTGTGTCTAATCATTCTCTACACAACTTCCAAAGTGATTTTTCCATTCAGATATGATTAAGACACTTCCCACTCATTAAATTTCATTGTCTCCCTCTTGCCTTTGGGATAAAATATAAACATATGTTAATATTTTTTAAAAATTGGTATAAATAATGCCTTGAATGATGGCTATTTGACTTTTAACACCTTTTACAACTTAGCCCTAATCTAGCTTTCTAGCCTCATTATGCATTATTCTCCTTTTACTATCCTATGAGTCTAAAGAAAGGTTAGCATCATACACCTTCTCTCTTGAATCTGGAAGCCACAAGACCTCAAAGAGACAGATGAGCACAGACCTCTCCTCTCTTCTCAAGTTTACATCTCTCTTCCCTTCTTTTGCCAACTCGGTTCCTCATTGTGGATGCAGGGCATTGATCTCTACTAATGAGGAGAGAGGGCTTTAGGGGTAAGGTTATATTTTTATCTAAAAAATATAAAAATCAGGCTCTACTAATGTATAAATTGAAATAAATATACTCATTTGGTCTATATATTAGATGGTCATAGGAGCATAGATCTAGAACAGAAAAGGGCCTCAGAGGCCATCTATTTTAATCCCCCAAATGATCTACTCGTGACCTTTTCATCATATATATATATATATATATATATATATATATATATATATATGTATATATATCTGTATGTGAAGCTGATTTATGAACCTAGTGTAAGACATTTTTTTAATATATTATATTTGCCCATTTCATCTAATTAGATTCAACACAACTTTGTAGCCTATATGTCTTTTGGATCCTGTCATCTAGCATGTTAGCTATCCCTAGTAGTTTTGTGACATCTGAAAATTTGATAAATATGGCTTCCAAGACTTTATTTAAGTCATCAGGAAAAAGGTGAATCTTCACAAGGCCAAGCCAGATCCCAGAGATACTCTCCGAAAGATTTCCTCTCAGGGTAGCAAAGAACCCAATGACGTTTCTTTGTATGTGGTCTTTTTAAAACTCACATTTTTGAATGTGAGGTTCTTGAGAGCAGAGATTTTCTTTTTATATTTATATCCTCAAGGTTTAGCAAGGTGCCCACCAAGTAGTAAGCTCTTATATGTGTATATATATTGAATCTTCCCATTCCCTCATTGTCACCTGTTTTATTGTTCTCCCCGTTCTCTACTTCAGGCTCCCCAGGTTGCCCAATTTCTCTTCCATCAGACTTCATCTCTTCCATGAAGACTACTTTGGTTAGTAGAAGGAGAGGATATTACCATTTCCCCTAAAAAATAATGAACATCCCATCATCACCACTCCCTCCCTTGCTCTTTAAATAGCTTAAAAAAAATCTCCCCTCAGAAGCACAAACAGGAAAACTAAAATGTGTCATGCCTTATTTTATTAGGTTAAAACTTTTCATGGGTGTCTGCTTCTGCTTAATTATTACCAAGTGCTTGGTGAGATTTTAATAAATATTTTGAGGGTGTTGAACTAGATGGATCTCCAAGGTCCCTTCCACTTCTAACATTCTATGGCTCAATGACATCTTAACTACTTAGAAAATTGAGCAATTTAGGATTATTGCTAACCATAAGAGTCATCCATCTAGGGCAAGTCCCTAATCATCTAATCATTTCAATTATTCAGACTTCCCCTTCTATTTTCCCTCCTCACTGTCCTTAGGTAGTAAAAGGGCATAACACACTGGAAGTGAGGGGTCAGGGAGAAGAAGTGTATAATCTGAATCCCCTCACTCACCCTGCTCTGGGCTCTCAGTGAGGTCTTCTATTTCTAACATATTATGCTTCACTGACCTCATCTTCTCCCATGGACTCAAATATCTTCCTTAAACAAATAACATAAATTTACATATTCACCTCCAGTCTCTTCTGAAGTCCAGTCATTCTGCCAGCTTTACTACTGCATAGTCCCATTGGCATTTCAAATACAGAATGCCCCAATTCTACCGTTATCTTCTCCCTTAAACCCACTCCACCAAATTTACCTCTTCCTGTCCAGACGGAAAAACCCTGCCACTCATTCAGATTCATCCTCGTCATCCCTGACTGCCCTCTCACCCTCATCACCATATTTCTAAGCAGTTGCCAAGTCATGTTGGTTCTACTTCTGGAAAATCTCTCCCCAATGATTCCTTTTTGACACTCCTGTGCCATCCCTAGTTCAGGACCTCATTGCCTCTGTCTTCAGGTTTTATAATAGCTTCTTAACTGGCCTTGCAGATTCCAGTTTCTGACACTCTTGTCCCCAAACTATTCACGCAACAGCTACAACAGTTTTCCAAATGTACAGGTGTCACCACGTCAATCTATTGCTCAAACATCTTCAGTGCCTATTTGTAATCTAACTATAATAGCTAGGCCCAATAGAGAGCTGTGTCTTTTCTGTCTTCACTAACTCTCTCTCATACTTGTACTTACATTTCTTGACTGGAATGGGCTCAATCCTAGGGCAACCTGACCATCTTAAAAAAAAGTCAGGCTCCTTCTCTTTCATCCTTTGACTCATTAGATACCAATCGAGTGTTTTAGGAAAAATTACTTAAAATTTAGACTAGGTCCAATCTCAGGCATCTCCAAAGGGAGGGAGGGGGAATAGAAAAGTACTAAATGTGAAATATGCAGAAGTAGGCTGGTAAATGGTTTAACCACTGGCTCTGAAAAAAAAGCATGATGTACTTTTAAGTATAATCTGCACTATAAATACTTTATCCACCATTTTCTGCAGTCTAGCCAGACAAAACAACAAATCAAATGTTGATTTTTTTTAAAGCATTTATCAAATTCTGGGATCAAAATGCTCATACTGAAAATTTAACCATAGGGTCTATGGAGCCAGTACAAATGGAATCTGGGACACCCCTGTAGCTATGGGACAACTATCTTCTACACACACACACACACACACACACACACACACAGAAATACTAAATTCAAAATGCTCTTCAGCACATTTTGACAGAAATGTAAACAAGTGATAGTAATAACTACTGTTGTACGTATCCAGGAGTTTAAAACTTAAATATTAGACAATGAAGCAGTTTTCTGGAACACTCGTGTTAGGGAATTTTCTCAGCCTGGTTTCCTTGAGTGTCCAAGAAAAATCTAGGTCTTGTGACATGGAAGTTAAATAAAAGTGGCTAGCTGAACTGAAAAGAAAAGAAATTTATTAGATCAATAAGGAAGATGGTTTGCTGTGGGAAGCTTCAAGTTCCTAACCTAAACATTTGTCTGATATAGCATTCCAGCCCTGCTTAGAGTACATAGCCAATCAGAAGCATTCTGCAGTATTTGAATGGACCAGTGGGATACAGTCTTTTCCTTTAGGAAAGTTGGTCTGAAAAAGTCCCTACTTGTAGATTGGGTGCAACATTGTCACCAGGATTCTCAGGGAATCCTGGGAAGCTAAACAGAGCTCTAAGTAGCAGGGGTCTGAGAAATCAGCCTAGCTCACTGGAGGTGGTTGAGTCAGATTTGTTATTCAGTCTAAAGCAAACTCCACCTCCGCACACCCCCAGTGCCCTGCCATTCAGTCATGTTTTCTTATTTAGTCTATGAGGAATGTGGGGTGGGAAGTGTAGACAACCAAATGGCAAATTCAGATAAATATTCAGGCTGTTTTCCCCTTCCAACACATTCATCAGGCATTATTTTTTTGACCTTGGCTCTGCACCTTTATTCTATCCAAACAACTTCCTCTAGGTCTGTCTTCTGACATTTAAGGCCAGGATTTGGGACTCCTCCAGACTGTTCTCTTCTTATAGAAAGATTTATCAATCCCTCTCTCTATTGATCTAGTAATCTATATATCTCACAACACAAAAAAAGGGTCATTTATTAATCTCTTCACCTTAATTCCTTCCTATGTGGATTGTAAAAATTGTTTCAATTGTCTTTCTCTTTTTGGTAATATTCTTGCTCATCTCCCTTCCTCTACTGCCCCAATAAAAACCTAGAAAAAGAAAGAAATTTTGTAACAAATAAGTTGAGCAAAAACAATCCAAAGTGGTGATGGCTAGAATGTGTCTCTTTATACACCTTGGGTCTATTACCTGTCTTCAGGAGATGGGTAGTGTGCTTCATCATAGGTCCTCTCCAGAATAAGCTGGACATTGCATTCATTGAAAGTCCTCTTAGGTCTTTCAAAGTTGTTTTCCTTTCTTTCTACTATGTGTCAGGCACTGACTGACCTCAAGGAGCTCGTAATCTAAATGGGGGAGATAACATATACATTAGAAGCTACAAATGGGGGTGTGGGATAGGAAGTTACTCAGCATGAGGGAATGATGAAGTCATGCAGAAAGGTAGAAAATGATCTGAGGAAATGAGAATGTCAGAGTTGATTTCATCTTTGGGAATGATAAATTTGAAGACCCCAAAGTCCAGGACAGCAATACAGTGTTGTTTTTGTTATATACATAGGTTGTTCTGGCTTTACTCACTTCACTCTGTCAGTTTAGAGTCTGGACTTTTGGTCATTTCTTATGGTGCACTAATAATCTGTTATATTAAAATCTTTAATTATTCTCTCCCTCTCTTCAATTCTAGTTCTTTGATTTTCTTTATTTTTTTCTTTTAATTCCTTCAATGGTTTTGTCCTTTGGTTTCAACAGGGGTCTGTGAAACAAGAAAATGTTATGAATCACCAGGACTTGGGGCAGCTAAGTGGTACAGTGGATAGAATACCAGTCCTGGAGTCAGGAAGACCTGAGTTCAAATAGGATCTCAGACACTTATTAGCTGTGAGATCTTGGGCAAGCCACTTAAGTCTGATTGCCACCAGATAAATGAACAATATGATTAAAAAAAAAGAAACCTTTACACTCTATTAGAATTTTAGCACAACATTATTGCATAGTACTTTCTAATTGCTCATGTAAACTCTTTAAATTTCTCTTAACTGTTGGTTTGTATTTAAGTTCCTACTTAGCTCTATTCTTTTCATCATAAATGCTTACAAGTCCTCTATTTAAATCCATTTTTATACTCAGTTTTGCATAATAACTCACTCTTGGTTGTAAGTCTTCATCTTTTGCCTTTTAAACACCACATTTCAAAATATACCTTAATATTTAGTTGGAGCTTTTAGTACTTATGTGATCTTGAGTATACTTTTTGGGTCCTTGAAGTATTTTTTTGGATATTTCTAGTTATTTGGAGGGAACTCTGTATTTCTAGATTTTTTTCCTTTGGGGGTTCCTTTCATGAAGTGAGTGATGAATTATTACTATCTTAAGTTTACCCTCTGGTTTTAATAGATTTGTGCAGTTTTTATTTATGATTTCTCCAAATATGGTGTCCAGGAATACATACATACATAGAAGTACACATACATACTTATACATAAATAACTTATATACATGTGTACACACATATTTATTAACTTCACTATTAAATAAAATGACTATTTCTATATACATATACATAAATATCTAGACAGAAACAAGAATTTTACAAGAAAATACAGATCTTAGGGCACCCTGACCACCTTATTTTTCTATTTAAGTATGTAATAAGTTTATAAATAGTTTTCAAGGCTGCCCTACTTGTTGGTGTTTCTTTCTGGTCTTCCCTTTCTTTTCTTCTCTTTAATTAAAAAAAAAAGTTGCCTTGATAAGAATCTTTTGTTTTTTTCAGGCTTAAAAAAAACCTCATAGTTTTCAGAGACTCCAGTGGTTTTTAAATTATCTTTCCTTGCCCTCATTTCCAGGTCAGTTTTTTTATATGGATTATCTTACATTTTCTTCTTTTCAATCTTTTAATTAAAAAAATTATTGATATCTTTTCTTTTTACAACCACAATTTCTTCTCGTATCAATTCCCATGCCAGAGAGCATTTAACAGACAAGAAAAAAGAGAAAAAAAGTCCACATAATTGTGGAATAAATTGATACAGACTAAACTATATGTAATATTCAACACTTATCAACCTCTCACCTCAACAAGGCAATGGATTGATTATATCTTCTCATATTTAAAATTTTCAATATTCACTTTTTTATGGTTTTTCTATTTATAATATAGTGTTGTAGTCATTGTGTACATTGCATTCTAGGCTCTACTTACTTCACTCTTCATCAATTCATGCAGGTCTTTCTATGCGTCTCTGTATTCATCAATTCTGTCACTTTTTACAGAACAGTAATATGTTATTACATTTATCTATCACTATCTGTTAAGCCATTCCTCAGTTAATGGGCACCTACTTTATTTCCAATTCTTTACTATCACAAAAAATACTGCTACAAATATTTTGTTGTATTTGGGGACTTTCTTATGATTTCCTTAAAGGGACAGCTAGGTGGTGCAGTGGATAGAGCACCAGTGCAGGAGTCAGGAGGATCTGAGTTCAAAAAAATCTCACCTCAGACACTTGACTAGCTGTATGACCTTGACAAGTCACTTTATCCCCAATTGCCTCATCCTGGGCCATCTCCAGTCATCCTGATGAATATCTGGTCATTGGATTCAGATGACTCTGGAGGAGAAGTGAGGTTGGTGACCTGCACAGCCTTCTCTCACTCAAAACAAAGTCAAGTGCAAGTCGTGTCATCATTTCTCTGATGGCATGGTCTTCTTTGACAGCAAAGGACAAACACACACACAATTTCCTTGGAATATATTCCTGGTACTAGAATTCCTGGGTCAAAGTATATGGACATTTTAGTCACTTTATTTGCATAATTTCAATTTGCTTTTCAAAATAGTTGTACTGATTCACATATCTAACAAAAATTCACTAGTGTGCCTATCTTCTGACAATCCCTTCAATATAGACTATTCCTGTCCTTTGTTATTGATAATTTTTAGGGTATGTGATGAAATGTCAAGGCTGTTTGACTTGTATTTCTCTTATTTTTAGTGATAAGGAGTACTTTTTAATATATTGTTAAAAGTTTGCAATTCTTTTGAGAACTGCTTATTCATATCCCTTTGCCACTTACTTATTGAAGAATGCCTCTTGGTCTTTTTATAGGTTCATTATATATATATATATATATATATATATATATATAGAGAGAGAGAGAGAGAGAGAGAGAGAGAGAGAGAGAGAAATAGGATGCAAAACCTTTATCAAAGATATTTGATGCTGAGATTATTTTTCCCATTTGATCACTTTACTTCTTTTACTCAGTGCATTAATTTTATTTGTGCAGAAGTTTCTCACTTTCCTGTAATCACATTTATCTATTTTCTCTTCTGTAATTGTCTCTACCACTTATCTGGATAATAATGTTTCCTTTCCATAGAGGTGAGAGGCATGTAATCTGCTTGTCTTTTAACTTAAAAAAAATGATCTTCAATATTAAAACCAGGTATCCATTTAGATTACACAATCTGTTATTCCAAACCTAATTTTTGCCAGACTGATTTCCAGTTTTCCCATCAGTTTTTTATGAAATGGGAGTTCTTTCCTAAATAATTTTTGTTTTCTGGTTTAACAAATACTGAATTATTGAGTTCTATTGTTTCTGATTCTACCTTTTCTAGTCTGTCCTATTGATTTACCTCTCTCTCTTTTTAAAAATTTATTTATTTATTTGTTTTCAGTTTTCTACAATCATTTGCCTCTCTCTTTTAACAAATACTTGATGGCTTTAATAATTGCTGCTTTCTGACAACTTTGAGATCTAGAAGTGTCATTTTCCCTTCATTTCATCCTTTTAAAAAATATTTCTCTTTATACAATGATCTTTTAAAAATGTTTCCAAATGAATTTTATTATTGTATTTAGTTTAATAAACTATCCATTGGTAATCTGATTGACATAGCATTAATATTATAAATTAAATTTGGGAGTATTGTCATTTTTCTTATGTTGGCCTGGTACAACTCTGAGTATTGAACATTGCTCCAGCTATTTAAATTGTTCTTTATTTCTTGAAGAAGCACTTTTTGATTGAATTTATATAAGTAATTTATGTGCTTTGATAGTTTGATCCCCAAAAGTTTTATGTATTTTTAATTTTTTGAAATGGGATTTCACCTTCTGTCATTACCTCTTGGATTTTGTTATTATTATGCAGAAGTTCTGTTGAATGTTGAGGTTTTGTTTTGTGGTCTGCAACTTCACTGAAGCTATTAATTGTCTCAGTTGGCAGTTTTGCTAATTCCCTAATATTTTCTAAGTAAATTATCATCAGCAGATTGGGATGATCTTTGATTTACTTTTGTAATTATTGGGAAATATTGTAGTGTATCCTTGTTGCAAATGATGTTTCTTTTGGGCTGTATATAGGTACTTTATATGTTTGTAAAAAATGGATTCCTCTATGATCCCTTATAGGACTTTTAGCATGAATAAATGTTGTACTTTGTCAAAGGTCTTTCTCACTTCCATTTATACAGTCATGTGGTTTTGGAAATTTTTGTTTTGAATATGGTTAATTGTGTTGATTGTTTTCTTAATGCTGACCAGCCTTATACCCCTAATACAAATCAAATTTGGTCAAGATGGATAATTTATTGGACAAATTTATGTAGGATTTGATATAATTTTATTTATATTTTAGAATTTATTGCCACTAATTATATGAAAGAATTAATTCTTTATGCTGTATTTTATTTAGTCCTATAAATGATTTTATTCTGTAGCTGCATTCCTCTTCTCTGTCTCTGAGTGAAGAAGCTTATGAGTGCTAAAGTTCTGCTTCCCTCCTTCTGAAGTTAGATATCAAGGCTTTCCCACAATTGCTGTCAGTTAAAGAAAAACTCAGTTCCCAGGACTCAATAAAACATTATCTCAGCATTTCCTGCAAGTTTGTATGGTATCCCTGAGAAGTTATTATCTGATCTTGTCTCATCTTTAACAATTAAGGTGGTCTTATCTAATTTCCTAGGTGCCAGTGATTCTATGCACCTAAGTCCCTATCAGTAATCTCAGGATACAGCCAGGACTCATAAATTCCCCAAAGTGTTCCTTAGAGATAGAAAGAGGTGGTCCTCATCCCACACTGGGACTGCTTTCTTTGATGTAACCCATAATGATCCTTCAAATCTGTGATGCTAGTCAAGTCTGTTCTGTTCTTTGTTTTGTGCTTATAAAAATTAGTTGCATCTTCAATTTGGAGTCTTTGGTCGAAAGGCAGGGTCACTCAACCCATCCTTTGTTATCAGATTGAATGTCTGTTAGCAAAATATCTCATATGGAGAATTGCCTCCATTTATCTTTTTGTTAAATATCACATAGAACAGATATTAGTTTATAGTTCTCATTCTGTGATTTGTTCTTTTGTGATTTAGAAATTAGGGCTATATTTGTCTCATACAATATCTGATAATGGTGCTTTTTTTCTCAGTTTTTGAAATTAATTTGTTTAGATTGATATTAATTATTCTTTAAGACAGAATTATCCTGTGAATCCATCAAAACCGAGAAGTTCCTATGATAATTCCTTGACAGTTAGTTCTACTTCTTTTTAAAATTGAGTTATTTAATGTCTCTAGTTGGTCTTCTGTTAGTTTGTAGTTTTTATATTTTTGAAAGTATTCCTTTGAATTTGAATTTGAAAGTAGAATATGATAATTTTTTTCTTTTGCTATTTTATCTTATTTTTTTATTTTATTTTTGCTTTGCTCATATGCCATCTTGTTGAGTTGGTTTTTCTGTTTCTTTTTAATTAAATTGGCTAAAGTTTTAATTTTTTGTCATTTCAAAAGTGATCTTTCAGTTTGATTCATCAATTCTCATAGGTTGTTTTCATTTTTTCTTTCCAGTTTAGGTAGTTCTCCTCAAATATCTTAAATCTCATCTTTCATACTCATTTTAGGTTTGTTTACTGACATTCAATTTTTAAAAATGCATATTAAATTTTATCAATATTTCCCTTTTCTATTTTGTTAATGTATGTTTCTTAGGATATAATTTCTCTCTGAGAGCTATTTTAGCTGTATGTCAAGCATTTCAACCTGTTTCATCACTATTATTTTCTTTCACATAGTCATTTTTTTGACCTACACATTAATTAGAATTTTATTATTATGCTTCCATTTAGATCTCTATTATTTGTTTATGTTCCTTGAAATATTTTTTATTATATGTTGGTCTGTAAATGATATGTTTACTATTTTTGCCTTCTTACATATATTTGTAATATCTCTCAACTATAATATATTATAAATTTTTGTCATGCATATTCCTAAGTATTTTCATTCAGAATATACCACAAATCTTATGACTCTAGTTTCTCCAGTAGTCTGTCCAGTTTTAGAGTTTTCCTTTTGTTTATCTTTCTGTTAGACATATCCAATACTGAGGACATTGAAATCTTTTGCCACTATTTATGTCTTTTGTTTGTGCAGTTAATCTTTAGTTTATTAATTTAGGTGCCAGGACATTTGGATCATATAAGTTTAACGTTGATAATAGTTTTGCTTTGTTTTGTTTTTTGGTCTATGATTCCTTTGAATGTAATGTAGTTTCATTATTTAGCCATCTTGCATGTTCAGAATTCTTGGTTTTGCTTTGGCAGCATGATTGCAGCTCTTGCTTTTTTGGATTCACCTAACATGTAGTGAAACAATTTTCCAGTTCTAACTTTTAATTTGTTAATGTGTGTGTTTTTATTGTGCAATTTTGGTAGCAACAGATTGTGGCGTCTTGTTTTCTGACCCAATAAGTTATTTTTTTATTAGATTTTAAAAATCTATTCACATTTTAAATTATGAGTTAGATTTATATTTTCCTGTATTTGTCTGTAATATTGCTCTCCCCACTCCCCATTAGGATTTTTCCTCTCTTCCTCTGTAAACTTGGCATTTTTTCTCTTTAGCAATTTTAGCTTAATTGACTTTGAGTAAATTCTATTCATGCCAGCCCTCTTACCCTCACCCTGAAGTTTTTCCTTCCCTCCATGTGTTACTCCTTTCCATAATTTTTGAGTTTTACTTATTAGTTCCTTTCTCTTTCTTATTTTGTCTAGTTATTTAACTCTCCTCTTTTTTTCCTTCTTGTTAACTAGTCACATAAAATCCTCCTCCTGCTTTTTAGCTTGTTTTATTCATTTTGTTTATTTTTTTATTTTCTGTATTTGTTATAAAAATGATTTCTTTGCTTTGTTCTCTTAGTTATTTATCTTCCATTTCTGTCTGTCCTAGACATTTATTATTTAATTCATGGCCTTCCTACTTATTTAGTTCATCTTTAGATTTTGTGTTCCTCTTGGAATTAAAGATTCTAAGATACTTATTTTGGGTTCCCTCTTCTAAACCATTTTTATATTTTACCTTGTATGTAGATTATGTCTCTCTCCCATTTTGTATTCTGCCTATTAGAAATATGAATTTCTGCAGATGATAGAGAGGATATTATCCATTGTAGGAATATATCCTTGACTGTGAATTTAATTATTAATCTTTGCTTTTCCCTTGGTCATTTTGCTCCACTTCCATTTTCCATGAAATTTCTTCCCTGGGTCCATGCTCTCCCACTCTTCTGGATGTCAGTTGCCCCCAGGAGTTCTAGTTCTCCCTTTCCTGAGGCAGAATGAGTGTTTTCTCAAAGCACCAAATCCCTTCTGACCTCATTTATAAGGACCCTATCACCCCTTATAGAATTTTTTCCCCACCTGGAAACATTCATCAGTGGTACCTTCTTGTATGACTGAAACAATATTCCCCTTTTCCCCATATTTCACTCTCCCCCTTTACTTCCTTCTTCCAAGGAGACTCCTGGAGCTATTTTCCTTCATCAGTCATGATAAATTAAATTAGAGAGGGAGAGGGACACTCAGTTACATATAAGGATTCCTGAAGGTCATATATTGATTTAGAAAACCACATTACGTTTTATTGTATTTTTATTTATTTTGTTAAATATTTCTCAATTATGTTTTAATTTTTGGGCAGTACTTGGGAATGTTTGGTATATGTCCCTCTATCTTTTTCCCTCCCTTTCTTCTTCCCTGCACTCTCACATTCTGTAATTTTGTTGTATAAGAGTATTGATTCACCTTAAGTGGGATATTGTGAAGTTTAGTCCATGAAGTTTCAAGTGTGTTTCTCTACTATCTCATTTACTTTCTGTTTTTATCCTTATCTCTTTTCATACTTTTAGGAAAAAATCTCTTTATATTATCACTGTTTTGTTATTGTCCTTAGTTGTTGTATTGTTTGCCTTTCTTGTATTTCTGTTGTCTGGGGTGTTTGAAAAGTAAAGAATTTGTTCAAGTCTGATTTTCTTTCTAGGAATGCTTTGAACAGCCCCCCCCCCTCCCTTTCTTTTATTAGACATTCATCTTTTTTCATTGATGACTAGGCTGTATCATCTTGGGCTACATCTAGAGCGCTTCAGAACATTCTATTCCCTCTTGCAATTTCTTGTAGGTACAAAATAGTTGTGTGTTATTCAAATTTCCTTTCTTTTATATTTGAAGGTGTTTCTCCTAGTCATTTAAATAATTTGCTGTTTGTTACCTGAATTTTTAAATTTAGGCATTAATATAATTGTCTTCTAATTTGCACAATAGTTTTTTTTTTCTTTTGTCACTTTTATTTTCTGGAAGTAATCTGTAAATTTTTTTTATTGGCTCTTTGTTTTTTGTGTTCCAAAATTCCGGGCAGTTTTCTTTTTTTTAATGTTTATTTTTAGTTTTCAATATTCATTTCCACAAAATTTTGAGTTCCAAATTTTCTCCTCTTCTCTCCCCTCAGTCCACCCCATAATGCCTTGCATTCTGATTACCCCTTCCCTCAATATGCCCTCCCTTCTATCACAACCCTCCCTTCCCTTATCCCCATTTTCTCTCTTTTCTTGGAGGGCAAGATAGGTTTTTATACCACATTACTTGTATTTCTTATTTCCCAGTTGTATGCAAAAACAGTTCTCAAGATTCATTCTTAATACTTTAAATTCCAACTTCTCTCCCTTCTCCTTTCCCCACCCATCCCCACTGAGAAAGCAGACAATTCAGTATAGGCTAGATAAGTGTAGTTTTACAAAAGACTTTCCATAATAGTCATGTTGTGTAAGACTAACTATATTTCCCTCTATCCTATCCTGCCCCCCATTTATTCTATTCTCTCTTATGACCTTGTCTCTCCCCAAAAGTGTTTACTTCTGATTACTCCCTTCTCCTGTTTGCCCTCCCTTCTATCATCCCCCTCACCCCACTTGTCCCCTTCTCCCTTACCCTTCTGTAGTGCAAGATATACTTTCATACCAAACTGAGTGAGCATATCATTCCCTTAAGCCAAATGTGAAGAGAGTAAGCTTCCCTTTTTCCCTCTCACAACCTCCCTTTTCTCCTTCACTGAAGAAGTTTTTTCATGCTTCCTTGATGGATGATAATTTATTCCATTTCATTTTTCCCTTTCTCTTTCCAATATATTTCTCTCTCACCTCACAATTTCATTTTTTTAGGTATCATCCCTTCCTATTCAACTCATCCTGTATTCTGTGTGTGTGTGTGTGTGTATAATCCATCCAACTACCCAAATACTGACAAAAGTCTCAAGAGTTACAAATATTATATTTCCATGTAGGTATGTAAACATTTCAATTTTAAAAAGTTCTTTATGTTTTCTCTTTCCTGTTTACCTTTTCATGCTTCTCTTGATTCTTGTGTTTGAAAGTCAAATTTTCTATTCGGTTTGGTCTTTTCATCATGAATTTTTGAAAATCCTCTATATCATTGAATGATCATTTTTTCCTCTGAAGTATTATACTCAGTTTTGCTGGGTAGGTGATTCTTGGTTTCAATCCTAGTTCCTTTGACTTCTGGAATATCATATGCCAAGCCCTTTGATCCCTTAGTGTAGAAGCTGCCAGATCCTGTGTTATCCTGATTGTAATTCCACAGTACTCAAACTGTTTCTTTCTAGCTGCTTGCAATATTTTTTCCTTGACCTGGGAACTCTGAAATTTGGCCACAATATTTCTAGGAGTTTTTCTTTTCTGGATCTCTTTCAAGAGGTGATTGGTGGATTCTTTCAATATTTATTTTGCCCTCTCGTTCTAGAATATCAGGGCAGTTTTCCTTGATAATTTCATGAAAGATGATGTTTAGACTTTTTTTGATCATGGCTTTCAGGTAGTCCTATAATTTTTAAATTGTACCTTCTGGATTTATTTTCCAGGTCAGTTGTTTTTCCAATGAGATATTTCACATTATCTTCTATTTTTTCATTCTTTTGGCTTTGTTTGGTAGTTTCTTGGTTTCTCATAAAGTCATTAGCTTCCATCTGCTCCATTCTAATTTTTAAAGAACTATTTTCTTCCGTGATCTTTTGAACCTCCTTTTCCATTTGGCTAATTCTGCTTTTTTAAAGCATTCTTCTCCTCATTGGCTTTTGGGACCTCTTTTGCCAATTGTGTTAGTCTATTTTTAAAGGTGTTTATTTTCTTCATCATTTTTGGGGGTCTACCTTAGGAAGCTGTTAACTCTCTTTTCATTATTTTCTTGCATTGCTCTCATTTCTCTTCCCAATTTTTCCTCCACCTCTCTTACTTGATTTTCAAAATCCTTTTTGAGCTCTTCAATGGCCTGAGACCATTGCATATTTATTTTGAAGGTTTTGGATGCAGAAGCCTTGGCTTCCTCTCATGGTAAGCTTTGTTCTTCCTCATCTGAAAGGAAGGGAGAGGATACCTGTTCACCAAGAAAGTAACCTTCTATAGTCTTATTTTTTTTCCATTTTTTGGGGGCATTTTCCCAGTCAGTTACTTGACTTTTGAGACCTTTGTTGAGAGGAGGGTATATTCTGGGGACCTATAAATTCTCAGTTCCTCCAAGGTGGCACAATCAAGTGACAGGTGTTACTCCTCTCCTGACCTGTACACTAGTCTGGGAGCAACCAAAAATTTTTCTGCCCAGAATGTGCAATTGAATTCCCTCTCCAGAGCCTCCATCAGCTCCATACCAGTGCTCCTCCTCACCCCTGGGTGGAGCTCATGGCTGAGAATCAGATTAGTGGCTCACTTCTCCAGGGGATTTAGGCAGAAGTCTCCCAAGGCTGCCACTCAGGGCTGAGATTAGATCAGATCTTCAGTTCCCCCAGGGGCTCTAGACCTTTGAAGCTGTGTGTGGCATTTGTGGATTGAGGAATCTGGGAACTGCTGCCAGTGGCACCCTGAATCCTGTTCTGGGTCCTGTCCCTGCTGCTCTGAGCTGGTCTGCACTCTGTCCTGGGCAATTTTCTTGTATTATTTCTTACGTTATGATATTCAGGTTTTTGGATTTGTATTTTTCTGGGAGACTTATGGTCATTAAACTATCACAATGCATCCTATACTTGAGATCAATATATTTAGCTTGCATGGGGGTCATATTTTCTTTTAATATTATTGTTTTTTTCCTTCTCTTCTTCCAGGTTGTTCTTCACTTCAGTCTACCTAGCCATATCCAGTGTCCTATCTGGCCACTGGACCCAGATGGTTCCAGAGGAGAAAGTGGAGCTGGTGACCTTGCACAGCCCTCCCTCACTTAAATCCAATTCACTTGCAAGTCATGGCATCTTCCTGATATCACAGTCCTCTTTGAGAACTAAGGACAAACAACAACACTTCAATGTATTTACATTACGGGTTAGTTGCTTACTCTTTTGTTTCTTTGATGCCTCTTGGTACTGTGGATTCAAGTTTTTCTATTCCACCAATTATTTCTTTTGTGCAGGTCATAAATTCCACTTTCACAATTCTTATTTCTCTTTTAAACTATTCAGGATTATCCTTCATGATGCCTTGGGAATCATAAAGTCCTCTGCTTCATCAGGTATTTTCCTTTGTCTTGAAATATTTATTTGTAGATGTCTTCTATTCTCTAGTCGATCTGGAGGCCACATTCCCTTCTGTTAATAATATCTTCCCTGTTATTTTGTCTGCTTATGCTCAACATCTTCAAATTATCTTTATCTTGAGATATTTGGTAATTTCAGTCTCTTCCTTATTTCTCCCTCTTGCTCACTTTCTGACTCCTCTTTAGATTGTGATTTTCATTGGAGCTGGATCTCAAAACCTTCTCACCCTCCTCTCATGCTAGGGAATTCACTTTTCATGGCCTCAGTTTGCCCCAAGTGACTTCTGAGGGGATAGAACTTGTTACAGCTGGATGTTGAGCTCTTTCCCTTAGGCCTAGTAGAGTAACACATTATTATATTTATTTATGTTCTGTCCTCCTTTCCATAAATTCTCTGGCTGCAGCTCAGACCACTGTTATACCATTCCAGCCAGGACAACCTTCTACCTTTGGACTTCATTTGGTATTATGAGGAAGTGGAGTTGGGTTGATTTCTGTTGCAAGTCCAGAATGGACACATAGCCCTGCTACAGTGTGATACATGGAAGAGAAGAGGTTCTTGTGTGAGCATATTAGAAGATAGGGATTACCTTTTCTACTTTTACTTCAATGGACTGTCACCTCAATTAATATTCTTGGTGTCCTAACCAAGGACACCAGTTTCAGATGAAACTGCTTTATGTCTTGTGCATTACTCTTATTTTCAAGAGAAGCAGTGATGATCATAGAAAATACCTAATTTTTCATCCTACTGGTTACATGATATGGAATTCCATGACTTTGTTTTAATATTATTGACTGTCTCATAATGTCACTGATTTCTGTTTGGTCTATTCAAGTTGTTAGGGTGTCTGTTACTTGGGTAAGGTTTACCACTTTCTCTTCTAAGTTGCTTATTCTCTTTCCAATTCTTTAGCTTTAATTTCTCAAAAAAATATTTATTGCTCAATTTATTCTAGTGTTTCATGTAGTCCTTATAGAAAATTCATTTTTTTCTTTGAATTTCATTGTAGTTGTTGTGAATTTATTCATTCCTTTGAGGGGGGGGGATTTCTAGATCTATAAATTTTATTTATATTGGGCAAGTGTTTTTTTTAATTTCCTTATCTCTGTAACTTCAGTTCATAAATTGAGCCTCTGTGCCAAGGACAGGCCTTGTCCCTTATATTAAGCTTTTGGGTGAGGTGATGGATTCTCATTGGTTTTACTTTGGATCCTTTGTGTTCTTGCTTTTTAGAGTTTCTCTCTCTTGAATTTTTGGGGTTAAGACCTCTACTTCCAGAGTTTCCCTCTCTTGAATTTTGGGAGTTAAAAGTGCTAGATCTCCTGGACCCTCTAGGAAATCTCAGGAGAGACTGCTGGGGACCTTAAGAATCTGGGACCAGGATATTTCTGTCGGAGTACTGTTGTACCTCTCTGATTTCCAAAGATCCTCTTCAAGGCTTTATAATCAACTTGGGACTTTCTGATCTCGCTGTGTTTTTTCACTTCTTAGTTGGAATCAGTTACTGTAGTTTCTCATTGGATTTCTTGATTAAGAACTTGCTTGGTGCAAATTTCATGTTTTTGTTTAAGTAAGTATGTGGAAACTGGGAACCCTGCCTCTGTTCCAGCAGCTGACTCAGAAGGTCACCTCCAAGCCTTGTCTTGGATGTTTAGACATGTATGATCAAGCAAAGAAATATAGTTCAGAAAGAGCAGTCAGAGGCCCAGACTTCATTAAGATTCAGTCTGCTTTCAAACCCTGAGCTTGTGGACTAATGATAATCAGTATAAACAACTCCTCTCCTTTCTTCCCCACTCCCACCATTGATGGGAGAATTTCTTTGGTTTCTCTCCTCAATCTTCACCCAAACCATAAACTAACCCACTTTACCACCTGACATTTAAAATGTGATATGAAAACAAAAACCCAAAGAGTACAGCTTAAGTTCTTCTATCTTGCTGTCTGTATATACTATCCCTGGATTTTTCAAAGTAGTATATCTGTTTCATACTACTGGGTTTTACAGGGAAAAGATCAGACCCACTAAATCTTCTTTTTTTTTTTTAAATATAGAATCTTGTATGGAATCATACGTAATGAAGCCCTTAATAAGTGCTTTTGGATTTAGTTGGTGATTTTGAAATAGATAAAGAAAACTATGATGTTCTCATCATCTTAATTTAATTGAAAATGTATGACCCACATATTCTTCAACCCCATTGCAATCTGAATTTTATGCTCACCATTCCATCATTATATGTCCCCCACCATTCCAAGATCACCAACCTCATGACTTTTTTTAAAGTTTTCCCTTAAGGAGTATTGGATAATAGCACAGCCAGGAGCCTTTGAATTCATCTAGACCAATACGTTTATTTTGCAGATGAGGGAACAGGTCTCAAGGTAAGTTCAGGTGAAGCCAGGACTAGAATCCAGATCTTACTCCAAGTTCAGAGTTACTTTATTGCAATGCATTTTTACCCACAAATTCTCAAAAGTCCCTACTCTGAAAAGAGTGTGTATGTTGCCCATTGGTTGAGGATTGTTTTAATAAATGGTGGTGCTTGGATGCAATTGAATATTATTATAGTATTAGAAATAATGAATATGAAGAATTCTAAGATGTGCGGGAAGACTTACATGAACTAATGTATGGTGAAGGAGTAAAACTAGGAAAATAATACACACACATATTTTGTTCAGTCATTTTCAGTCATGTTTGACTCTTTGTGACCACATTTGGGGTTTTCTTAGTAAAGACACTGGAATGATTTGCCTATTTCCTTCTCCAGCTCATTTTACAGATAAGAAAACTGAGGCAAACAGGGTTAAATGATTTGCCTAGGGTCCCAGCTAGTAAGTGTCTCAGACTGGATTTGAACTTAGGTTCTCCTGACTCCAGGCCTGGCCCTCTATCATATGTGTGTATTTGTCCTTCATTGCCAAAGAACACCATGCCTTCAGAGAAATGATGACATGACTTGCACTTGATTTTGTTTTGAGTGAGGGAGGGCTGTGCAGGTCACCACCCTCACTTCTCCTCCAGAGTCATCTGAATCCAGTGACCAGATATTCATCAGGATGACAGGAGATGACCCAGGATAAGGCAATTGGGGTTAAGTGACTTGCCCAAGGTCACACAGCTAGTGAGTGTCAAGTGTCTGAGATGAGATTTAAACTCAGGTCCTCCTGATTCCTGCACTGGTGCTCTATCCACTGCCAGCTGCCTTTATATCATGTATCTATTTAACAAATACCAAACCAGAAAACTCAACACTGTATAATTATAATGACCAAGCTTATCCCCAAAGAAGAAATGAGAAAATGTATCTCCCTTTTTTCTTTGAAAAGGAAGAATATGAAGATGGAGGAGTAGAAAGACTCATGTATGCTACCTCTGAACCCACAGCCCATATATTTCCTGCAAGAAGAACTCCCCACAAATTCTGGATCACTGCAAGGCGCACAGAAACACAGTGGAAGAAATTTTCGTTCCAGGGAGACCTGGAGAGCAGTCCCCAGGGTCCATCGCGCCCCGGAAAGCGGAGCCCACCCCAGCGCTGCCCTGGCCGCGGCCCCAGAGGAGCAGATCCGAGCAGGCTTCAGGGATGGAACCTCTGGCGGCCGGGAAGGTCCCTCCACCCACAGACACTACAGGTCAATGAGAGAGATGTCTGGGCTGGCTAAGAGAGGAGTGGGGTGTCCCCATGGCTAGGGCCCCCTCGGGAGGAAACAGCAGAGGCAGAGGCAGCAGCGGAGGCAGAGGCAGGGGCAGGAAGTGGCAGAGACAGCAGTGGCCCGGCACTCCCAGAGCAGCAGGCAGGAGCTCCATTCTCTGCATAAAGCCCCTGAGGGAACTGAGCCTGGGAGGCGGCCCTGCCCCCACCCGCTCCATTACTGAAGGCCTCTGCATAAAGCCCCTGAGGGAACTGAGCCTGGGTGGCAGCCCTGCCCCGACCTGACCACCACAACTTAAGCTCACATTGAATAGCAGCCGCTCCCGCTGGGGATAGCCCTGAGACTGGGAAGCAGCATTTGAATCTCAGACCCCAAGCACTAGCTGGGCAGATCTAGGCAGGGGTGGAGAGGAATCTCAGAAGTCAAGTAACTGGCTGGGAAAATGCCCAGAAAAAGGAAGCAAAATAAGACCATAGAGAGCTACTTTATTGGGGAAGAGATGTTCCTTCCCCCCTTCATTTCTGATGACGAAGTACAATGCCTGCCATCGGAGAAAGACGTGGAGGTTGGGGCCTCTCTATCCCAGACATCTGAGGTGGATGTCCGGTGGGCTCAGGCCATGGAAGAGCTCAAAAAGGATTTTAAAAATCAAGTTAGACAGGTGGAGGAAAAACTGGGAAGAGAAATGAGAGAGATGCAAGAAAAGCATGAAAAATGGGTTAATACCTTGGTAAAGGAGACCCAAAAAAATGCTGAAGAAAATAACACCTTGAAAAATAGGCTCATTCAATTGGCAAAAGAGGTTCAAAAAGCCAACGAGGAGAAGAATGCTTTCAAAAGAAAAATTAGCCAAATGGAAAAAGAGGTTCAAAAGCTCACTGAAGAAAATAGTTCTCCCAAGATTAGAATGGAACAGATGGAGTCTAATGACTTTCTGAGAAACCAAGAAATCATAAAACAAAACCAAAAGAATGAAAAAATGGAAGAGAATGTGAAATATCTCATGGGAAAAACAACTGACCTGGAAAATAGATCCAGGAGAGACAATTTAAAAATCATGGGACTACCTGAAAGTCATGATCAAAAAAAGAGCCTAGACACCATCTTTCATGAAATTATCAAGGAAAACTGCCCTGAGATTCTAACACCAGAGGGCAAAATAAGTATTGAAGGAATCCATCTATCACCGCCTGAAAGAGATCCAAAAAGAGAAACTCCTAGGAACATTGTGGCCAAATTCCAGAGTTCCCAGGTCAAGAAGAAAATATTGCAAGCAGCTAGAAAGAAACAATTCCAGTATTGTGGAAATACAATCAGGATAACACAAGATCTAGCAGCTTCTGCATTAAGGGATCAAAGGGCGTGGAATAGGATATTCCAGAAGTCAAAGGAACTGGGACTCAAACCAAGAATCACATACCCAGCAAAACTGAGCGTAATACTTCAGGGGAAAATATGGTCTTTCAACGAAATAGAGGACTTTCAAACATTCTTGATGAAAAGACCAGAGCTGAAAAGAAAATTTGACTTTCAAACACAAGAATGAGAAGAAGCATGAAATAGTAAACAGCAAAGAGAAGTCTTAAGGGACTTACCAAAGGTGAACTGTTTACATTCCTACATGGAAAGACAATATTTGTAACTCTTAAAACGTTTCAGATCTGGGTAGTTGGTGGGACCACACACAGACGTACACACACACATGCACACACATGCACATGCATGCGCACACACACATGTACACATGCATGCACACACAGAGACAGAGCACAGAGTGAATTGAATAGGATGGGACCATATCTTAAAGGAAATTAAGGTAAATGGTGAGAGAGAAATGTAGTGGGAGGAGAGAGGGTGAAATGGAATGGGGTTAATTATATCTCATTCCAGAGGCAAAGAGGAAACTTTTTAGCGGAGGGAAAAAGAGGAGAGCTGAGAAAAAAACATGAAGTTTACCCTCATCATATTCGACTAAAGGAAGGAGTAAAATGTACACTCATTTTGGTATGAAAACCTATCTTACAGTAGAGAAAAATGGGGAAGAAGGAGATAAGCAGGGAGGGAGGGATGATGGAAGGGAGGCAATGGAATAAGGAAGCCAACACTCTTGGGGAGGGACAGGATCAAAAGACAGAATAGAAACAATGAGGGGCAGAATAGGATGGAGAGAAATACAGTTAGTCTTATACAACACGACTGTTATCGAAGCCATTTGCAAAACTACACAGATATGGCCTATATTGAATTGCCTGCCTTCCCAAAGGGAATGGGTGGGGAGGGAGGGATGGGGAGAATTTGGAACTCAAAGTTTTAGGAATAACTGTTGAGTATTGTTCTTGCTACTAGGAAATAAGTAATACAGTTAATTGGGAATAGAAAGTCATCTGGCCCTACAGGACAAAAGAGAAGATGGGGACAAGAGAAGGGAGGGATGATAGAAGAGAGGGCAGATTGGTGATAGGGAAAATTAGAATGCTTGGTGTATTGGGGTGGGGGGAGGGGATAAATGGGGAGAAAATTTGGAACCCAAAATTTTGTGAAAATGAATGTAAAAAGTTAAATAAATAAAAAACTTAATTACCTACCAAAAAAAAAAAAACAAAAGGAAGAATATTATGGGACTCTACACATATAGTGAAATTTAGAAGATTCGTTGGTTAGTTCAGCTGAAATACCACCCCCCATCTTCTTTCTTTCTTTATTTTTGGTCACTAGGAATGGTTTGCTGGGTAGAAAAGGAAGGAGTAGATATATTTGGAGATAAAAATGTTATAAAGATAAAATATATACATAAATATCTTTTTAAATTAAGAGAATGTTTAAGTTTGCTAGGAAGTTGATTTTAGGATCCATGTCCTTCTCCTTGATGTTTCCGTGGCATTTTTTTTGACATTGTTATCTGTCTCCTTAATATTCTCTCGTCTTTTGACTTATTAGATATACTGTCTCATTTCTACCTTTCTGACCAATCCTGTCTCCTTCTTCCTTCTTTCGTTATCATCCTCCCTAAGTATGAGCATCCCAGGATCTTTCCTTTGTGTTCCTTTCTTTTCTTTCTTTGTCCTCACCAGAACCTACAATTTCTCCATCTCTCTTGTAGTCTAGGTTATCTCTCTCTTTCCTCCTTTCTCAGTCTTGACCAGTTCAATTTTATACTTTCTTCAATTGTCAGGTAAAGTGGTTGTAATATCTGAGATCTCTTCCAGTTCTCCCATATGAAAAGAAATCAAATCACTGAGCCCTAATATGACACTCTGAGAATTAATTTTCATGATCAAATTTAAGTTTTTTAAAAACTAGGATGGAATGGTGTTTAGTGCTGTAAATTTCTGTCCTAGGACCATGTCTTCCAAAAGACACTGAAGACTGGGTTATAGAGATGTACTGACTTCAGGATGTACAATAAGATATGCCTTCCTAGAAAAGGACAATGAGAATTTGTTTTGCTTAACTCTGCTTATTTCCTAAAGGGAATTTTTCTCTTTCTTCTTTTCAATTACCAAGAGGTAAGAGGGAGAGAAGATAATTTCTTGTTAACAGAAAAATAAAATAAAAGAAAATTAAACTTTAAAAAAGACTTAAAATGGTCCAAGACAACTCTGAAGGACTTACATTGAAAAGTACTGTTCATCCCCAAAGAAAGAATTGATGGAGAATGAATACAGATGGAAGCATACTTTTTTACTTTCTTTATTTTCTTGGATTTTTATATTGGTCTATGTTTTCTTCTACAATGTGACTAATATGGAAATATGTTTAGCATGACTATGCATGTATAACCAATATCAAATTGCTTGCCTTCTCAGTGAGAGGAGTGGGGAGAGAGGGAGAAAATTTAGAACTCAACTTCAAAAATAAATGTTGAAAATTGTTTTTACATATAGTTGGAAAATAAAATACCGAATTATTACTGTTGTAGTTCAAAATCTCTGTAGCTTACTTGAGCTCATATATTTCAGGAATTTTAATTATAATTCTTTCTTCCTGCGGACCCACATCCTCTCTTCCCCCTCTTTCTCCTTTCCCCTCTTGTAACAGGTGCAGGTTATATAATTCTCAGTCCCCAGGTTCCTGAGCTACCAGTGATGCACTATTTCTAGTGGGATATTTATGAGATGAGTACCCATTGAAACTTCTAGAGACAACTATGGTGTTTGAACAGTCCTTTTTAAAAAAATAACACTAAAGTAATTTGTTTGAAATTCTTTAGTGTGGCACTAGGGAGAAATCTAGATAACACCATATTCCTGGGACTTTTCTTTCTTTCTTTTGCTCACATTCTTCAAACTCATCTCCCACTACTTCCTTTCATGCACCCTTGGTTCCTAGATAATTGCACTATTCATAGCATCATAGAATCAGACAGACCTCTGGCTATATGAGGGGATGCAGAAGGACTGAATGCAGAGGTTGCATCCTTTCCTGCCTAATACTCCATCTCCATGAGAACTGAGGGCTTCAAACACAATCTGATATATTCTCTTGTCTCATTAACTTACTATTTCTTAGAGCCACATAACCTTCTCTGGATTTAGTCACCTCATTTATAAACTGAGAGATTTGGAACAGATGGTCTCTGAAGTCCCTTCTAGAACTAAACCTACAGTACTATGAGTGGGAGTTAGTAGCATTCATTCTCAGTGATGCACAAGTCCAGGATTGGAACTACAGTCATGAGTCTGAGGTCACCAAGTTGCATAGAGCTGATAATGGGTGCCACAAAAATTCCTGGACTATCTGGCAAATTGGCTTACATATGATGTTCTAGGAATAAGGGGTAAAGAAATTATACATGTTGTCAGATGATGCAAGCTAGTTGAGTATATAATGTATACCTTGTATCTCACTGTAGCATGTGAAGTCATATGTAACATATGATCTCTGCATTTAGTCTATTGTATGAACTTGTTATATATTACTTGTTACTTGTTATATAATTTGAACTTGTTATATAATACTTGTGACTACATAACTACATGTGGTCTTTGTATGTGGAGTGGCATGTATGTAACTCTATTGTATGAGAATAATACCTCATACACCTATGAACATTAGAGATTGCAAATTTTTACAAGGAACAGAGCAGAAGGGATACAGTGACCTGGGTCTCCACAGACATAGCTCACCAGATCCATTCAGGATCACTTCAGTGCTCCTTGAGACTTTTGGAACATCTCAGGTAACTTTTATGGTTCTAGTTTTAGATGGGGGAATGATGGGAATTAAAAGAAATTTACTTACATCAACCTTAATATTACATGATTTGAAGAGCATTTCTGCCAGGGGAGGAGATGAGATGTGGAGAAAGGGTTGTAGGGTGAGAAAATTTTGTACTCAAAGATTTCTTTTCAGTACCAGCTGGTTGTGGCTCTGGGTTTGAAAAATTAAAGAACTAAAATTTTTTGACAACCAAGACTATCTCGCAATAAGAGCAGTATTACTGTCATTTAGGAAGATGAAGCCACAGCAGCCAAAGATAATTTTAGCTGATGATAGCAGCAGCTCAGTGGAGAGGAGGAAGGAAGCCTTGTAAAAGTAGATCAGAAGACAATAATCCTAACCACAGCTCTGCATGAAATTCATAAGTGGCAGCTTTAGAGCCAGAGAGTCATGTTTGTAGAGACAAAACAGAGAAGTGTTATATAGATGAGTACATCTTCTTGAGAAATGGAAATGTGAGTTATTCTGGTCAAAACACAGATCAGTTGGGCCAGGCTAGAAGTAAGATCAAGGCACCCTGAAAGAGGGACAGGAGGAACTAGGAGTCAGGCAGGTCAAATAACCATATTCCAGATTGCCATCTCCCCTCAGATCCTGAGGAAGACAGCACAGGACACTGAACCCAAGAGGTTTTGGAACAGCAGCGTGCCACGTAGCAACACCTGATTCCAGTCATCATTGAAGGGAGGGATCCTTGTAGAGTAGGGGCCCATTTTCCTCATCACCACCAGCCACAACAGCTGACTAACTGCCACCAAGAGACCTGTAGTCACAGTTGCTCTGGGAGAGGAAAGTTTCCTCAGAGCACAAGCCCTGGTTTTAGACCAACCCTCACAGCTATCATGTAGAAAAGCAATTCCTGTGGAAAAGGGACCAACCATCTTCACCATCTGTCATTCACAGGTTAGATGAACAAACTTAGCTAAAGCAGTGAAGCATCTGGAGAGAGAGACAGGAAGCAACAGGTGCCAAGCAAGTTGAACCATTTCTCTCTTCAGACCAAGGAGGAGGCAGCCCAAGACTCAGACTGAACTCAAGAATCTTTACAATAGCAATATTTGTAGCTCTAGAAGTGCTCTTGGCTGAGGGTGCAATAAAAAAGAAAACAAAAACAAAAGACTCCTTCCCTAGCCTCCCTTTACACAGGGCTCAAAATCCCAGTCATCTCTTCATTTTGCCACCAGTTGCTCATCATGGTTCTGACCAACACTTTTATGCTCTCTCACAGGTCCTCTGGGACTCCCATCCCTTTTCCTCCATTTTTTTATATATTGTTTTCCTCCATTAGACTGTACGCTCCTTGAGGACAAAGACTGTCTTTTTCTTATTTGTATCCCCAGCACTTAACACAGTGCCTGGTACTCAGTAGATGTTTAATGAATGTTATGATATAGCTATTATCATGGAAAGCTATCTCTGTGGAAATGTAGCCTGGCAACTGCTCTGCAGTTCCTTTAGTCACATCTACCTACCTCACAGGGTTAATCTGAAGATCAAAGGAGATAATTTATTATAGCACTTTGCATACCTTAAATTTTTACATCTGTTATTTAACTAAATAAGGATAGCTTTTAAGAAAAATTGTGTATTCATTGTTTTAAAATTTAATTTTTTTCTTTTTAAAATAAACAATTGGTTTTCTATCAGTGTCAGAACAGTCTAGATACTTAATTGTTTCATTTCCCTGGCTAATAGTTTTGACTATAAAATTATTTTAAGGAGTAAAACTTGAATACAAAACACTTCCATAATAGTCATTGTTGTGAAGGACTAACTATATTTTCCTCCATACTACCTGCCCCCCCATTTATTCTATTCCCTCCTTTGACCCTGTCCCTCCTCAAAAGTGTTTGCCTTTGATTACCTCCTCCTCCCATTTGCCCTCCCTTCTATCATTCCCCCACCTTTATGCCCTTCCAAGCTATTTTACTGTAGTGTAAGATAGATTTTCATACCCAGTTGAGTGTGTATGCTATTCCCTCCTTAAGGCAAATCTGATGAAAGTAAGGTTCAATCATTCTCTCTCACCTCCTCCCCCTTCTCCATTGTGAAAGATTTTTCTTGCCTCTTTAATAACAAGAGATAATTTACCCCATTCTACCTCTTCCTTTTTCCTTCCCCCAGTACATTCCTCTCTCACCCCTTAATTATACTTTTTAGATATCATCCCTTCATATTCAACTCACCTTGTGCCCTCTGTCTATATGTGTGCATGTGTGTATGAATGTATATATCTTTGTATGCACGCACATGTATTCATGTATGTGTATGTACTATGTATGTGTATAGAGACATGTATATATGTGTACATATGCCATATATACAGACAGACACACACACATATATGCATATATGCTATGTACACACACACACAGACACACACACACGCACATTCCCTCTAACTATCCTAATACTGAGGAAGGTCTCATGAGTTACAAATATCTTTCATGTAGGGATGTAAAAAATTCAACTTTAATAAGTCCCTTATGATTTCTCTTTCTTGTTTACTTTTTCATGCTTCTCTTAAGTCTTGTATTTGAAGGTCAAATTTTCTATTTAGCTCTTGTCTTTTCATAAAAAAATGCTTGCAAGTTCTCTATTTCAATGAATATCCATTTTTTCCCCCTGAAGTATTATATTCAGTTTTGCTGGGTAGGTGAATCTTGATTTTAATTCTAGCTCCTTTGACCTTCAGAATATCCTATTAAAAACCCTCTTATCCCTTAATGTAGAAGGGGCTAAATTTTGTGTTATTCTGATTGTGATTCCAAAATCCTTGAATTATTTGTTTCTGCCTACTTGCTATATTTTCTCCTTGATCTGGGAATTCTGGAATTTGGCTATAATATTTCTAGGAATTTTCCTTTTGGGTTCTTTTTTCAGGAGATGATCAGTGGATTCTTTTGACTCCTATTTTCCCCTCTAGTTCTAGAATATGAGGGCAGTTTTCCATGATAATTTCTTGAAAGACGATGTCTAGGCTCTTTTTTTTGATCATGGCTTTCAGGTAGTCCAATAATTTTTAAATTACCTTTCCTGGATCTATTTTCCAGGCCAGTTGGTTTTTTCCAATGAGATATTTCACATTGTCTTGCATTTTTTCATTCTTTTGATTTTGTTTTATAATTTCTTTATTTCTCATAAAGTCATTAGCTTCCATTTGCTCTGTTTTAATTTTTAGGGAATTATTTTCTTCAATGAGCTTTTGGACTTCCTTTTCTATTTGGCCAGTTCTGCTTTTTAAGGCATTCTTCTCCTCATTGGCATTTTGGACCTCTTTTATCATTTGGGTTAGTCTATTTTTTAAGGTGTTTTTTTCTTTAGCATTTTTGGGTCTCCTTTAGCAAGCTGTTGATTTGTTTTTCATGATTTTCTTGCATGTCTCTAATTTCTTCCCCCCAATTTTTCCTCTGTTTTTCTTTCTTGATTTTCAAAATTCTTTTTAGCCCCTTCCAAGGCCTGAAAGCAATTTATATTTTTTCTTGGAGGCTTTGGATGAAGGAGCTTTGACTTTATTGTCTTCTTCTAATTGTATATTTTGATCTTCCTTGTCACCAAAGTAAGAATCTATAGTCTGATGTTTTCCCCAATGTTTGCTTTTTTTCCCAGTCAATTAATTGACTTTGTAGCTCTTTATCAAGCTAGGACTCTGCTTCCAATGTGGGGCTGTACTGTCCCAAGCTTCAGGGATTTTGTGCAGCTGTTTCCAGAGATACCTCTAGGGAACTATAAATTTCCAATTCTTCCAAGGTAGTATGATCAAAGAGAGGGATTTACTCCTCTCCTGACCTATTCTCTCATCTGTGAGTGATCATAGGCACTCTTTTCTGCCTTAGAACTGTGAGGAGGATTCTCTCTCTATCACAGCCACAAGCTCTGTCATGCAGCACCCCTCCTCACCCCAAGACCACCACCCAAGACTGTGACCCAGATTGAAGTGCAAGCAAAGCAAGAGAACACTTCCTCAGCACCAGCAAAGAGATCTCTGCAATCCCCATCTGATCAGCTGCTCAATTCCCCCACCATCTGTGGGCCAAAGTTCCAGAAGCAACCACTGCCACTTCCCTGGTGCTCTGGCTGGAGCACACTCTTCTCTCACTCAGGTTCCACAGACCTTTCCTACTGATCCTTTAAGTTGTCTTTGGTGTTTGTGGGTTGCAAAGTCTGAAAACCACTACAGCTGCCAGTGATTCAGTCCCCTGAGGCCTGTTCCAGCCCTATCTGTGCCAGTGAGATCCGAGCTGGACTGCATTGCTTACGCTGTCATTTTGTGGGTTCTGCTGCTCTAGGGTTTGTTTAGAGTCATTTTTTACAGGTGTTTGGGGGAGAGCTCAAGCAAGAATGGCTTTTACTCCACTATCTAACTTGTTGATTATTCTGATTAACTCTGAATACTATGAATGTAAATACATGAACCCATTTCACAGAATTTATTATTTGTACTAATTGGGACATAGCTATGACATCTTGCCTCCCTGAAGGTTCCATACAATTCTAAGACAATCCATAATAAAATGGCTTTAAATGCAATATTATACCAATGACTCATGTTAATTATAAACTGTATTTATTGATGATTTAAATGAGTCTTAAGTAGACTCCCTAATCTCCATGAAAGTATTGATATTAGAGGTAGAAGTCAGAATCTTCCTCTTCAAGCTTTCAGATAGGGAGATAGAGTTTTTTAATTTTATTTTGCTTTAAACAGCCAAAATGCATCATCAAAGCCATCAAGTTTTGTTGCTGAGAGATATATACCTAATAAATATTGGAATGTTGGCTAGATGGATGGAAAATGGTGACCTAGACTCCTTAGCTTACCTTTATTTTTGCTTAAATTTATTTGAAGTTCAACCAGATAGGACCTTGGAAATAACTAAACCCCAGTTAGTTATCTACAATGGAAGGCTTTCATCTCTAGTGAGATAAAGGGATCAAAGAAGGGAGGCCCAAATTTAGCCTTGGGGTATTCCTCCTGGCTTTTGCCAGCTGGCTGTAGTGACTATAACTAAAGAGTTGTAAGGCCAACCTCAAAGGAAGATTTTAGCTACTATACTCTAGCAAACTGAAGATGAGATGGCTTGGATATCCCCGAAGAGATTTTCTCAGAAGATAGTAGCAGGGTGTGATGCCCAGCAGAAATCACATGTCCTGAAGCTACCAGAATATGACGTATTAGAGAATAGCAAGGACCAACAGACTCCAGCAGAGATATATACGGATATTCCAAGACCAGAAAGACAATGAGCCAGTGAAGATTGTGTGCACAGAAGTTACCATGAAGCTAGTGGAGATTACACAGCATTGGTACAGCATTGTACCCAACAGAGGTACTCTGCCCCGAGAGGAACAAACTCAGTGAGAACAGAGCACTGAAATCACCAGAATATGTCAAGGATGGAACCTCAGAGGTGAGTCATCCCTCCATGTATATTCCCCACATATAGACAACTCATGCTCACCTTCCCCACTGGTGGCATATATATGGGAGAGTGTGTCCTAGGTTTATGGAAAGGATTTTCTATTAAGAATCTTATTATATCGGGGGGGGGGGCAGAGCCAAGATGGCAGAGTAGAAGGACGCACATTTACGAGCTCCAACCCACAGCCCATAGAATTAATGTAAAAAGAGACCCCCATAACTTCTGGACCACTGAAAGGGGTACAGAAACAGGGTGGAAGAGATTTCCGTGCCAGGGAGCCCTGGAGACCCGTCCCCAGGGTCCATCGCGCCCTGGAAAGCAGAACCCACCCCACGCTGCCCTGGCCGCAGCCCCAGAGAAGCTGACCCAAGCAGGCTTCAGGGACGGAGGCTCCGGCAGCCGGGAAAGTCCCTCCGCCCACAGAAGCTACAGGTCAGTGAGAGAGACGGCTGGCTGGCTGAGGGGAGTGGGGTGTCTCCGTGACTTCGGCCCCCTTGGGAGGAAGTGGCGGCAGCAGACACTGGGGGGGGGGCAGGAAGCAGCGGAGGCAGAGGCGTGGGCGGCAGTGGAGACAGCAGCAGCACGGCTGCAGTGGCAAGGGCCCCGGAACTCCCCCAGCAGCAGGCAGGATCTTCATTACTGAAAGTCTCTGCATAATCAACCTGAGGGAGCTGAGCCTGGGAGGCGGCCCTGCCCCCACCCCAGCACCAGAACTAAAGCTTGCTGCCGAAAGCCCATTTGAATCTCAGAGCCCAAGCACTAGTTGGGCGGATCTAGGCGGGGGTGGACAGGATTCTCAGAAGTCAAGTAACTGGCTGGGAAAATGCCTAGAAAAGGGAAGAAAAATAAAACTATAGAGAGTTTTTTCCAACAAATGCAAATGATCCCGACATTCGGATATGATGACGAGGACGTATTCTTGCCATCAGGGAAAGACGTGGAGGGCGGGGCCTCAGTACCCCAGACACCCCAGGAGGATGTCAGGTGGGCTCAGGCCTTGGAAGAGCTCAAAAAGGATTTTGAAAAGCAAGTTAGACAGGAGGAGGAAAAACTGGGAAGAGAAATGAGAGAGATGCAAGAAAAGTATGAAAAACGGGTCAATACCTTGGTTAAGGAGATCCAAAAAAATGCTGAAGAAAATAACACCTTGAAGAATAGGCTCACTCAATTGGCAAAAGAGGTTCAAAAAGCCAATGAGGAGAAAAATGCTTTCAAAAGCAGAATTAGCCAAATGGAAAAAGAGGTTCAAAAGCTCACTGAATTTAATAGTTCTCTCAAAATTAGAATGAAACAGATGGAGTCTAATGACTTTACGAGAAACCAAGAAATCACCAAACAAAACCAAAAGAATGAAAAAATGGAAGAGAATGTGAAATATCTCATGGGAAAAACAACTGACCTGGAAAATAGATCCAGGAGAGACAATTGAAAAATTATGGGACTACCTGAAAGCCATGATCAAAAAAAGAGCCTAGATATCATCTTCCATGAAATTATCAAGGAAAACTGCCCTGACATTCTAGAACCAGAGGGCAAAATAAGTATTGAAAGAATCCATCGATCACCACCTGAAAGAGATCCAAAAAGAGAAACTCCTAGGAACATTGTGGCCAAATTCCAGAACTCCCAGCTCAAGGAGAAAATCTTGCAAGCAGCTAGAAAGAAACAATTCCAGTACTGTGGAAATACAATCAGGATAACTCAAGATCTAGCAGCTTCTACATTAAGGGATCGAAGGGCGTGGAATAGGATATTCCAGAAGTCAAAGGAACTAGGACTCAAACCAAGAATCACCTACCCAGCTAAACTGTGTATAATAGTTCAGGGGAAAATATGGTCTTTCAATGAAACAGAGGACTTTCAATCATTCTTGATGAAAAGACCAGAGCTGAAAAGAAAATTTGACTTTCAAACACAAGAATGAGAAGAAGCATGAAAAAGTAAACAGCAAAGAGAAGTCTTAAGGGACTTACCAGAAGTGAACTGTTTACATTCCTACAAGGAAAGACAATATTTGTAACTCTTAAAACTTTTCAGTATCTGGGTAGCTGGTGGGACCACACACACATGTACACGCATGCACGAACACACACATACACACATGCACACACATACAGAGACAGAGAGCACAGAGTGAATTGAATAAGATGGTACCATAGCTGAAAAGAAATTAAGGTAAATGGTGAGAGAGAAATGTAGTGGGAGGAAAGAGGGTGAAATGGAATGGGGTAATTATATGTCATTTAAGAGGCAAGTAGGAGACTTATTAGTGGAGGGAAAAAGAGGAGAGCTGAGAAAAAAAAAACAACAAGAAGTTTACCCTCATCACATTTGACTAAAGGATGGAATAAAATGCACACTCATTTTGGTGTGAAAACCTATCTTACAGTATAGGAAAGTGGGGGAGAAGGAGATAAGCAAGGTGGGGGGATGATGGAAGGGAGGGTAAAGGGAGGAGGAAACAATTTGAAGTCAACACTTGGGGAGGGACAGGATCAAAAAACAGAAGAGAAACAATGAGGGGCAGGGTAGGATGGAGGGTAATTCAGTTAGTCTTATACAACACGACTATCAGGGAAGACATTTGCAAATTTACACAGATATGGCCTATATTGAGTTGCCTGCCTTCCCAAAGGGAATGGGTGGGGAGGGAGGGATGGGGAGAATTTGGAACTCAACGTTTCAGGAACAACTGTTTAGTATTGCTATTGCTACTAGGAAAGAAGACATACAGTTAAGGAGGAATAGAAAGTCATCTGGCCCTACAGGAGAAGAGAGAAGATGGAGACAAGAGAAGGGTGGAATGACAGAAGAGAGGGCAGATTGGAGATAGGGAAAATTAGATGCTTGGGGTATTGGGGTGGGGGGAGGGGAGAAAAGGGGAGAAAAGTTGGAACCCAAAATTTTGTGAAAATGAATGTAAAAAGTTAAAAAAAAAAAAGAATCTTATTATATCATTGAGTGCCTTGGCTTTTTGTCCTCTGGCTGATTAGAGAAAAAGTAATAAATTGATAGGGACATGTAAGATACTGCTTTGAAGGAATGTAAGCATATGAAATACCTTAAATCAAGGGGAGCTCTTCTAGGGGCCTACACATGTGAAAGGGGTGCACCAGCTGTTTAACTATGATCAAATATTTAGGACTGAAAAGGAATTAAAATGATTGGGGAAAAAATCAATCAGCTGAGCTTAGAAATCAGCAAGTTTGTGACAATCACCTTGTCTAGTCAAATTCAGATTTGCTCACCTCACTTGAAAAAAAGCCACATAACTTTTTTGCCTTGCCTCTTAGAAATATACTTGGTAGGTCCCAAAAGATTGTTCATTTGACACAGACTGATAGCTAAAATAATTTTCCATGTCCATAAATAAGCTAGTCTAAACTTCCTATTTTATAAGGGGAGACTGAGGAACAGAAAGATTTCCCAAAGAGAACTAAAGGATATAAAATATATTCAATAGGTTTTATATATGTGTGTGTGTGTGTGTGTGTGTGTGTGTGTGTGTGTGTGTGTATTGTCTATGGTTTTTTGTTAGATCTTTGACATTCTGGTATTGAATAAAAAATAATTAATTGCATCCAAAATCATTTTGATTACATAAAATTGAAAAGACTTTCCATAAACAAAGTCAATGTAGCTCAGATAAAAACCAGGAAGAAATTTTCATCAAGTAGGATCTATTAATGTTGATATCCAAGATTTGTACATAATAAATATGGAAGACTAAGAGACATTCTGCAATGGATAAATGGTCAAAGCATAAGAACAAACTTCTCAAACGAATTGCAAACTATTGAAAACCATATACATAAAAGACTGCTCACAATCATTAAAAGAAAAATGCAAATCAAAATAACTCTAGATTTTACATAATATTTGAAGGTTCACGAAGATGACAAAAAATAGAAATAATCAAGTGTTGTAAGGGCTACAGGAAGACGTACACTGATGGAGCCATTTGATGAAGCTGTGGATTAGTCCAATCCTTTGAGAGAGTAATGTGTATTATGTTTAAAAAAAAAAAAAGAATAAATATCCATGTCCTTAAAGACATTGCTACTAGGCAAATTACTTAAAGAAGTCAAACTCAGAAAGAAAGTTCCCAGATACATCAAAACACTCATAATATCTTATGGCAGGAGGGAATTTGGAGAGAAAAACCTAGAAACAAAGTATTCTTTGTATGCCTATTGATTGCAGTATAGTTAAAGTGTGGCGCATGAATGTAATGGAATATTATTCTCCTTTAGAAATGATGAATATGAGGATGTCATATGGAAAGATATGTAATATGTGATATTATACACACACCAAAAACAGAATAGTTAAGTACACAATCTTTACCACAATATAAATGGAAAGCCCTCCCCCACCCTGCAAGAATCTGAAAGTAGTACAGTTATAATGTCAAAGATCATGCACAGTGAAGGGATGAAAGACTTCCCCCCTTCTCTGTAAAGGAGTGGGATTATAGGTGTAGAATTATGCATATACTGTTTGACTCAGTTGATGTGTTGGCTGGTTTTGTGGAACTGCTTTTGTTTTTCCCTTTCTTTTTTATTCTGTGTTGTAAGGAATGACTTTTGGAGAGGAGAAGGGGAGGTATATATTTGGAAATGGAAGTGATGTAAAGACAAAAGATAGCTATAAATCTCTCTGTCTCTTTCTTTTTGTCTTTGTTTCTGTATGTCTTTCTGTCTGTCTCCCTGTCTCTCTCTCCTTACCAGAGGTCAAGATTCACTTTTAATGAAGCAGAATTCATCTTCCTCTCCTACAGGTATACCAGAAGGATGAGTTTTACTCTTCCTAGACCTTATGACTCAATAAAAAAAGCATTTATTAATTGCTTACTTGACCCTGTGGTAAACAAACAAAAAAAAAGGTAAAAACTGTCCCCATCCTTGAGGAGCTCACCTTCTAATGGAAGAGACAACATGTAAATAGCTAGATATATTATAAGATACATACAGAATATCTGGGACATAGTTGTAGAGGATAGATACTAGTTGCTGGGTTATTCCACTCAAAGGGAACCTTGAACTGCTGAAAAAGGCAAGATCTGAGGTGTATGACCAAGGATTACCTCTTAAGCTTGGTTATGTAAAAGATAATAATGCAGTCATATATGAATTTGGATTGGCAAATTACCAGTCAACAGGAATACCTGGCACCCAAAATTCTTTGAGATCAGTTGGCACAAATGTTAGCTTCGGTGTACAAAAAAGAAAAACATATTTGTTTGAAATCTCTCTGATTTGCGGCTTTTCTTGGTGGCTGCAGCAGACATCTGCTTTTATTTTCCAGCCAGATATGTAAAAGGGGAATAAAGGATTTTGCAGGCTCTGGCAAAAAACGGTCCAGATTATTGGTGTCCTTGCTTTGATCAGCCTTTTGTTGTATCTCCAATGGATTTCATAAACTATTACTGAGATCAAAACAGCTATGGTTCCTGTGTTCTGAGTACTTTCTGCCTGACTAATTCAGCTGAAACTTTTATGGGTCAGGTCTATGGCATATTTCTCTAAGATGCATATAATACGATTCTTATGATACTCCTCATGAAAAGCTTGTTGAAGGCTGAGGTTTTAGAAGAGAAAGGTGGATGCTGAAAAGTGAACATCTGACAAAAAAGAGGATGTTTGAGAATAGGATTTTTATTTCTGGACAATGGCTTAAAATGTGTCAGTGAGAGGCCACTAGTTAATGATAGGGTATTTAATGAAAGCTGATAAAAATATACTTACCCAGACACTTGCAAATATAATGAAAAGGGCTTCAAACTGAAAAGGAAGAAAGGAGAAAATTGTCCACATGTATTTTAGGTGGTACAGTATGTAGAATGCTGGGTCTGGAGTCAGGAAGATTCTTTTTCCCAAGTTCAGTTCCGGCCTCAGACATTTACTGGTTATGGGCAAGTCACTTAAACCTGTTTGTCTCAGTTTCCTCCTCTGTAAAATGAGCTGGAGAAGGAAATGTTGAACCACTCAAGTATCTTTGTCAAGAAAACTCCAAATGGGGTCATGAAGACATGGATATGACTGAAAACAACTAAAAAGCAGCAACAAAAATTTTCTAAACCAGAATCCATTTGCAGGGAGGCAAATTTTGAATCTATAGAAATTATATAGATTTGATAGGCTAGAACTCATGTTTAAAAGATGAACTTGAAAAGGTATTAGTTACCTAAGAGGAACAGAATAGATAAATGAGGTTATACAATAAAATTGTATGTGAAAAAGATTTAATAGTGAGGAATTTAGGTAATGTAAAGGAGGCACAGTGGTAAGTATCAGTAAGAGAAACAGAAGATATTCTGTGATATTTCAGCAAGAGGATCTGACAAGACCCCTTGATGAAAAAGGAGAACAAACTGATAACTTCTTTCCTTGCATATTTACCTACTTTGGAGATGCTCAGTCTGGGAATTTGTTTTGCTTGACTATTTGTTATAAGCATTTTGTTAATTTTTTTCCAATGAAGGACGGAGAGAAAATGAATGCTCATTAATTGGAAAAAAATTAAAATGACTTCTTTACTTACCTTTATTTTTATAAGTAAAAGAATCTGGATTTGGACTTAGATAACCGGTCTTCAAATCCAGTGCTCTTTCCCTTGTGTCATCTACCCTCCATTCAGAATTGGTTATATGATCATGACTAAAGAAGAGTCTTACAAACAAAGCCAATGCAACCAAGATTAAGAGGGAAGCAGAAAACTGGGAAAGAATTTTTACAACCAATGTCTCTGATAAAGGCCTCATTTCTAAAATATATAGAGAACTGAGTCAAATGTATGAGAATACAAGTCATTCCCCAATTGATAAATGGTCAAAGGATATGAACAGGAAGTTTTCAGAGGAAGAAATTAAAGCTATCTATAGTGATATGAAAAAATGCTCTAAATCACTGTTGATTAGAGAGATGCAATTCAAAACAACTCTTAGTTACCACATCATATCTATCAGATTGGCTAACATAACAAGACAGAAAAATTATAAATGCTGGAGAAGATGTGGGAAAATTGGAACATTAATGTATTGTTGGTGGAGTTGTGAACTGATTCTTATGGAGAGCAATTTGGAACTATGCCCAAAGGGCTATACAAATGGGCATACCCTTTGATCCAGCAGTACCACTTCTAGGTCTATATCCCAGAGAGATCATAAAAATGGGAAAGGACCCACATGTACAGAAATATTTGTAATAACTCTTTTAGTGGTGGCCAAAAACTGAAAATTGAGGGGATGTCCATCAACTGGGGAATGGCTGAACAAATTGTGGTATGTAAATGTAAAGGAATACTACTGTGATAAGCAGGTGAACCTGGAAAGACTTATATGAACTGATGCTGAGTGAAGTAAGCAGAACCAGGAGAACATTGTGCACGGAACTGCCACACTGTGTGATGACTGACTTTGATAGACTTAACTCTTCTCGGCAATGCAAGGACTGAAAACAACTCCAAAAGACTCTTGATGGAAAATGTCATCCACATCCAGAGAAAGAACTATGGAGTCTGAATGCAGATCGAAGCATACTAGTTGCTTTTTTGTTTTGTTTTGTTTCGTTTTTTCTTTCTCATGGTTCCTCCCATTTATTCTAATTCTTCTATACAACATGACTAAGGTGAAAATACGTTGAATAAGAATGTATATGTTGAGTGTATAAGAGTTTGCACACCATCTTGGGGAGGGTAGGGAAGGGGGAAAGAGGTGGAGAAAATTTTAAACTTATGGAAGTGAATGTTGAAAACTAAAAATAAATGAATGAATGAATGAATGAATGAATGAATGAATGAATGGATAAATAAATGAAAGAGAATGGTCTTTAATTAGGCAAAGTCAGATTGGCAGGATTTCTTTAGTGACATGTCCCAGAGTACTGTACTCCTCGTTCTCTCTTCTAAATAAATTTTTTTTCTGGTGGAGAAAAATGCAGTTGAGCAGCTGGCACAAAGTCTTGTACATTATAAGTTCTCAATTAATATACGTTGATTGACAGAACAAATACATTATGTGTATGTTAGCTATAGACAAATTCACTATGGCAACAATCTAGCGATTTGTTTTTTGACTTTACTCTGACCAGTTGAAGCAACAACTTAACACCATGAACCATAACTTCAGTAAATAAAAAAGGACATAGGAATCTAGAGTATTTGCTCCACATACATAAGATGCTGCCATTTTTTCAGTTGAACTACTCATATGCCTTATACAGTTAAGTGTTCTCTTTTCCTATACTTAAAAAAAAACCATTTTACAAAGAATAATTTCTTATCATTATTAATAATTAACCATTTAACCCCCATCCCTAACTTCTCTATTCCTATTCACCTTCATCTTGTCCTTTATGAGGATTCTACTGTCTGATCAGTCAGTTAATAAGCATTTATTAAGTGCTTACTGTATGCCAGGTACTGTGCTAAGCACAGAAAAGCCAGTCCCTACCCTTAGGCCTCTTACTATGAAGTCAGTGTTGTATAGTGTATAATCCTAGTTCTGTCACTAACTAGTTTGCCCTTTATTAAGTTATTTAAACCCTCTGACCCTTGGTTTCTTTTTTCTTAAATCACAAAAATAAGTAGGTTGTGTTATATGATCTCCAAGTTTACTTCCAACTTTTAAATTCTAAGAATCTGAAAGTTGTTTCTTCACATTAAATAAAAACAAACAAATTTAAAAAATCCCAAAATGCTTTATCAGTCTATTTCCCACCAATGAAACATGTATCATGTTTCATTCACCTTGAAAATATTTTCAATTCATATACTTCTACAATTGACTTCAGCAATCCTAACATTTTCATGCTACCTCGTTATCCATAGAAACAGCTACCAACTTAGTCTCTGAGATATATGTTTGTGCCTCTCTGAGAAGGTTCATAGCAATCCGTTATTAGACTCCAAATCCCTAGAGTTTGGTCACAATGCTAAGCAATTACTCCAGAGTAATGAATTCTCAAACTGCTGATAATTTTTTTTCCAGGTCTCCCTCAGAAATCACTCTCCAGCTCCATATTTTAAAGATAATTCCCATTGTAATTTGACAGGTCCATGTAGGTCATAAATATGCATGTGTCACCTTAAAGGATAAGTTCCTGGAAGGCAAGGAGCAAATATCTGTTCTGAAAAGTATCTAGCATTTCTTGAACTCTTTCTAAATATTTTAATCAGAAGTAGAGGCAATTGTCACCAATACTCTGAATACTGTTACTTCTTTCTGTGTGTTATATTCTAGTTTACAGGCAGAATTGCCACTTGGAAAATTTAAACGTTCAAAAGAAAAAAAAAGAACCATCAGTTTGATATCCTTTTCTCCTCATTTATAACCAAGTTGATCTCTTCAACAAATTGACTGAACTGGCTGATTTTTTTTTTAAATCATACAAATACATAGTCAGTGATCAAAATGTTTTCAGTGATCCTTGTGTACCTCTCATACATGACAGGAGAAGGAAAACGTTGTAAGAGATACAATTCCTTCCCTTGAATGAACATTAGAATCAAATACACAAAAACACACATAAAAACACAATACACAAATACACAAAAACATACATAAACATGAAAAAGGCAGGAGGACAGAAACAAAGATAAATAAAGCATGACTAGTAGCAGTTGTGCAAGGTGATAGATAGTACTCTCTTATCCAAGATTCTAGTAACCCAAACTTCATTAGCTAGCATTGCTACACACCTATTGTGCACTGAATATTCATGAGTTGGAGGCTCTTTAAGACCTAGAAGTACCTCTGGAGTCATTAGGGTGATAGATTTAAATGTATTTTAATTCACTGAAATTTTGTCATCTAAGTATGTTACAACATGGCATGTTAGGATGGCAACTGAATTTTAAAAGTAGGATAGTAACTCTGATTTCATTTTTGTTTTGGACCTATGATTTCATCAAGACAGGATCTGATGAGAACAATTCTTTTGTTAATTAACAAGCTTTTATGAAAAATACCTCTGATGTGCCAAGCATTGAGCAAAGCTCAAAGAATATAAGTAGAATGACTGAAAATTCTTTATAGTTGAGGAAGGTTCCATGCAAGAAATGAGTCCTGAGCAGAGTTTTAAAACCTTGGGGATTGGGAAGAGAGGTCAGATATGTGGTTTGACAGAAAAAAGGAAAGGAACCATCTCAAGACAAGGAGTTCATTTATGTCTGTTGAAAACTCACTATTCCTGCTCTTCAGGAGCTTACTTTAATAAAAGGAGCTCATCTTTCTAAAAAATATGCTTGTATTTCATTGACGGAAATGCTAGTACTGTCTTTGATAATCCTCAGCTTTTGTGCTTGTGGCTAAAGAAGAGCAGGGCATGAAATTGGGTCCATCTCATTGATCCTTTGTCTAAGTGTCTCTGCCACATAATGAGAGGTCAAAAACACCACTTGTGCCACTTGGGGGGTGGTGAGTCAGCCCTCAAAGATTTCCAGGGATGGAGTGTTTTGATCCCACATCCAACTGATTATGATTAAATAAACTTGGTCTAAATTCTCTGAGATATTTGACTGACAGGTATTTTTAAATTTTTTCCTCCTGCCCAGGTCAAAGAATTTCCTACCTGTTTTCATGAAGACCCTCATGGTGACTATATTGGCTTTCATATCTGGTCATGGTTCAGAAAAATGCCTCTTTTGCTTGCCAACATCACTATGCATACTGGGCAGTGCCAAACTCTGAGCCAAAGGGGGAACTCAATTTGCTTGATCAGCATTAGACATTATGTTGAGCCTGGGAAGGGGAAAATGTGTATATGTGTATATTGTCAGCATCCATCAAGCCAGGGAGAATGTGTGGTCTGTGAGAATGTGTGGGAGCCCTCCTCATTACAGCAGTGAATGTACCTAAAGGGACACTCAGAACATCTGGGGCACTTCAGGTGGAACCAACCAACTCAAATTTCACATGCAGAAAATACATAGGTATGTCAAATAGATAAACTTTGTGTTCCACACTAAGTCCAATATTCAGTCTGGAAATGGCTTTTTCTGTGGAAACTTAACAGATAGATCTATATTTCAGAAGCAAAATCTTGGTAATAGCGTTCTTCCACAAATATAATACTTAACAATTTGCTAATGTCTACTCAACAAATTATTTTATTTTATTAGATGTGTGTACATATATATTTACATATGCACATATTAGTGTATATATACATTTTTAATAAATAATTTTGTTTGTCATAATCATTTCCCTATAATTAAAACAGCTAGCATTTATGTAGTGCTTTAAGTTTACAAAGTACCTTATTTATTTTATTTGATTCTCATAGCAACCCTGTGGGGTAGTTGCTAGGTCTCCAAAATCCTGAACTTATTTCAAATTATAGTCCTGGAGATTTCCTACTAGAAATAGCCTAATGAATGACATTTCCATTTCCTGACAGATTCTCTTAATGAAATACCATCTCCATCATATACCTTGTCTCTTAGAAACTTTGTCTCTTAGAAATTATGGGCTTTTACCTGGCTTAGTGTCTAGAGGCAGTCTAACTCTATCTAGGATGATGTAACTTGGATTTGTATCTCTAATGATTCTTAAAATCTTTCTTCATATTTATAACAACCCATTAACTCATCTCCCCTTCCCACCTCAGAGGAAGCTTACTCTTGTGACAGATAAATGTAGTTAAGCAAATTAAATCAATACTTTAACTATATTTGATCTGCATCTCAGCTCCATTGCCTTTTTGCAGAGAGGTGAGGTATTTTTCAGTCAGTCTTTTGAAGTCATAATTAATTGCTATTTTGGTCAGAGTTTTGAGATCTTTCTTTTAATGAAGTACTATTTTGCTTTTCCCCAATTACATGTAAAACCAATTTTTAACATTCATGTTTAAAAATTTTGAATTCTAAATTCTCTCTCTCCCCTCCTCATTGAAAAGGCAAGTGATTTTATGTTATATATGTATAGTCATACAAAACATATTCCATGTTAGTCATGTTGTAAAAGAAAACACAGACCAAAAAACTCAAGAAAAAATAAAGAAAAAGTATGCTTCTACCTGCAGTCAGACTCCATTAGTTCTTTCTCTGGAGATGGATAGCATTTTTTATCATTTTTGGAATTGTCTTGGATCATTGTATTGCCAAGAATAGCTAAGTCATTCACAATACTGCTGTTACTATGTGCAATGTTCTCCTTTACTGCTCATTTCACTTTGCATCAGTTCATGCAACTCTTTCCAGGTTTTTCTGAGAGCATTCTGATCATCATTTCTGAGTTCTTTCAAAATTGTTTCTCCTTGCATAATATGATGACAATGTATGTAGTCATCTCTAACTTATAATTGTTGTCATTTATGTTTTTGCACATTTTATTCTGCATTAGTTCATATATGTCTTTCCATATTTCTTTGAATCTGTCACATTTGTCAGTTATTTGTGATGAATATGACAGATTTTTAAAATTCTATTATATTTACATAACAATCAATAAACATTTTTTAAAAGTCTACTATGTACCAGATATGCTAAGTTATAAGGGATACAAAAAGAGGCAGAAGACAGCCTCTGCTATCAAGGGGCTCATAATCTAGCATTATCAGTTCAGTCATTCCCCAAGCCCCAGTTGTTGGGAATATACTTTGTTCTAGTTTTTTGCTATAACAAAAAGTGCTCTTATAAATATTCTTGTACGTACGGACCCTTTCTTTCTGTCTTTGATCTCCTTGCTTTCATGCCTAATACTAATATTTCTAGATCAAAGGGCAGGTAGAGAGGTGTATACTATTTTGAGTATAGTTTGTAAATATTTTCTAGAATCTTTGAGCCCATTCACAGCTCTGTCAACAATGCACTAATGTGCTTGGCCTATCACAGCGCCTCCAGTGTTTGTAATTTTCCGTTTTTTTTGGTTATCCTCGCCAATCTGATATTAAGAATCTTAAAGCATGAATTTGCATTTCCCTCATTATTAGATTAGAGATATATTTGTATAGTTGTTAATTCAGGTATTTTCATTTGAAAACTTTCTATTCATGTCCTTGATCACTTATCTATTGGGAAATGGTCTTATTCTTTTTATATTTTTTTTTATCAGTTTTTAATATATCTAGGATATAAAAATTTAATTTGAAAAATATGCTGCGAAGTTCTAATATGAGTTGTTCCCTTTTAATCCTAATTGAACTAAGAGGTTCAATTTAATTTTAAGTGTATTTCTCTCCCTTGTTTAATAATTTCTCCCTTAGTCATAATTTTGAAAGGCATCATCTTAATTTGTCCTCTATTTTTAAAAATGATGTTCCTTTTTTATTTGGATCATGGGTCCATTTGGAGTATACTGTGGAAGATAGCACAAGGTATTGATCTAAATCTAATTTCTTCTAGAGTTTTTTCTGTACAAAGAGTTTCATAGTTGTATTTCTTTAAGTCTTGAAGATATCTTGGTAGGTCAAGTTCCAGATATTGTATACATTCGTTAGTTATTATGTATAAAATTTCTTTTTCTAACTATTCATCTTATATTTCATTATGATGTAGAGAGAAACATTATTTTTTTTTTATATCCTGCTACTTCAATGAAATTGTTAAATATTTCCATTTATTTTTCACAGAATCTCTAGGGTTCTCCATAGTGTACCATATGAAAAAAAATCATCTCTTTTCTCTTTGATTATATTTACTCCCTCAATTTTCTTTTCTATAGCTAGAACTATGCCGACGGTTAATGTCTTATCCCTGATATCACTGCAGAGGTGTCTATTGTTTCTCTGTTATGGATAATGCTAGTTCTTGGTTTTTGAGAGATTAATGATTAAGTCTAGTGCCTCAATGAGGTACAAGTGCTTTTTTTCTGATTAAATAAAATAATCAGAAGAGATTATGAACAGGGTCTATACACCACCTGGAATTAATCAAAGCTATTGTCAGGGAGAGAGAATGAGTCATGCCCTAAGCATTTTGTATAAAAGGGAGAAGCTATTTCAGAATAAGTGAAGATGTGATTCTGAGCTTGGATTTAAAAGGTTGGAGCAAGCATGGCTCACAGCAGAGAAGGGAGACATGGCGGATAATCTTTGACTCTACAGGTATCACAGAAATGAGGAGCACAGCTGAAGGAAATTCCAAGAAATCATTCTGCCCTTTATTCAACTTCCCATTCTGATATATGACTAACCACAAATACTATAACTTGCTATTTTATTGTCTAAAGATCCCTAGTAAACTGAATTTTGCCTTAGCCATAAAAAAGCTAGGGGTTAAAACTAGAGATGGATATAAATAAAAAGTTAAGCAGAGAATTTTTCATCTAAGATGAATTTTATGATGTTGTAGAAAAAGAAAATGAGGAACTTGGGTTGCCTCGCATTGTTCCCGAGACTTAAAATGATCTTTATATTTGAATCTGTATAATTGCAAAAACATTTTTATTTTTAATCTTTAAAAATATTTACTTAGGTCAATAGCTTCAGTTCTTACATTAGGACTTTGTGGCCCGAGTCAAGTTCTGCTGCCTCCTGCACTGGTTGGTAGGGTGCCTAGCTCTAAGTTTCCACTCTAGTGCCTAGGCAGGAAGATTGTTACACTGAGGTTAGACTCTGTGCTATATTCAGGAAGCAGTGACTCTGCAGTCCTAGAGTAAGAGACTGCTTGGGGAACTTTGCCTACTCCCAAGCCCTGGGCTAGAGCTGGGAGCTAAGAACTGGCCACTGTTTCAGTCTATCTCAGCTTCTTGTGAGACTTCACCCCACCCCACCTCTGTTCTTATTGGCTTTATCTATTTCCTTTTATGATTACCTAAGTGAGGTATGGGGCTTCAGCTCACAGACCCTGTCTGAGATAACACTTGTTTTAGGCTGGTCTCTTAAGTCATCTCCAGACCCTAACTGAGCAGTTGTTGTTTGTTTTTACCCAGAAGTCTTTAACTTCTGACTTCATGCCTCTACCACCCTGAGGAGCTGGAGCAGGTTTTAGGCTGGTCTCCGTTTCCAAAATGCCGTTGGCCTAGTCTCCGTATGCTGTCAGTTACTGGGAGGCTTAAACCTCCTAGCATGGCCTGTCTTTTTTTTTTTTTTTTTTGTATCATTCTGTTGGAGGTACAATTCAAATGGTAGCACCTTTGTTACTTCAAGTTCAATTCTGAGATGAAATGAGGCACTTGTAAGTCATCAAACATTTGATGAAGAAGGCTAACCTTGCCCTAACACAGCAAGGACACACCACAAGTATACGATGGCACTCAGCTTCCTCTTGGGGGGACACAGCTGCCCCTGACTCCTCATGAACACGCATCTGGCCAGGAAGTCATCAGGGTATGGTGACCAATAGGGTGACCGGGATTTTTATGTCCCCAGATGACCAGGAAGCGGTGTTGGGGAAGCTGGGGCCTATGAGGTCCCAAGGGCAGCTTTTCTTGTTTTTTTCTTTTAGGTAAAGTGCCCCCCTACCCCCCCCTCCATGTTGTATATGAGAGGAAAGAAACTGGGTTGAGTAATTACTGGTCCTAACAACACATCCTTAATATGATGTAGTAGCTCAGTGGAGTTCTCTGTTTGTTTTTGTTTTCAGACTCTTTTATTTGGCCCTCTTCTTCAAGTCAAATCAATAACTTTTGTTAAATACTTCAATCAGGCATTGTGCTAAGCTCAGGGAGTACAAACAAGCAAAAAGAGAGGCATTCTCTATCTCTTTTCCTTTGTAATGGGGAAAGACAACACATCAAAAGGAGGTGAAATATGCTAGTGAAAGGGGATGGTACTTGTGCAAAACTAGGAAAGACTGAATGAGGAAGGGCTACATCAAAATGGTGGTTAGGGATAGAGGAAGGCAACAATCAGAGAAGGCCATTGCAAGAGCACAGATACTTTCCAGGGTGAGAAGGCCACACAGGATAAAGGCAACTTCCAAGCTGAGAAGGCTGTTAGGGAATGGTAGAAAAGTCCAAAGAATCAAGAGGGGAATCAGAAGAGAATTGGGGTTTGCCTAAAACTATTCACGAAGCCATCTTAACCAGAGTTCCTTTAAAAACTTTTTCAGAAAGAGCATTTAGGATCTACGTGCTCATAAGTAATGATTACATTGAAACTGTCATCAAAATACCCACTTTATATAATTCTTTTTTGATTAAAGTAAGCCATACTTTTCAAAAAGTTCTCTAAAATTTTGAAATGGAATGGAACCTAAAGATTTTTTGGTTCACTCTCATTTTATAGATGTGGAAACTGAGGCCTAAGTAGAAAAAAGTCTATTTTCCAAAAGTCATGCAGCTAGATAGTGGAGGAGCTGGGATCATAACTTACATTTTCCTTCTGGCCTACTATCCCTTGCATTCTGCCATTCTATCTTCCCTAGTGGAACATTCTCTTTGGGCTGAAAGCATTTTTATTCTGGACTCTTACAATTGAGAATATGGGTTTTTAGAAGCTATCGTCACACTGCTGCATAGGACACCTATGTTTATAGGATTCTCCATATTCCTACATCACTAATTTTATATGGTGTTTCAGTTGGTGGAATAAAACTTGAGGTCATTTTGATTCCCTGTAGACCTAAATCCTGCTACCTGCTATAGCCCTGCTAACAAATGGAGAATGAAATATCAAAGTAAAAAATGTATAGATAGATCTAGTCCTGCCAAGAAGACATAATCAAAGGCTTAAACAAAGGCCTTCAACCTTATGCTCTTCTGGCTCTTCCCCTCACAGACTCAGAAAACCTGGCATCAGTTCTGCCTCCTCTGCTTTCTAGCTCTGTGATGCTGAGTAAGTCATGTAAATTTCTTGAACCTCGGTTACTTGATCTTTAAAATAGGGTTTACCTATGATACCTGCCTCACAGGGTTGTTCTGATGAGAATGTAACAAATATTAATACACTATATAGTATGCCAATAATGCTGTTGCTGCTGCTGCTCTCTTAGCTTAGAGGAAAATCTTCCCACCACCCCAGTCCACCTTAAAATGAAATATTTGGACTATCTTGCTACACTTGTTTCATATCATGATGCTTTTTCATCCTTATTCCAGTAGTCTTTTTTGTTCATTTAATTAAAAAATATTTTAAATACCTTTTGCTGATGTCTTCTGTTTTTACATCAACTATGCTTCCCAATTTATCCTTTCCTTATTTCCTTTTCAGAGAGCAAATCTTTATAACAAAGATTAAAAAGGGAAGAAAACAGTTCAGCAAAACTAACTCACATATCAAAAAAGTCTGGTAAATTTAGTGTTCCGCATTCAAAGTCTTTATAAAGCAGCTTAGAAAAGTATATTTTCATATCTCCTTCTTGAGGTTAAACTTGGTCATAAAATTTCAAAGCATTCAGATTTGACTTTGTAGTTCTTTCTATTTATATTGCTGCAATCAATATACATACATACATACACACATACATTTTGGTCTTATTTCATTTTAATGAATTTTTAGTTTTCAATATTCATTTCCATAAGATTTTGAGTTCTAAATTTTTTCTCACTTCCTTGCCCTGCTCCTCTCCCCAAGATAGCATGTGATCTGATATAAACTCTACATATTCATTCATATTAAACATATTTTGCTTATTTTATTTTGTATTGCTTCTTTATATGAATAAATCTTTCCATGCTTCTATTTTCATCATGTTCATTGTTTCTTGCAACATGGTAATTTTCCATTGCATTTGTGTACCACAATTTGTTTAAGCATTCCCCAATGTATATCTTCTGCCCACTTTCAGATTTGAGGAGTAACCAGATTTAGAGCTTATGTGATTGGTTTGGGGATTATGACATTTCAAAGGATGACCTTTAGGATGATTGAAGGATATAATACACATTCATCTGCCATAGTGATTTGAGTATAGTGCAAGATTCCCTGTGGACACTGAATAAATATGAATTGATGATGAATCGAATTTACTTGTGTATGGTGACCAGCCTTTCTGAAGATTGCTTCCTACTTAGCTTCCTGTTTAAGAACCATGAATTTTCTAAAGCCAGAGAAATATCTCTGAAGAATTTCCACTGAAAAAATTCCACTTTCTCGTTGTGCTGGGGAGAGGAGGTATGAGTGCCGTAGGTTGTGGACATTATAATTAGGAAGTTCAGATTTTGGGACCATGGGCTAACTTTCAGAATCAGCTGCCTTATAAGCTTTTTTAAGCTAGAAATCTAACCCCCTCTCCTCTTTCTTGCTCTCTTCTAATGTATGTATGACTGTAGTTCTGTAACATTCTATTCATGTCCTGAATCCTCTTCCCAGTTACATCCCAGGACATTGTTCTGAACCATCTTCTCCCTTTGTTTTCTTTCTTGGTGATCTTTTCAGAAACTATGGATTCAGCTATTATCTGTATCATCTGACAGATGTTTCCCAAGTCTTCATATATCCAGCTTTCATTTCTCTCCTGAATTCCCCATCTGCCATCTCTAACTACTTTCTAGATGTATCCACCTGAATGTCCTATAGATTACTCTAACAACATATTCTTTTTATAATTTCATTTTTTTTTTGTCCTGCAAATTTATTTGTTTTCATTTTTCAACAATCATTTCCCTAAGTTTTAAATTTTCTCCCTCTCCCTCTGCAAGATGGCATGCAATCTTATATGGGCTCTACACATATATTCTTATTATTCCACTACTACTACTACTACTACTACTACTACTACTACTACTACTACTACTACTACTACCACTACTACCACTACTACTACTGCTACTACTTCTATTACCACTACTACTTCTATTACTACTACTATTAGTACCATACTTCTACCATTACTACTACTACAATAAAATAATAATGAATAGTTGGATTCAAGTTGAATTCATTTTCACATTAGTCACAACATATTCTTTTTTTAAAGTGAGTTATTTTTAGTTTTCACCTTTCACTTCTATAAGATTTTGAGTTCCAAATTTTCTCTCCACCCCTCCCCCCACCCCAAAACGGCATACAATATGATACAGGCTCTACATATACATTCATATCAAATGTATTTTCACATTAGTCATGTCTCGCAACATATTCAAAGCAGAACTCATTATTTTTCCTCCTAATCCTCTTCCTCCTCCTAATTTCTCTCTTCTGTCAAGAGCATCACTCTTCTTCCAGACACCCAGGTTTATAAATGAGGACTCATTCCTGAATCTTCACTCTCCCTGCATATCCAATGAGCTGTCCAAGTCTTGTTCATTTCACTTCCTCAACATTTCTTCCATCAGTTCTTTCTTTTTACTCATATAGTCTCATCCAATCTCACCTGGACTATTGAAGTAGCCTCCTAATCTCCTTGTCTGAACCTCACCTTTCTCCAGTTGATTCTCTACACAGCTACCAAATTGATAGTCCTAAATTGATTGCTAAATTGATATTCCACAGGTCTTACCAATATCATTCCTCTGCTTAAGAAGCTTCTATGGCTCTTTAAAACCTTTAGAACAGAAGACATACTTCTCTTTTAGGCAATTAAAGCTCTTCACAATCTGGCTTTCCCTTTCATTCCAGCTGATTACACATTACTCCTCCTCATACTCTATGCTCTGGTTTAATTGGATTTTTTGCTAGTCTCTAATGACATTCTGTCTCTTGCCTCTGTGCTCTGCGAAGCCCATTTCTCATGTATGGAATACTCATTCTCCTCACCTCTGCCTCCTGGAACCCATGGCTCCTTTCAAGGCTCACCTCTATGGCTTCCTTCTGCAAGAGAATTTTTCTGATGACCCTCCTCTATCACTATCCCTATCACCATAAGACTTTATGGGACTTTTTGAGTGCTAGCTGTGACAATATATTAGACTGTCCTATCTGGTAATATGCTCCAAAGATTTGCATGGGTGAGTGGGGGAGAGTGTAGAAAGGCTGAATTCTTTTTATGATGCATGTTTTAAATAGATCTATGATCTCATCTCTGATCGCAACCATGTATACATTCTCATCCTGTGCTACTTTTGTCCATATCTGTCCATAAATTATCTAACAATACACTATATATGCTGAAGACCTTTAAGTCTTATAAAAAAAAATCTTTTGGAGGTACTGACTAAGCAGGCAAACTTGCCATTAATACCTTATGAAACATATGGAATTTAGTCAAAACAATTAGGAGAGCCATTGTTAAGAATTTACAGGGATGGTTACAAGTGGAATTTTTTTTAATGCTAGCTAGTGCATATAACACCTTAATGTTTGCAAAGTGTTATATGTATATTATCTTATTGTATCCTTTAACATGATGGGAAGGTAATTGCTAGTATTATCCTCATTTTATCAATGTGGGAACTGAGACAAAAGTAAGTGATTTACCCATGGTCATACAGCTAGTAAGTAGCTGAGGAAGGATTTGAACCCAGGGCTTACTCATTCCCTCTCCAACATTCTATATACTATACCACCTAGCTCCTCTTAGAGAACTTCCTAACAATTAAATGTATCCAATTCTCTAGTCTGTCTTTTCAGGGTACTTTCTGGCCATCTCCTCTACAGCCTCCCCAACTGCCATAATGAACACTAGAAACCATGTCCTAGATTCTAGAGCAGTAGTTTTTAAATCTTTTGGTCTCAGAACCCATTTACTCTTAAAAGGCATTGAGGATAATTCCAAAGAGTATTTGTTTATGGGAGTTATATCTATCACTGTTTACCATGTCAAAAATTAAAACATCAGTATTATTGTGGATTTATAGTTTTGATTTCATGGACCACCTTAAGGATACTCATGGATTCCTGGATTACATTTTGAGAACCACTGCTCTAAGGGAGCACCCAGCTTTTGCACCCAGCTCTCCTGACTGAAAAGCATACAGGAAATTCATAATGAATGATAATGAATATGGGTTTGAAATTCAAAACAACAGTACTGACGACATCCACTACCTAGAAAATCAACTAGGTCTTTGTTTATACTTTAAAGTGATTTATAAGCATCAAGTAATTCATTCTACTCGAGTTTCTCATTACAATCAAGTGAAATAGTCACAACAGTTAAAAAAAGATTCATTTTTCTACACACAAATGTTCAATATTAATTCAAAAATTTATTCATTTTCTTTTCTGTTTTCCTAATGCCTTATTCAGTGGGAATTTAGTATATAATGATTCATCACTAAGGGACTCCCTTATACCTACAACAGAACTTAGAATGCCAAAAGTACATTAGCTGTGGGGAAATGAAGTAATGACACATAAGCACATTTTACTGTAAGATAACACATCCCTTTTAGGCATTGTTCAGTCAAATGTCTCTGAACAACTAGGAATTGTATTATCTCATTGTAGCAGGAGTCTTAGAGTTTTCTAATGCAATTAGGAGAAGAAAGGAGTATGGTAGAGAGTGAACTTCTGCTGCTTTTAAATGACAGGTTTAATATAAAAACATTTATGTATATAAGAAAGGTAACTAACTGCTTCTAATACTCTAAGCAAATAATCTTAACTCTACACACTTGTCATATTTTCTTGAAACAATCATTGTAATAATGATTAAATGGAGGAATATTGGGTTAGGATAAGGGCTTGCATTTGCCAACACAGTCAGCCAGTAATTAGCACCATAACCTGAGGTATGACGAGTTTGAGCAAGGAAGTTCTTGAATTAAATTTATGAGTTTACAGGTTTGTAATCAAACTAGAGACTTTCCAGTCAATTTTCCACATCAGAACAGAGCAGACTACGTCCCATTAGTCCAATCAAAGGCCACAGAATGTGGCTGATTGCCTACGTCCCCTTGGAAAGCCTGAAAAAGCAATATCAGCCAAGTGTGTAGCCAATGGAGGTGAAACGACTAGCGGCAAATACTTTTCCCTAGTGGGCTAATCAATTTCTTTTCCTATCGGATTGGCAAAAACTCACTTCATCTGACCTCCAATATTGTGGGCCTGCTGGTGAGTGAGATTCTTCTTGGGTTCTCAAAGTATCAGACTAAAAAATTCCCCAAACAGTAGTGTAGCAGATCTAGGGTTCTAAATCTCATCTGGTGGTTATTCTACTGTACTGCGTAGTCAAGATTAAATAAACAAAAACCCTTACAAGTACAGGATGGGAGAAACACAACATGATAACAGCTTATCTGAAAGCAATTTAGAGGTTTTAGTGGAGTGGAAGGGTATCACAGGCCCAAAGTGACATAATAGAAAAGCTAACTGAGGACAAAACAAAAGAACTAATATTTTAGGCTATGGTATCCAGGATGGAGTATGCAATAGTCCATTTACTCTGCCCATACCTAGAGTATTATGTTCAATTTTGGTTGCAACATTCTATGAAATAGAGTAGGAATTGCTTCAATCTTTGTATTCGCATACACATTTCATTAGCATGGTACCTGACACATAATAGGTGATTAATGAACGTCTGTTTATTGACATTGATCAGTTGAAAGATGGTAAAGGGCCTTGGAAAAAAATGCCATTATTAGTTGAAGGAACTGGGGGTTTTCACCTGGACAAGTGAAGATTTTTGTTTTAGGTCTCATGGAAGCAGAAGTAGAAGCAACTAGCAGAAGTTTCTAAGAAGCAAATGTAAAGCTTTTTCACAATTAGGGCTATCTAAAAATAGGATAGGCTGCCTCCGAAGGTAATAACTTTCCTATCATCGATAGGTCTTTTAAAAGTGTTGGCCCAGTATTCCATCTTAGTCTCTACCAGCAAAGAGCTACTCTCTGACCAAACCCCGACCCCCTGACATTTCCTGGGTCTCTGTGAAAGGATCTGCACCCTCCATACTACTGTCATTTGCTGCCACTACGGTGAAACTTGAGAAAACTGCTAAAAATCAAAGTGAATCCAAGAAAATGGTTCCTTCCCCAAAAGAGATAGAAGACAATGAGGAAGAGGACATATCAGAAGATAAAGAAAAAAAAGCAATGGAAATATTATGGTCCCTCAGAAGAAGGGCACGAAGGCTGTGGCTACACTAGTAAAAAAGGTACCACTAGCCAAAAAAAAGCTGATACTGCTACCATACATGCCAAGAAAACAGTCATGACTTCTGGAAACCCTCACTACTATCACCACCACTGTGACTGCCACAGGGCCTCCAAAACCATTGAGCTTGGCCCAGTCCAGACTTACTTTCCCTATTTTCCATGGCCTCTTTCACAGATATAGCCTCTTCTGAGGTGAAATCTGAATCCAAAATCCAAATCTAAATCTAAATCCAAACCCTTTAAACCAAATCCTTTAAACTACCCTTTTTCCCTCTCTGTGATTATCCTGGCACTTACAGAGCCATGAAATATATTTTTCAACATTTCTTCTGTTGTGTCTCCAGAGAGACTTTTGATGAAGGTCTGACCCTTTGGTGTTACATTAGCTGTCTTCTGTCCTTTTAACTTTAGCCAGATGGTTCTGCCTTATTTCTATATTATTACAAAACTTTACTTCTTTCACATCTTCTTCATAGGCAAATTTAATGAACTTGTACCTACCATTTATATTGGCCTTTGGTTGTTTGGGGGCAAGAGCTGATTGACAGTTGCCTTTACAAACACTCCTGTAGACTTTCTTCAGTGGTGCTGTAAGGGAGGCTATTTGGCAAAAGATCTTTTGAGTTTGCAGGCTTACTATTAATTCCCACTCCAGATATGATTTTTCCCACCTCTTGAAATCTCTTATCCTTGACTTTTTCTTCCCTGTGTAGTCCAGAATGAAGATCTGACCATTAATTTTGGTCTTATATTCAACACAGGAAATTCCTCTGGGTGTCCTATCCTTGATGTAAACCAGTCTAACTTCAATGGTATCTTCCAACATTTTCTTGACCCCCTACTGAGTTACTTTCTAAGGTAGATTCATTAAAAAGTGTATCCTTGCATCTGAATCTTTTTGCTTGCTTGTTTGTTTTCCATTGGCTTTTCCCATTTCCTTTCGGAGACAAGAATTTTGGAGCCACTGAGTTCCAGAGCTTTTTCCATGTCTACGGCTAATTCAAATTCCACCTAGCCAAACGTCCTGGTGATGCCAATGTGGACATCCAAAACCATAAGGTGCTTTTTTTACAAAGAAGCCAATGATGCCAGTTTTTAGCTCAGAGGTGGTTTTGTTGAGGATCAGCTTATCAATGAAGAGATTAAAATTTATAGATGCTTCAGGTTCCATTTCTGTTTTGTGGCTTCAGGGACTTTGTGATTGCCCATTTCCTTTTTCCTCTTCCCTGGTGCATCTTTAACAAGAACTTTCTCTTCTCCCTCCTTATCTTCTTCTACCTCCTCAGTTTCTTTGACGTTCTTCAGCGACTGCTTGCACAGAAGCATCCTTCCCTTTGGCAGGTGTGGCCTCCACAACTTAATATTCAGTCAGCCCAGGAAATGTTGGGGAGGGTGGTGTGTGTGTGTCAGAGAGTAGCTCTTTGCTGGTGAGGACAAGTTGAGGAGGGGGTAGAGGAGACCAAGGTAGCCTTAATGGTAGAAGCTGAGAAAGTTTTGGAGGTTGAAGGTGATTTCCCAAGAGGCTGAAGAGGAGGAACAGGAAGAGGAAACAAGCAACAAGGAAAGAAGACGAAGTTTGAATAGCTTCTCCCCATTTTATTTTCCCTTTCTAACTGAATGAATTCTAGGGATTTTAGCCTATCATCTTATCAAGGAAAGAACATTCTGGAAGGACATTCCAAAACAAATATGCACCCTAGAGATTTTGGTGTGTGTGTGTGTGTGTGTGTGTGTGTGTGTGTGTGTGTGTGATTTTGTTTTGTTTTGAGGCAATTGGGATTAAGTGACTTGCCCAGGGTTACACAACTAGTAAGTGTCTAGGCCAGACTTGACAAAGGTCTTCTTGGAAAAACCTAGAGGACATTTCAAGGGAGAGAGCATGTTGGTTTTGCCTGGATGGATGTTCCATATAAACTTTTGGTGGAGATGAGTGATAGATGAGGGAGTTAATTAACTATTTTGTCTATGAGTTTTTTAAAATTATAACCTATGTACAAAACAATTGTTGTAGAACAGTTTCCTGCTCAATGTGAATCAGATAACCTGTGATCTTCTTTCCAACTCTCAGATGATCTCATACGATGAAATAATTTTAAAAATAATACTAAGCAAAGGCTAGGGCCAATTTAAAAATGAGTTTAATCTAACTGCATGCTTAAATCTTAGACAATATTGTCATCGTGAGTGTATGATATCTTAGTCATTTCTTTCTTCCAGGTTTTTGTTTCATTCTTTTTCTTAAATCTAAAGAAGCAACTGGTTGGCTGCCTTGTCCCACAGCTTAAACTGAATTGGGCCTTTCCCTAGTTTCAATAGCTTTTTAGTAACTGACTGTTTTAGACTTCATTTTCTTGGGAGATCTTTAGTATTAAAAATATTTCCTCAGTTACCTCAGTCTTCCAGACAACTGAAAGAACAAATGCTTGGAATCCACATTCTCTGAAAACTTCCCCCTGCAGTTGTGGGGAAGTCATCCGATAAACTAATTTGCACTGTGGTGCTAGTGATATAATGAGAGGTCACTTACTGATTAATAGACCCCAGACCAAATTTTGGCTATCCCCAGAAAGGACTTCTATTACTAAGAGAATACTTAGAGGGGTGTGGAGGTGGGGATATTAGGGGAGGACAGTGGAAAAGCAGCTGCTGGTTTCAGCTGTTGCCATGGAGAGAACAATGAGCGAGCTCTCCAGCTGAAGAAATGGGAGTAAAGGAATTTGCTGTCCAAATCTAGATGTAAAAACTCACAAACTGAGATTATGCCTGATCTGAACTGATGTAACCTAAAGTTCGGGTGTGGTTCTTTTAAGCCCTCTCCTGGAACTCCTTGTGATTGTTTGCACCACCTTTCCACCCTTGGCTTTTGCAGGAACTTTTCAGCTATAGAGCAACATCAATTCATTTCTACATCCTAAGGATTGGCCTTGATGGGACCTGGCTTCAGCCCTACCCTAAGGCAATTAGGTGGCACAGTGTATTGAACACTGAACCTGGCATTAGGAAGACCTGAGTTCAAATTCAGCCTTGTGTAATCCTGAACAAATCACTTAATCTCTGTTTGCCTCAGCTTCCTCAATTGTAGAATGGGGATAATAACATCTGCCCCTCAGGGTTGTGATGAGGATGAAATGAGATAGTATTTGTAAGATGTTTAGCACAGTGCTTGGCACACAGTAGGTGCCTAACAAGTGTTTGTTTCCTTTTTTCCTTTCTGGCACAGCATCAGGGCTTGATTCAAGGGCAAGTAAAGGTTCAGTTTGCTGTGGTCACTAAAAATCAACTTTCCCAACTGTGTTGGGTTAGAAAGCCATAGTTTGTGTTTTCAGGAAGCTGTGGAAGCAAGAAGCAGTGAGATCATTGTGAAAAGCAATATAGGAATGATTTGGAGTTAGCTGGACCTTGGTACGATACCTGGATGACTAGCTGTGTAACCATGGCTAAATCATGACCCTATATAAACCTCAGTTTCTTCTTCTGTAAAATGGAGGTACTAATATTTGTACTAGCTCCCTTGCAAGGTTTCAGTGATAAAAGTGCTACACAGTAGAAGCTTCTGTTATTATTATCACATTCAAAGGAACACCTATAACAGGGTAATGGTAGATATGGATGTAGGATGAGCCATGGATGTTTTAAACCGTAAACAGTTTACCTTAGGCTGAGAGAAATGTATTCAGGATATTGTATAAAGAATATTGGATTTGAAGTGAGAAGATTTGGGATAAATCCCTAATATGACATTTATTTTACTGTATAGAATATTAGCTCCTTGTTTATATTGCTTTTTGTTTATTTCCCCCATGCCTGGTACAGTGTCTTTTCATAACAGGTACTTAATACATATTAAATTGAATTATATGTCCTTCCAATTCTCTGAGCCTCAGTTTTTTCATTTATAAAATGAATAGGCTGGCCCAGATGATATCTGAAGTCTCTTCAAGTTCTAAATTTATGATTTTTTCCTAGGCAAGAGGATTGACACAAAATGATGGAAAGAATTAAGTATCAATTTAAAGTTATTTTTCATCCTCCCACTTGACTCAGCTTTGCAAAGTTAAGTTCCTAGAAAGAAGAATAATCTGTTTTTAGGTGATTTCTCACTCTCCATACAATATTCTCATACAAGATAGGTATTTGATATATTAATTTAATATCTCAAGGATTTTGTGAATGATAAACCATCTATTGAATAGCTCATATTTTAATTTCTGAGCCATCACTTTGTACCTCTCAATATTTTTCTTCATTATCTCCAACATGACAAAATGTCATGGATGCACTATAAAAATGCAAACTTTTCATAGAAAAGGAAGTCATCACTTTTTTAAAAAAGAAAAATCTCCTGTGAACTTATTTTCATTTTCCCCATGTTCTCTCTGCTCTCTGCCCTTTTCTGTTTGGTCTAAGATGTTATTACAATGATGTAGATCCTGAAATGTTTGTATCTTTTCCTTTGCCTTTCCATCCTTTAAAAAGCCTTGAACTCAATTTAGATGGAAGACTTAAACTGCATGTCCTTATAAAGTTACTAACTGATTGAATTATAGCTTTTTTATTTAGGTGAATGATGATGACAAGTTAGCACATATATAAGGTTTTAGACTTTTCAATGACTGTTACATATGTCATTTGAACCCCAAACAACACTATGAAGTAATATTACAGTATTATTATTTAATCTCCATTTTACAGATGTAGAAAATGAATTTTGGTCAAGTTAGGCAGCTTGCTTATGGTCACACACATGTAAGAGGTGGATTTTGAATTCATATTTTTCAGACTCCAAGTTCAGCCCTTTATCAGCTATGCCACACTACCTCATTTCTTCCTCATCCTCTTCCTCCTCTTCAATTTCCTTCTCTTCATCTTTTTTCCTTCTCCTTCCTTTCCTTCTCCTTTTCTATTTTCTCTTCCCTTCTTCCTCTTCCATCTGGGTATCTTAATTTCACCCGCCTGGAAATGCAGGGGCTACTCATGGCCACACATTACTATTAATTATCACTACAGATTGACAGGGGAGCACTGACATATTACACTTTTAACCTTAGCAGAGTCAACACTCCTTAGGCAACCTGCTGACACCTTGCCCCTGGGGCTCAACATATTGATACCAAACTTAGTGTATACCAGCCTAGCTCAATGGAGCTCATATCTCCTAAGTTCAAAAGACTTCCCTCCCTCAGTTTCCTTTGTATCTGGGATATGTACATACATGCACCCAACCACTTGAATTCTTAAAGGGACCTTAAGACCCTTTAAAGGACCCAAACTGATTCTTCTGAACATTTTGAAAACATAAACAAAAGCAACTTGGGTTTAAGAACATTTAACAGCTTTTTTATCATAATCTCATAAGTATGTATTTGTGCTTTGTTGCTGAAGAAGACATGCCATCAGAGAAGTAATGACATGACCTGTACTTCACTTTGTTTTGAGTGAGAGAGGGCTGTCCAGGCTCACTTCTCCTCCAGAGCCATCTGAATCCAGTGACCAGATACTCATCAGGATGACTGGAGAAAATCCAGGATGAGGCAGTTGGGGTTAAGTAACTTGTCCAAGGTCACACAGTTAGTGCACATCAAGTGTCTGAGATGAGATTTGAACTGCTCTATCCACCTAGCTGCTCCTAATCTCATAAGTGCACCTTTAGTTAATGATGCCAAAAAAGACTGCTCTAACTCTATTCATAGACTATCTTTCCTTTTATTTTTTTGGTAGGCCACTTGTATTTATCAATACTATCCATGCTCTTTTCTGCTACATCTTTGTCTCCAATTTCTCTGAAAACACAAGTCACATGAACTCTCAAATTAACCACCAAAATACCTTTGCATGAAAAAAAAGTAACCAGAAAAAAATCTCAGAACTCATTAAAAAATTCTTACAAATTCATCTTCAAAGGGTTTTTTTTTAATGCTTAGCCTAATTACTGGTTTATATAGTCACACAAATGGTATTCAAAGTTTAAGCTATTGAGGTAGAATTTATTTTATTCAACTTTGAACTTTATGACTGTGTATTTTAGTATTTAACTATGCATGATTTGATACCAAAAATACACTAGAGAAAGTTTAATTTCAAATAGAGCAGTTAAGAGGTATTGAGCTTATTTGGTTTTTACATATTTTAATTTTCTCGTTATTATATTGGCACTGTTACAATTAATGGCCTGTCTGAAATTCCATTAAATCTTCTATTTTCATAGGTTTATAACTGAAGCATAATTTTTTTTTTTCCTCCAGACTGAAATTTTATACAAGGTCCCAGGCTGGAAACATTTTTTTTTTAGATTAGTCATTAGTGTATGCTTAAAAGTAGTTTTAAATTTTTTGTTAATTTTAGGCTAAGCTGTTTAGCCAAGTTCACAGTATACTTTCCCTGTCTTCCAGATTAATATGAGAAACCACATTTGTGAATCTGCTTATTAGAAAGAAAAATTAATAAATTGTAGAAAACAGAGACAATAAAAAGCTATTATTTCTAGCTCTGAAATCTAGCCAATTTTTTTTCTTTTTTCTCTTCTTTTTTTTTCATTTTTTAGAAACTATCTTTTTGAGTCATCCTTATGTCAAATACATTGAAAGACTATCTTGGGAAAAGTGCTGATCTTAAACATGAATCAAAATAAACACGGGTCAGAGAAGATACAAATTTTGGGAAAGATTAAGACATTGAAGAACAAAGCTTATGTATACTTTTTTTTTGTAAACATATTTAGTAGAAAAATATTTTAATGTGAGTAGGTATGAGTAAAAGAAAAAAAGAGGATTTGTCATGACCTTAAAATTTTGAGACTCTAACACTTTGAAAAAGTTAAAATATTTTCAACTGAGTTGACTATTTTCTTGATAATCCCTGCGGGAAGATAGTACTGTATTTGGCAAGAATACTTACAATTGCCAGGGTATTATATGAAGATTGCATTATTATCTCTATCATCATCAAGTATTCTCAATCACTAGAGGATTGATGATAAAAAACCTACCGATAAACATGTTGACAATATTTTGTTAAATATAGACCATGAAGTTAGCAATCTGTGGAGCATAGGCTAAACCATGGACTCATTCAGGGTTGCGTGTTGGAAAGAGAATTTAGGGATTGAGTCCATTCTACCTAATCTAGGAATCATATTGGCAATATCTCCCATTAAAGGTCATCCAGGTTCTTCTTGACCATGTATAATATAAAATGACTATTTCACAAAGTGGCCCATTCCATTTTTGAACATGTCTAAATGAAGGAAAAAATTCCTATATTGTGCCCAAATCTGCCCTTTCTATTATTTCTATGGGTTATTTCAGTTTTGTACACTAAGGCTATCCAAATTCTCCTCATACCCTTTTCTCATGACAGAATGGACTTTTGACAATAGCCCTGAATTTAGAGTCAAGGACAACCTGAAACCAAATCCTAACTGTGATGCTTAATACTTGTGTGACCTTGGGTAAATCATTTAGCCTCTTTCCTCTCAAGTTCTTAACACTCCAAAATGATGACAAAAATCCTCAAAATATCTGTCTCATGGGATTGATATGAGGAAAGTACTTGCAAACATCAAGATTCTATAGAAACATGACCTTTATTATTAAAATTCTCAGATTCTTATAACAAATACCAAATTCTCCCATGTCTTTCGTTTTTTAAATCTAAATATCTCCAATTTACTAGGAAATTCTGGTGCAGTAGAAAGGACATTGGATTAGAAATCACAGAGCTTGGAGTTTCCATTCCATTTCTACTTCCTGTAATCTACATGGCCTTAAGAAGGCCATTTAACCTTGCTGGGCTTTGATTTCTTCAACTGCAAAAAAAAAAAAAAAAAAAGAAAAAAAAGGTAGGGTGGGAGTTGAGCTATATGATCTTTAGTGTTCTTTCTAGTTCTTGGGTCTACAAAGTCTTTTTTTCAATGTCAAACTTTCCAGACCTTTCAGCAGTTTAATTGCCCTCTTCAGTATATGCTTTATTTGTATCAATTTCCCTTATAAAGTATGGTACCATAAAAACATCACAATGCTTCAAGTGTGGTCTGAGCAGTGCAGAGTGTCTTCCTCGATGCTAACATCATGTTTCTATCAATGAAGTTAAGATTGACTAACTTTTTAAGCTCATAATAAACTTGTGGGCAACTATAATTTCTAAATTTTTTTGCGTGAAATTTCTGTATCCTTTACCATGAAGTTGATTTTTTAAAATCTGAATGAGCCATTTAATACTTATTCCTATTAGTTTCCATCTTAGACTTAGCCCATTATTCAAACTTGAGATCTTTTCAAATATTGGTGCAGTTATTCAATGTATTAGCTATCCCTTACACCTTCATGTTAACTGAAAATCAAATCAATAAATATTTATTGAAAGCCAACTTTGTGCAAAGTCCTTCATTAGGCATTGTCAAAAATATAGAAAAATTTAAGACATCCTCTTTGCTTTTATGGAACTTGTGGTCTCACTGGGATAAGCAATAAATTTTTGACTAGGGAGCTATTACTGCAGTTGAATCCCAAACATTTCCCTCAGCCATCAGGGTAATTTAGGGGGAAAAAAGTAGTCTTTAAATTGTATTGAAATTCATTTTGTTCATTGCTTTCACTTTCCTATGACTGACTCTGCATTCCAGTAGTTAAATGGCTTGTGACTGAAGATTTGCTAGATCTGATTTTGTAATACTGAAATTCTGAAAGATGATCTCGGCAGTGTCAGGGAATGTCCTGGTTCCTTGACAGCAGCACACTGAACTGTTCCAAACTTTCAAACACATCCAATTAGGTTATACTTATTTGTGTGACTATAGCTTAAAATGGTTTAAACTGTTTAAAACTAGGCTAAGACAGTTTCTCTGAATTCATATTTTTGATATTAGTTTGTTGGAAAATGTCATTTAGAAATCAATATTAAATCCATACTTATGATTTATTCTAGCTAGCATTTGGAATTCAACTGTGTTTTCCCTATTCTGGCTTCTCACTGTCTATTGCTGTCTTTTCTCTGATTGCATATTTTCTCTTGAGTGCATCCCTCTGAGTTACCAGAATTTAGTGGATAGAGTGTAGGACCGAGAAGCAGGAAGATCCAGGCTTAAATTCTGTCTCAGATATTAGCTATGTCAGAGACCAAGCTGCTTAACCTCCCTGAACCTCAGTTCCCCTAATCTTTAAAATGGAGATAATGTTATTCCTAATACCTATCTCATAGGGCTGTAATAATGTAATAATGCACTGAAATTACTTTGAAAGCCTTAAAGAGTCATATAAATGTCACTTGTTACAATTTATGGAAAATCAACAAGTCAAAAAGCATTTATTAAGCATTTACTATGTGACAAACACTGTGTGAAGCAATGGGAAAACACATAAAAGCAGAAGGACAGTTCTTTTCTTCAAGGAGTTTACATTCTTTTAAAAAAAATTATTTTTTATTTTCAGCTCTGAATTTCTCCCTCCCACTCCAATGAGAAATCATGAAAACAAAACTAATTTTGTAGGTATATATGTATGTGTATATGTGTATGTGTGTGTGTGCGCGTGTGCGTGCATGCGTGTATGTGTGTGTGTGTGTGTGTGTAGCATTGATCAGATTTTCCAGGTCTTTTAAAGTTGCTTGTCCTTATAATATCATTGTTATTGTATAAATCATTCTCTTCTGGTTTCTTTACTCACTTTGCATTACCACTAAATTCTGGTAACTCGGAGACATGCACTCAAGAGTAAATATGCAAGTCTTCCTAGGTTTCTCTGAAATAATCCTCTTCATCATTTTTTTTTTTTTACTGTACAATAGTATTCTATCACATTGATATATAGTATAACTTGTTCAGCCATTTTCCGATTCATGGGCACGTTCTCAGTTTCCAATTTTTTGTAATAACAAAAAAAAAAGCATGCTATAATTTAATATATGAATTCCCCTCCCACCCATTTCTCTGAACTCTTTGCTGCATAGATCTAGTAACTGATGTATCTGCAACAAAAAGTATTCATATTTGGGACATAATTTCAAAGTGCCTTAAAGAATTACTAGATTAGATCACATCTAGAAGGCTACATTCTAATGAGGGAGGCAAACCCATAAAAAGAAACTGAAAGCAAGAGTGAGTAAACAAAGATACTCTGAGCAGGAGGCAAGGTCAATAGAGGAAGTCTGAGATGTTATCTGAAGAGGTTTGAGACATAGCTGGCTCTTTAAATGAAGGAGCCATCTACTCAGATGGAGAGCCTTTGAGGTAGATGACACTTCCAAAGTCTGAATTCCAGGGCTGGTGTGAGGAAGAGACAGGGCATGAAGGAGGAAGCATGGAGTACAGTCTAGAGAGGAATGACTCCGAACTGGGAGTAAGGTTGCGAAATTATAACCCCCAAACTTGGTATCTTATTTTGATAAGATCATAATTTTAGAGATGAAAGGCACTTTAAAAGCTACCAAATTCAATTCCCTAATTTTACAGATGAGGAAATGAAGGCACAGTGAGGCTTAAATGACTTGCCCAGGGTTACACAGCTTACTATCAAGTCCTGAGGAAAAGCTGATTTGGGAAATCTAAGTTAAATCAATACTATCATCTCAAGTCATCATCATCATGGGAAAATGGGCATATTTATGGTTATATAACTTGCAACAGTTGAAAGAATATACCTTCATACAAAGTGATGCTTCCGAAAAGTAGAGAACAATTCACAAGAAAATCTACCAATCTAGATCTAATATTCCTCTTGATGTGGTGACTGCCAAATACTACTAAAGTTTATTACTTAGTAGACACCCAACAAATGCATTTTTTAATGAATGAGTGATAAGAGAATATACTGAGTCTTTTTTAGTTAATTAATTTTATTAATATGCCTTATATTTATACATGTACATGGCTCTGCGCCATCTAATGCTATCCTCTAGAGTACCTGGCTCAGGGGGCAACATTACTGTGGAATTTAGGCTGAACTAGATTAAAATGTAATTGGGAAATAGTTAAGAAAATAAATGAAAATACAATTGTAGCAGCAAGCACCCTGTATTGTACACAGGAGGGCCTGCTGCGCAGTTTCTTAGATTTGTTTCACAGATTCTTAGGTCTTAGAACTTTCGAATTTTCTAAAAGGAAAACAACTTTTAAGGGGTCAATATATACATTAATTACATTCACCAACAGAGAAAATACAAGCAGAGAAATAAAGACCAACAGACAGGGCTTCTAATGTCTGACCATAAGCAATACATCCATCACAGATCAAGAGACAGAACTGTCTGATATTACATGGATATATAGTTACCAAGGAGAGAAGCACCAACACCTGCATTTTCAAAGATGTGGGGAGGGAGGGCTCCTTAATGCTTACCTAGAGTCTCCTCTGGCATATGAATCTACTTCCAAGCCCCAAAGCAAAACTTCACCTCAGAGTATATATATACTTTTCAGAACTGGAGAGCATCACAACCCTCCTGACCCAACACCTCGTTAAATTAACAAAAGGTGTGGGACCTTCTACAAAACAAGTCTCCCTCAATCAAGCTTCCCCCAATAGGTTCTACATGAGGCCTATTAAAGGGTGGGGAAGATCTTTAACTGGCATTACAGCAATAGAACATGATGTTAACTTGCTCCTTTTGGCAAATTAAATTTAATACTTTAATTTCCTCAATAACATTTAAAAATAATTTTGACATTTAAAAAATTTTTGAGTTCCAAATTCTCTCCCTTTGCTTCATTGAGAAGGCAAACAATTTGGACACAGGTTATACATGCATAGTGATATGTTTTCTTAGTCAATATGAGGTCCACAGGGATCTTTATGTATGGCATGGTGGGTTTTTTTTTCTATATGAGTTCGACACCTTTGCTCTTGATAGCAGGGCTTATTTCATTTTCGGCTTCATATACTGAGAGCCCAGCATAGTTTCTCACTTATAGTGGACACTTAACAAACACTTGTTGATTGATCAACCTAATTAATAATATATTTTTTCTGAGTAACTTTGAGACATTTAATAACTCTGATCAATACAATGTTCAAACATGATTCCAAAAGAAGGATGATAAAGACAGACTCTGGGTGCAAAATGAAGATTTTTTTTTTTTTTGGACATAGACAATGCAGCCAGTGTTTTACTTAACTGTGTTAACTTTGTTTTAAGGGTTTTCTTTTTCTTTCAGGGGGAAAGGGAAACAAATTCTTGTTAACTGAAAAAAATTTTAAATGATCACTTTTGAATTTGAAACTTGGATTTATAGCCTTTATTATAGGCAATGTGACATTGCAGAAAGAATACAAGATTTAAAATTGGCAATAACTGAGTTCACTTTATAACTGAAATTTGTGCTCTGTGGCAAATTGGTTAATCTCTCTGAGCAACAATTTCTTCATCTGAAGAATGGGGATAACAATGGCACCTACCCGACAGGGCTGTTGTAAGGTTCCAGTAAGATCTGTCTGGATGCCTCTTCTGTTTGTTTTTTGTTTGTTTTGACTGGTGAGTATGAGTAACTGAATGATCATTGTAAGATGTATGCTTCCAGCCTTCAAGGTATCCTTGTGTGTGTTCAGAAGTCAAAAGCACCCGAGTCCCTCAGTCATAACTGACTGACAGCAGCAGGAGCTTTCTATTATCACATCCTTCTCAGAAAAGTTGACTATTGACAGGAAGACAAGCCTAAGCCCTGGCTTGGTTGGCTATTTCACATGGACTTCAAGAGAATTTTTTGGGCTAGGCATGGCATAACTGAGGCTAATTGAGTTGAACTGATTTAGCCATATAGCAGTAAATTTTTTTTCACATTTTGGTGATTTAAATATTGATCACCAAGGAGAATCTAATAAGAGTTATGGGTTACTATTTCATGTTTTAAGTCCTTGGTAATATGTGCTTATAAGTCTTTTGGAATTTTTTGTTTTGGTTTTAAAACACATTTTATTTGCTTTAGTGAGTCACAATCCGTTTTCTCCACCTCATCTCCTCATTGAGAACACAAAAAAAACCAAGTCCATTACAACATAGAGTGAATAAAATGCAATTTCCACATTGACCATAACCAAAAAAAAAATTGTCTCATTCTGCATTTCTAATCCTTCACCTCTCTAGCAGAAGATTAGTGGGGGCCATCTCCAGTCATCTTGATCTATATCTATCTTGCCACTGGACCCAGATGGCTCTGGAGGAGAAAGTGAGACTGGTGACCTTGCACAGCACTTCCTCACTTAAATTCAATTCACATGCAAGTCATGCCATCACCTTCCAGATGTCATGGTCCTCTCTGAGAACAAAAAAACAAAACAAAACAAAAAAACAAAGGACAAACCACAACAAGAACAAGGAGGTAAATAGCATGGTTTTTTCTGTTTTTTTGTTTTTTATCCTTAGTCCTCCGGAATTAGCCATAATACTGATAAGAGTCTTCAGTACAATAGTATTCTACCACATGAATATACCACAACTTATTTATTAATTCTGCAATTTATGGACATTCATTCAGATTCTTTGTGATTCTAATAGAGCAGTAAATACTTGTATATATCCTTAGAATTTGTTTTGCTTAGGACTAATCTCCCCCTTAACCCACCTTCTTTCTAATTTCCCTTCCCCTGTGTCCCCTTTCCCTAATATTTCCCTGTTGAGTGAAATGTATTACTGTACCCTGCCATGCTGTGCATGTGTATTCTTCCTTCTTTTGACCAGTGCAGATGAGGATGAAGTTGAAATGTCAGCTCCACCATCCCTATTTGTTTGGAAGTCTACTTGTTCACCCTGATTATATGAAATACTTTCCCCTAATCTTCCTTTTCTTTGCCTTTCTCCTCTAAAGTATTTCCTCTTCTATTCTTTCCATAAGATCTACTCCCAGGGTTTTGTTCATCCTTCGTTGCCGAAGAAGACCATGCCATCAGAGAAATGATGACATGACTTGCACTTGACTTTGTTTTGAGTGAGGGAGGGCTGTGGAGATCACCAGCTGCACTTCTCCTCCAGAGCCATCTGAATCCAGCGACCTGATATTCATCAGGATGACTGGGGATGACCCAGGATGCACTGGGAGTCATTGGCCCCTTTAGGCCAAGGTCTATGCAGGTACTTACTTAAGGTGAGGTAATGCTCCTTCATTGAAGAGACCTGTTTAAGAAGTACCCAGGGCATGGCCCCTTTATTGAGGCAAAGAAAAGAAAGTCATCAGGCTGGGAGGGAAACAGCAACAGTTACTATTTGATAATCACTCTTAAGCCAGGAGGGTCCAGAAGAGAGCCTTCCATAAGATCAAGACATGACAGAACCACTTTCAAGCCTTGCCTAATTGGATTCCCTCTCTGAACCCTGTTTATGACAGGATTGGGAGGGGATGTTTCATCTTCCTGTATTTCAATGTAAGCAGTTTATCCTTGCTTAGTCCTTTAGCATTGTTCATTCATGTTTACTTTTTGATTTTTATACTTCACAGTTTCTCTACAGCTGTAGTCCTTTCATCAGAAATGCTTGGAAGTCCTCCTAACCTCTCTGTGCCTCAGTTTCCTCATCTTTAAAATGAAGTTAACCATAGCATCTACCTCACAGGGTTCTTGGGAGGATCAAGTGAGTTACTATTTGTAAAGCATCTAGCAAATTTAAAGTACTCAAAAAATGTTGTATATAGCCATTATTATTACCATCATTTTGACTCTAGGGGAGCACTGACACAAGCCATAGCTAAGCATTCTTAAGTGATTTTCCCTGAGATCTGGAGTTGGGTCGTAACGAGTTAAAAGCAGTAGGAAAGGGTCTGCTTCTTTTCTTTAGAGGGCAGACTCCCCAAGGAAGAAGCCCAGGTTGCACATTAGTGCACAGCTGGGGTCCCCTGGGCTCAATATTGTTCTATAGAAAGCAGAATAGAGATATTTATCAATTTACTTGCTACTTTTTTGAGAAACCATTGTTCTCAAAGCAATGTTTCAGGCAGAGGCAAAATGAGTAAAATAGTCTTAATTCTCAAGGAGTCTACATTTTGGTAGGAGCAGTAAGATAAGTACCAAAATACCTGGAATATAGGGCACTGTGTGGTAAGTATACTAAAAGTAGAACGAATAAAAATGCAATTGGGATTCAAAGGAAGGATAAATTTCATTCATCTTGTTGCTGCCCTGGGATTTGTCCTTCCTAGAATAAGCTCCTCATTTCTAAACTTACCTGGTGGCTGCTAACTCAGACCTTGACTGACTCCACCTTTCTCAGCCTCTTCTCTTAATTTGGAGATCTGGAGGGTGGATTATCAAACTCCTCCCAATACCTTCTTTTAGAGAGGACAGAAATTGTACTTTCAAATCACTTCCCCTTTCAATTACTGCCGTGCTTGGTTCTACTTCCAAGGACCCATGCAGAATACTCGCTGATGTCCTTACCCTCTCCTTTCCTGCCTCCTTTTATGTCTTTACTTCCTCTTTAGACTGTAAGTTTATTGAGGGCAGGGAATGCCTTTCTTTTTATTGCTTGTATGCTTAGCACATTGCAGACATTTAATAAATTTTTTTTGATTGTATTGAAGTTGAGAGATCAGTGAAGGGTCCATGGAAAACATGGCATTATCAGATGCATAGGATGCAGACATATAAAGATTAATTGGGGGAGAGAGAGGTAAGGAGAAAGACTAGGATAGGAAACCAGGAGGGCTGGAGCACTTTCAGGTTGTGGCAGATAAACCCAGAAAGGTAGATTGGGATTGGATCATAGACAATGATGTCAAGCCAAGAAACTTGTCCTTTATTTGATAGACAACAAGAGTTCCTGAAAGTTTTTTGACAAGTGAATGACATGACAAGGGTTATGCTTTAGAAACATTAAACTATCCATTATATATCTATATCTATATATCTATACCCATACATATATATGCATACATATATGCATACATACATACATACACTGTATGTGTCGAGTGCACGAGTCAGGAGGACCTGAGTTCAAATCTCACCTCAGACACTTGACACTCACCAGCTGTGTGACCTTGGGCAAGTGACTTAACCCCAACTGCCTCATCCTGGGTCATCTCCAGGCATCCTGATGAATATCTGGTCACTGGATCCAGATGGCCCTGGAGGAGAAGTGAGGCTGGTGACCTGCACAGCCCTCCCTCACTCAAAAACAAAGTCAAGTGCAAGTCATGTCATCATTTCTCTGATGGCATGGTCTTCTTCAGGAACGAAGGACGAACACATGCACATGTATACATACATACATACATATCTATGTATATACATAAGCATATATATACATGCACACACACACATACACACACACACACACACACACATGATTAGGAGAGACTGGAGTCAGAGAGATCTAGGTGGCAATTACAACAAACTAGGCGGTCACAGTGTGTGTGTGTTCGTCCTTCATTCCCGAAGAAGACCATGCTATCAGAGAAATGATGACATGACTTGCACTTGACTTTGTTTTGAGTGAGGGAGGGCTGTGCAGGTCACCAGCCTCACTTCTCCTCCAGAACCATCTGGATCCAGTCACCAGATATTCATCAGGATGACTGGAGATGACCCAGCATGAGGCAGTTGGGGTTAAGTCACTTGTCCAAGGTCACACAGCTGGTGAGTGTCAAGTGTCTGAGGTGACATTTGAACTCAGGTCCTCCTGACTCCTACACTGGTGCTCTATCCAGGGCACCACCTAGTGGGAAGGGAAAGTAAGTCATATTTGGAATTGAGAGACATTTCAGAAGTAGAATAGACATAGCTTGCTGTCTGACTAGATATCATAGTGAGGAAGAAAGGAGTGAAAGATGACTCTAAAGTTTCAAGCCTGAGTGATACAGAAAAAGGGAATTCAGGAGCTGAAGCTCACTGAGGGAAAATTATCCAAGTTCAATCTGGAGCATGTTGGGTTTGAAATGCTACTAGGACTTTTGGGTAAAGATGTCCAGTAGGTTGTTGGAAATTTGATGTTAGGAATTTGATATTAGATCTGGAGATACAGATTTAGCCATCCGTAGAGAAACTGATAAATTTAAGGTGGAAAGGTTGGAAACTAAGAGTTAGATGATGATAACCTTCTTAGTAAAGTAGGCTACTAGGTCACCTGCTGAAAATGGGGGGAGGGGAGTGAGATTAGGAATTTGAGGGAACTATGAAAGCTTTGAAGCCGCCTCTGTAGACACTGTATAGGGAAATCAATAAGAAATGTATAAGATGATTGACATCTATCAGTAAAGGTTGATCTTAAGTGAGATGGAATGACTGCTAAGGATTCAATGAACATACTTTCATGACTTTTCAAAAAATGCTTGGTACCCAGGGCATAGAAGAGAAGAAAGCAAATGGTGTAGTTTTGCAAGATGGGGAATTATAAAGACAAGGACAGGAGAAGTTAAAAGAAAAAGGGATTGTAGGAATCTAAGGACTGAGAGGACACACAAGTGAAATCAAATGAGGTTGATGGACTTTGAAAATAAGGAGGTGTAGGAGTACAATTGGTCCTAATTAATATAAAGAAGAGTTCTAGGAGGATTGACCTAGAGGATAATTGAATGATGCTTACCGGGTATAAACAGACAATAGATATTAAATGAACTAAAGTGCTTTGGGTCAGTCCTCTGTGAAAGGTTTATAGATATAGAAAGAGACATGGACAGAAAGTGAACAGGTTAAAAAGGTGTGATAGGTCCACTATCTACTTGGGTTATTGCTCCTCAATATGGGTTAAGATAGTTTTTCCTTTTAAATATGCAGATAAGCGGGGCTGGGTATACTTAAACTAAGTGCCAGAGTGTTCTTGTCAAATATTCTTTCTTAATTATGGCTAACTAAAATTTCCTTTTGTTAATTGTTGAATGGCTACAAGTACCTCATTCCATTCTAATATCCAACCAAATTGGGTACTGTTCTAAGTCAGGCCCACTATGGCAGAAGCCATGACAGAAAGAGTTTCAGTCTGCACTGGGGAAAGGAATCCCCAAACTAAAATCATGAATTTAAGTTTAAATAGCAGTCTTAGAAGATATGCTGTTGAAATTGGGGTGAAACTTTATGCATAAACCATAAGACCTTTACTGAGACTGGGAGACCATTACACAATAAGTCGCAAAGTTCCCATAGTTGGGAAAAAGAAGAAAATTTCAAGATCTGAATATTATCAACATCTTACAACCTGAGTTCCAGGATCGTAAAGCCTGAGAGAACAGGAAATGTCTTGGAAAATCATAGCAGGGATATAAGATTGTGACTGAGATTAACTTTATGATAAAGATTTATGACTGTTAAACTATTCCCTTTGTATGTGTCTTATGCATCTCTGTGTGTGCACATGTGTGTGCCTGCTCATGCATGCACATACTCTGGGCCACCCATGGTTCTCAGCATGGAACAGCATAGAGAGCTTCCTTAGGGATACACAGAACATAGTTTAACAAAGAGATACTCAGAGAAATCCACCTAGACTGTAATGTATTCCTGAAGACCAGTCTCTCCACCAGAATTTTTATGCGATTAACCATTTTTCCCTCCTATTAAGACAAATAGTTCTGTGACAATGGTAGGAAATGGTAATCTAAACCCAACCCAGAATTTATCAATAGCCTTTCGCTAGCTTCAGAGAGATGGAGACTGAAGCAGTTCTCAATGACAATGCCCATGGCTACTGCCTCATAATAATATCTAGCATTTATATAGGGCTTTAAGGATTTCAGAGTCCTTTAAAAATTATCTTATTTTACCTTCACAACAATTCTGGGAGGTAGGTACTATTATTATCCCTATTTTGTAGATGAGAAAACTGGTTAAATGACTTGTCTAGGGTCACATAGCTAGTAAGTGTGGTCACATTTGATCTCAGATCTTTCTGACTCTCTATCTAGAGCTCTTTGTACTGTGACTAGGTCATGGAAAAAATCTTCTTTGCCATCCTTAATGTGATGACATGGAAGGAGAACATGGAGGTACATGTGGCTAGTTTAGGCTCTGCTGCCCACTTCCAGAGATATACAAGTGCTAAGACTTGCTGGCATGTGGCCTGAGGTGTCAATATGGAGGAGAAAACATGAAACTTAAGATCATACAGCATAGTTGTGATATACATGTAAAAACAAGACAAAATGAAAACAACCAAATCTTGTTGCCAGCATGGGTTGGAGGGTGGAGAGTGAAAAGTAAATTGTAAATTTATCTTGTCTACTCAGTATAAATTAAAAATTTTCATCTTTGTGCCACTATGGCTAATCATTAACACTTAATTAAAAGGTGAGTATTAATGCCCCATGGAAATGGAGGCAGTTATGTTCCAAGGGAAATGTTTTGTGAATGGCATACTTCCTGGTGTATCATATGCTTCAGCCTTGGGACTAAAACCTAGCATAAGGAAAAAAGGAACATGTGCCTCAATGAGTTCACTTTAGTCCCTTAAACTTACTCCAAAACAACTCTCTTGATCTTGCGCTCTCAATTCCTTTCGTCAAAGAGCATGTTCATATCTATCCTCGGTTCCTTTTCAGTGAAGAGAGATAATGTCCATTTGAATTTTCCATTTGGAGTGTTTTATCTTGTAATTAACTGTTAGGAAGCATAAAATAATACATTTTCCATATCTAGGACAATTTAAAATTACCTCAAAGTGTTTTCAATAGTCTGTTTCTTCCTAAACCCCACCTTTTAAATAAAACTACCAGTCATGTCTTTAGAAAAAGTAGTACTAGTATTTTAAATACTTAGAATGTGCTGAAAATTAGTGTAGCTGTACTATCATTGGCAAGAAATATTTCTTCATTTTTTCTTCTCTACTTTCATTATCTTCCTATTCTTTCTCCTCATTCTTCTTCCTCATCTTTCTTCCTTTTCTAATTCTTCTTATTCCATCCTTAACTATTCTGAATCATTTTTTTTTATTGTTCCTAATATGTTGATTTGAATATCTTCTGTGTGGCCATATCAGGTCAGTTACTAGAAGAGATATCAAAGCAGCAGTAGACATGTTCCTTGCCCTCAAGGATCTTCCAGGATAGTAAACACAAAAAGCCCAATATCCATTTATTCATTCAGTTATTCAATCATTCATTAATTCAACAGACATTTATTAAACACCTATTAAAGGATAGGCAGTGTTCTAGGTGCTGGAGACCACACACACACACACACACACACACACACACACACACACACACACACACACACACACACACACACACACACAAAACTGAAAGAATCCCTGTCTCCATGGAGTCTACATCCTATATATGTATGGAAATGGGAGGAAAATGATATGTATGTAAATGGGTAAATTCCAGACATGTACAAAGTTTCCAGATTGGAGTGGGAGGGGAAAGCACCAACTGGGAGACTCTGGATAAGAATTGTATAGGTAGTGACCTTTGACTCAAACCTTGAAAGAAGCTAGGAATTTTTCTAAGTGAAGATATGACTGTAAATAATATAGGGCTGATTGCTGCCAGAGGTGGAATATGCTTGCAATGACTTGTATAGAGAAGGGTGAGAGATCATGGGAAACGGGAAGTGTTGGAGAAATCTTAATCAGGGCAATGGAAATTGGACCTTCTCTCTCTAGCTTTGTGCCTTAAATCTTTTGGTGTCACTCACAAAGAGCTTTCTGCTCAAGAATTCAGATCACATTCCATGGGCCAAACATAAGGAAAATCTCATGACATTTATTCTTATTTAGTTAACAATTTTTTTTCTTTTCTTTTTCTCTTTCCCCTTTTCCCAACCTCAGGTTTGCAACTGTCCCTGAGTTCAGAGGAAATTCTTAAATCTGAGGGAAAATCTCATCTAGTCCAAGGCTATTTGAAATTTAAGCCTGCCTCTTTTGAAATTCAACCCAGACCTATGCTTGAAACCAGACTGGCTTGAATTACAGCCATGGTTTACTTGAAATTTAGGCTAGGTCATGGAACAATCTCTGAACCTCTATGAACCAGCTTCAAGATGTGATTTGATCACAATATCTCAAATCGGGTTTACATGGTAAGAATTTTGAACTCCAAGGCATGTGGGTCCAAGTCATTGCAATTTTCTAAATCCTCAGATTCTTTTAGGAGGTAGGGTATAGGAATAGGAAAGGTATTACACATTATGGCCTAAATTCATGATTATATATAACAAATCAAGTACAGTAAGAAAGATGAAATTCCATTTATAGTGCCAACTAATCCCCAAGTTTTCAAGTGAGCTTAGATTTAAACTTTAAAGAGTTGAAGTTTCAGTAAACTATTGGGATACAAGATGATTCATGCATGTCAGGCCTCCCTAATTCTACCAATGATACTACTCCTACTTTTTTAATATTCTCCCTCAATCTCATCCAAGACGTGGTGAAGCACAGTCTACTTTTCAGCTCTTCCCCTCCTTTACATTCCCACTGTTATCATCCTCATTTAGACACTTATTACTTTCACCTGAGCTATTATAATACTCTCTTAACTGTTCTACTTCTCTCAAGACTCTCCCCTGGTCAATCCATCTTGACACATTGCTTTGTGATGTAATAGTTCCAAACATAATTGGATATAATTGATGATAATTCTTTCTCAAAACCCTAAGTGCCTCCCTGTTGGGTCTAAAGAATACAGACTTCACTTTATTTTCAAAGCTCTCAATAATTTAGCATCAACTAATCTTTCTCATAATATTTCATGCTATTTGTTTTCATGCCTTTTATTGTACTCCAGCTAAATCAGTCTATTCACTGCTTTTCCAGTTTTCTGTTGTCATCTCCCACCTTGAGGCATTTTCTTTTTTTTTTATAAATTTATTTATTTAACTTTTTACATTGATTTTCACAAAATTTGGGGTTCCAAATTTTCTCCCCCATTTGTCCCCCTCCCCCCACCCCAATATACCAAGCATTCTAATTTCCCCTATCACCAATCTGCGCTCTCTTTTATCATCCCTCCCTTCCCTTGTCCCCATCTTCTCCTTTGTCCTGTAGGGCCAGATAACTTTTTATTCCTCATTACCTGTATTTCTTATTTCCTAGTAGCAAGAAAAATATTCAACACTAAAACTTTGAGTTCTGACTTCTCCCCATCCCTCCCTCCCCACCCATTTCCTTTGGGAAGGCAGGCAATTCAATATAGGCCATATCTGTGTAGCTTTGCAAATGATTTCCATAATAGTCATGTTATGTAAGACTAACTATATTTCCCTCCCTCCTATCCTGCCCCTAATTGCTTCTATCCTCTCTTTGGATCCTGTCCCTCCCCAAGAGTGTTGATTTCAAATTGCTCCCTCCTCCCATTGCCCTCCTTCCATCATCCCCCCAATGCTTCTTATGCCCTTCTCCCCCACTTTCCTGTATTGTAAGATAGGTTTTCAAATCAACATGAGTGTGCATTTTATTCCCTCCCTTATTCGAATGTGATGAGAGTAAACTTCTTGTATCTCTCTCAGGTCCCCTCTTTTCCCCTCCACTAAAGAGTCTCCTGCCTGCCTCTTCTATGAGAGATAATTTGCCCCATTCCATTTCTCTCTCTCTCCTCCCAATACATTTCTCTCTCACCACTTAACTTCATTTTTTTAAAGATATGATCCCATCCTATTCAATTCACTTTGTGGTGTGTGTGTGTGTGTGTGTGTGTGTTTGTGTGTGTGTGTGTGTGTGTAATCCCACCAACTACCCAGATACTGAAAAGTTTCAAGAGTTACAAATATTGTCTTTCCATGTAGGAATGTAAACAGTTCAACTTTAGTAAGTCCCTTATGACTTCTCTTTGCTGTTTACCTTTCCATGCTTCTTTTCATTCTTGTGTTTGAAAGTCAAATTTTCTTTTCATCTCTGGTCTTTTCATCAAGAATGCTTGAAAGTCCTCTATTTCATTGAAAGGGCATTATTTCCCCTGAAGTATTATACTCAGTTTTTCTGGGTAGGTGATTCTTGGTTTGAGTCCTAGTTCCTTTGACTTCTGGAATATCCTATTCCATGCCCTTTGATCCCTTAATGTAGAAGCTGCTAGATCTTGTGTTATCCTGATGATATTTCCACAACACTTGAATTGTTTCTTTCTAGCTGCTTGCAATATTTTCTCCTTGACCTGGGAATTCTGGAATTTGGCCACAGTGTTCCTAGGAGTTTCTCTTTTTGGATCTCTTTCAGGTGGTGATCGATGGATTCTTTCAATACTTATTTTGCCCTCTGGTTGTAGAATGTCAGGGCAGTTTTCCTCGATAATTTCATGGAAGATGATGTCTAGGCTCTTTTTTTTGATCATGACTTTCAGGTAGTCCCACAATTTTTAAATTGTCTCTCCTGGATCTATTTTCCAGGTCAGTTGCTTTTCCCATGAGATATTTCACATTCTCTTCCATTTTTTCATTCTTTTGGTTTTGTTTTGTGGTTTCTTGGTTTCTCAGAAAGTCATTAGACTCTATCTGTTCCATTCTAATTTTGAGAGAACTATTCTCTTCAGTGAGCTTTTGAACCTCTTTTTCCATGGAGCTAATTCTGCTTTTGAAAGCATTCTTCTCCTCATTGGCTTTTTGAACCTCTTTTGCCAATTGAGTGAGCCTATTTTTCAAGGTGTTATTTTCTTCAGCATTTTTTTGGGTCTCCTTTAGCAAGGTATTGACCCATTTTTTATGCTTTTCTTGCATCTCTCTCATTTCTCTTCCCAGTTTTTCCTCCACCTCTCTCACTTGATTTTCAAAATCCTTTTTGAGCTCTTCCATGACCTGAGCCCATTGAATATTTATTTTGGATGTTTGGGATACAGAAGCCTTGACTTCTCTGTCTTTCCCTGATGGTAAGCATTGTTCTTCCTCATCAGAAAGGAAGGGAGGAGATATCTGTTCACCAAGAAAGCAACCTTCTATGGTCTTATTTTTTTTCCCTTTTCTGGGCATTTTCCCAGCCAGTTAGTTACTTGACCTCTGAGATTCCTTTCCACCCCTGCCTTGCCTCCAGATCTCTTGATGCATTTTCTTGAACCAGCTTTCATGTCTAGAGTAGACTCCCTCCATCCCTGTGTCCATGGCCTTCACTTCTTGGATCAGATGCCCTTCCAGGAGCTTTCCCCAAGCATCTTCTTCCTCCTAGCTGGAAGTGGCCTTTCCCTTCTTTTTAACTACAGCTATATATTTAATCCTACTCTTACTTAAATGATGCTTAAACATTTCTATTATTCACACACCTGATGAATTGTAAATTCCATGAAAGCAGAGTCTGACTGTAATTATTGTATTCCCAGCAACTAGAGGAGAGTACATAGTATATCATAAGAACAATAAATATTTGTGGAACTGAGAGTTGGAAGAAGAACCTTAGCATTGTTTGGATGATAGAGCAAGTCACTGAAGGACACAGGGATCCACATACCATATGCACAAAGGATATGTAAATATTTCTTTTTTCAAACTTAATTTTAAAAATTTTGAACTTAACAAACGCTGGAAAAAAGAACATTTCCATATATATAATAGAGCAGAAAAAGATTATCTATGGGAACCATGATTATTATATACAGTTTACTTTTTAAAAAGTATACAATCAATTCAACATGTTACTTTTGAAGCTATTTTATTTATATTTTATTCTATACTTTCTTCTTTTCTTTGCATTTAAAATGCTTCGATGGCCCTCTTTTCTTTCTTTTTCAGGGGGTTAACTATATTGATAGGTACCATCTGTCCCCCAGATCCCTCACAGGAAAAAAAAGTGAAAAACACAATCCGATAACAAATAGCTCTTGAGGATAAAAGCACAGTCATAATTCTTTCTCCTCCCCCCACCCAAAAAAAAATGGGAGGATTTTTTTAAAACTGGTGTGGTGTCGGGGATCAAAATACAATGGTGAATAGAATAAAAGAATTAGTTAAGGCAGGGTTTCACCTTATCCTGGTTGGTTTATCATATTAGAAGGCATTCTGGACTGACAAACTCAGAATCCTTGACTTTTCTGCCATCTGGAAAACCTTGTATTTCAATCTCTACATTGGTCAAATGATGACAATAATATGTCTTCTACCTTTCTCATAGGGTGTTATGAGGATCACATTAAATAATATGTAAAAGTCATTTGGAAAATATGTTATATAAAGAGAAAGCATTAATTTCCCTTATCTATTGCCATAGTCAGTTTCGTAGCAGGGATGCATAGCCATCACATTTGAATGAGTAAACCTATTATTGGGTAATGGGTCATATTGGGATGGATCAGATGCACTCATGAAATCTCTTCTGGTCCTCAGATTCTAGTGTCCTCTGGAGACAGGAGCTTCTTCTCACTATCAGAAATGGTTTCAACAACAGAGAAATAAAATGAGTGGCGTGGGAGTCAGTCTTGTAAACTTGTGCTAGTGCCTGCTCTACTTGTTTGATGGAGAAATGAGAGCTCAATTTCCCAGTGATGTCAGTTCTTCCCCCTTTCATAAGCCCAAAACTCAGACTATTGCTTTGTGTGGTTCTCCTTCTTCTCCCCCACCCCCATTTAAATGACATTACTCACTTGGAATGCCAAGCGGAAAAATACTGGCAACATAAAGGTTAATAGAAACACTGACACAAGCCTAATTGCAGCAGCACAAACATATTTCTATAATTATAGTGAACACTTATCTCCATTTCTCATACCCAGTTCAACCACTGAGGGCTGCCTCAAGCTGAAGATGAAACGTGGGCCTCTGGGAGTGATTGGAATGAGCAGTGCCTGATAGAGTTATCAGGCTCCCGCAGAAATGATGCCTGACATTTCTGGACATTGTTACAGTCAGTATTTAAGCAACTCACCTGGACTCCTGTGGGGACCACTGTGCCAAAAAGAGTTCTTCTGAGATATGTAGCAGTGTGTGTGTGTGTGTGTGTATCTGACTGAGAGAGGTGGAGCCAAAGGAGCCAGAAGTACCAGTCTAAACTGGTGTCTGAAGTTTGATAGTCCTATGGGCCACACAAGTTTCCCATTAGATAATTATTTACCATCATTTGAATATATGTTTATTTTCAGACTTAGGCAGGAATTGGAATATTGCCCAGTTCACCTATGACAACAGTAGCTGTTAAAGCCCCAACAAGCTGATTCATGTTGGCTATAATTGGCCATGCTTCATAACATTGGCTTTGGAAGGGTGGGGATGTTCATTTTGCAACTCCAAGATCTGAAGTTAGCTCATTTAAGGGTGACCTGTCATTGTTATCTTCCAAGGAGACTCTCAGGAACCCATTTTCATCACTGACTCTCTCTTCCCTGTTAATTTAGGTCCTATACAAGAACTAGATCCCTCTGAGATGCTAATTGAATGTCAGTTCCTTCAGTAGGTGTGACTGATTAGGCTGATGCTGGATTTTTAATATCAGCTTTCATAAATTTCCTGAATTTTAGACTACTGTAGATCAAAGGATCATTGACTGAGAGTTAGAAGGGATCTTTGAAGTCTTTTAAACCCACCTTCTCATGTTATAGATGAAAAAAAAGCTAAGCCTGAAGAGGTTAAGTAACTTACCTGATATACAGGTAGTGTTAGAGCTAGGATTTGAGCCTAGGTCCTTTGATTCCAAAAACAATGTTTCCCTCTACCCCCTGCTGCTATTCATGGATAATTAAGAGGAAAAACAACCTTGTTATTCAAATAAGTTGTTTGGCTGAATTCCACCCAAACTCCCCCCTTTCTACTGCAGAATGACTTAAAAAGACTCAGCTACCTCTATACTGCTTAGGCGGAATACACAAAACCGTCTGGCAGGAGGCCCAGTCTAGCTGTCCTAGACCCCATAGATGGTGCACCCATTATACAACTGAAGACTTCCCATACCAATAGTAGGATAAGGGGTATTTCCTCAGTCCATTCAGATGTCACAGAATGCTGCTAATTGGTAATACACTCTAAGCAAGCCTGAAACAAGCTATGTAAGCCTAATTCTGTGGTTTACTGTCATTAGCTAGTTCAGTTGTTTTAGTCTTGTCCAACTTTTTGTGGCACCATTTGGTAACATGGTAACAAAGAAGTGCAGTCAAATGCAACAAAAATCACAGTGGCCAGGTGTGAAAATGCGTCTCCTTCCTCACTTTTTTTACAGGGGTGGATTTATTGGTAAAGTTAACGTTAAAGCTAAAATTAACAGCTAACTGGGGGAGTGGTCATGAACCTACGATACATTTTTAATTTTATTCAAGATTAATATTTTCTCTATCACTTTCTTAAGTACAGACAAACAAAAAATTTGTTACCCATTTCCAAGGGAAATGTTCATTTAAATTTAAAGAATTTAAAGAAAATTTAAGAATCAAGGAGAGTTTAAGCTAGTTCCAGTGGGCCTTATAAGATCACCCACTGATGATCGCTCACTGCCTCGCTGCTAAAGGAAAAATTCACCGTCAATCCTTTGAAATCACAGGTAGTATCTACTTTTAACTACTTTTCAGAGGACCATTATCTTCCCCATTATTTTGGTCATCGTGTAAAATTTTTCCATAGTTCTGTGTTCTATATCCTTTCCCAAGTTTTCCCTAATTCTTTATAGTTATCATTTCTTTGTCATTGTCTGACTCTTTGTGACTCCATTTGAAGTTTTCTTTGCAAAAATATTGAAGTGGTTTGACTTTTCCTTCTCCAGCTCATTTTACAGATGAGGAAACAGTGTTAAATGACTTGCCCAGGGTCACATAGCTAGCAACTGTCTGTGACCAGATTTGAATTCAGGTATTCCTGACTCCAGGCCCCATCAATATCTCTATCCACTGCATTACCTAGCTGCTTCTTATACTTTTTTTGACCACACAATATTAGATTCCAACAAGCCTTTATTTTTCAAATCAAAATATACATAGAAACTTTATACAATCTTGCATTCATTTCAACAGTTCATGCCTTTTACAAGTAATACAGAAACTTCCTATCTATCCTGTGTGAGAAATTAGGCAACTTCTTGATGAGGTTGTTTGTTTGTTTGGGTTTTTTTTTGATGATTTCAGTCTTTCCTTTCTGAGACCTCAGTCCACTTTTAGTTCCCTTTCTTAGCCAGATCTCAAAGATCTCATCTCAAGATTTGCATTTTAAAAAATAATTAATTTATTTGTTTTCCATTTTCAACAATCACTTCCAGAAATATTAAATTTTCTCTCCCTCCTTCCCCAACACAGCATGCAATCTTATATGGGTTCTACATGTATGTTCTTATTAAACACATTTTCATATTAGTCATGTTGCATAGAAGAATTAAAACGAATGGGAGAAGCTATGAGAAAAAACAAAGCAAAACAAAACAAAACAAAAGAGAAAATAGTGTGCTACATTCTGCATTCTGACACTATAGTTCTTTCTCTGGATGTAGATGACATTTTGCATCATGAGTCCTTTGGAAGGGCTTAGTTTATCAGATACAGTCCTCACACACTGTATCTCTCACTGTGTATAATGTTCTCATGTTTCTTCTTCCTTCACTCAGCATCAGATCATGTAAATCTTTCCAGGTTTTTCCGAAGTCCTCCTGTTTGTCATTTTTTATAGCACAATAGTAGTCCATTATATTCACGTACTACAACTTCAGCTGTTCCCCAATTGATGGGCATCCTCTCAATTCCCAGTTCTTGGCCACCACAAAAAGAGCTGCTATAAATATTTTTGTACATGCAGATCCTTTCCCCATTTTTATGATCTCTTTGGGATATAGCCCTAGTAGCAGTATTGCTGGGTTAAAGGGTATGCACATTTTTATAGCCCTTTGGACATAGTTTCAGGATTAGCATTTTAAGAGAAAAGAGAAACTTAAACTCAAAAGAATGATTTTTTGTGATTTCCTGATTATCTATCTATCTATCTATCTATCTATCTATCTATCTATCTATCTATCTATCTATCTATCTATCTATCTATTTATCTATCTATCTATCTATCTAATCCCAGAGCCCTCCCACAGAACCTCTGCAAAGATTCCTAAAATCATCCTAGGACTCTTACTCTGTAAGTTAGGCAGGCAGATAGGCTATCAGTCAATAAAATCTGTTACATGCCCAGTCTGTGAAACCGTTTTTTTCCAAATAACTAATAGATACAAAAGAAATAGAAAATAGTAGAAAATATCTTCCGTCATAGTGTTTATGATCAAGTTATGCAAGAAATGAGAAAAAAACTTATGAAATCTGTGATCTGTTAGATTTGACTGATTTGGAGGGAAAGTACGAGAAGAAAATAAAAGAAAGGGGAAGGGAAGGGAGGAGAGAAGAGGAAGGAAGAAGGGAGAAGAAACATTGAATAAATGATCTTGTAAACGATGATTTGTGGCTTTAGTGTACTATTCTCACTACATAGCCCATGCAGGTTCTTCACTTAACTATTTTTCTTTTTTACCCCGTGGGCCTTTTAAGTTTGGCCCAACAAGAACACACTATCTACTTTACCTACCTTGGTCCCCAGAGAGCGTGGACTCAAACTTCAAGCGGTTACTACAAGTTCAAGCTTACTTTTAGGTGGGGCAAAAATGAAGGATAAGTTGTTCAGTCAGTTAAGCAGCTGGGTGACATAATGAAAAGAGTGCTGGGCCTGGAATCTGGAAGACCTGATGTCAAATCTGACCTCTGACACTTCCTAGCTGTGTGCCCCAAGGCAAGTCACTTAACCTTTGGGTCCTTCAAGGTTTCCTCAACTGTAAAATGGCAAAATTAATAGCACCTACCTCCTAAGGTTATTGTGAGGATAAACTGAGATAATATTTGTAAAGTGCTTAGCCCAGTGCCTAGCAGTTGGTAGACACTACATAAATGTTGTTTGTTATTGTTATTGTATCATCTTTTGTAGGACACGTTTTCCTGACTGTTCCATTTATCCACTGCTGGGTAGACTCTAGTATAGAGGTGGGGAACCTGTGACCTTGAGGCATCCTGTGGTCCTTTAGGTCATCAAGCGTGGCCCTTTGATCGAATCCAAACTTCACAGAACAGTTTGGATTCGGTCAAAGGCCTCCGTTGAGGACCTAGAGGGACACATGTTCCCCACTCCTGCCCTAGTAATTCACCCTTCAACCCTCGGATCACCAAGCTCAGCTGCTGTGGCCATGACAGATGCTGCAGCTTTCTCAATCTTCTATGGGCTCCCGACCCTCAACCTCTGGTAGTTCTTCCAAACTTTCAACCCTCAGAAGGTCATTCTGTCTCATATACTCATTTACCAAGAATCAGAGAAGAATAAACAAGAGAGACAGAAGCAAGAGGAGAGCTTTGTATTAGTGATTCCATGGTGATCCTGATGGGGAGATAAGGCAGTCCATGACAAGCAATAGCCTGCTGTGCTTTCCACAACTGCTACTCTCTCCCTTACCTAAAGGTTTGCAACAATTCTCACCTCATTGGTCACTAGGGAAGAGATAGCTCAAGTTCTGCTCTTAGAATTTTTGCCTACTTACTCATTTTTGGCTTTACAGCCGATGAAAATGCTGTTTATCATGAAGTAAGGAGATAAGAGACAGTCATAGAATTCCTAAGCATGCTCATAAGTGAAGGGCAGGGTCCTCTCTCTGGAAGCAGCTCACAAAGTCCCCACATGAGTCGGCAGCAGACAGAGCACACTGCTCAAGCTTGTAGGCTTGGCCTCTATTGCCCCGTCCCCTGTTACACTCTTCCCCCATCCCCAACCATGTCAAAAAATGTGCCATTTCAGAAAAGTTTGGGAAGGCTTATATGAACTGATGCAAATGAAGTGAGCAGAACCAGGAGAACAGTACACAGTACACAGTACACAGAACAGCAATATAGTATGATGATCAACTGTGAATGACTTAGCTATTCTCAGCAATATAACGATCTAAAACAATTCCAAAGGTATTATAATGAAAAATACTATCCATCTCCAGAAAAAAGAACTGATGAAGTCTGAATGCAGATCAAAGCACACTATTTAAATTTTATTTTTCTTTTTTTTCTGATCTGTTTTCTGTTACAGCAGAGCTAATATAAAACTATGTCTTGTATGACTGCATATCTATAATAGAAAGGAAATTGCTTGCCTTCTCAAGGAGGGGACAGGGGAGAAAGGGAGTAAGAGAATTTGGAATTCAAAATAAAAACAAAACAAAAAATATGTTAAAAATTGTCTTTATATGTAATTGAGAAAAAAAAATTGCCATCTTTTGTAGCAGCCTTCCACCCTCCATTCCTTCTTTTGCTACTTTGCATACTTAGGCTCTTTCAGTTCCAGACAGTACAGAAATACTTTCTATTCACCATGGTACTTATTGAAATTTTTCTTAAGAGTTCTGATTCAAACGCATAATTTTTAAGTGTTGTTCTCTGCCAAACTGATCTAGATCTCATTTATATTCAAGTGATTCTTCATGTTAGGATACTGCGATTGTATTTCTATGTAATGGTATTACTACTACTACTACCATCACTACCACCACCACCACTGTTATTACTACTACCCCCCATTCTCCTCCTTCTAGCTAACATTTATATAGCACTTACTATGTACCAGGCACTAATGAACTGAAGATAACATTCCTGTCCAACTATCAACAAAGGGTAGACTTTTAATGTCCCCCTCTCCCCCATGAGAGCTAGATTTTTGCTGGTTTTCATCCTTTTTTGCCTGATATCACTTGTGACCAAAAGAAGCACATGATGATAAAAAACTACATTTTATATGGTACTTTAAGATTTTCAAAGTGCTTTAGATATCTCATTTGTTCCTCATATCTACTCTCTGAGGTAGGTGCTATTATTATCCTGAATTTTATAGGTGAAAAATCTAAAGGTTAAAGAGGTTAAATGACTCACCCAAAATTACACAGCTGACATATATCTGGGGAGAGATTGAAGCTTTGGTCTTCCCCATTCTGAGTCTAGCACTTAATCCACTATGTCAGGCTTTGCATTTTCAAACTGACTTACTAAACCATGGGAAATGCTCTGCTAGAAACAGCAGAGGCCCATCTGGTTCATGCATGCACACTATACTCAATACTAGGACTTTATTAACATTTGATGCTGAGTACCCTTTAATAAACAACTATTTTCGTAGTACATGCCATAGAAGCAAATGGTAAGCAGAATATACGATCAAATACTTATTCAGAAGGAATTCAAATTAATTAAATTTAGTTAAAATAAATTAATTAAATTTAGTTAAAATAAACAAGCATTTTGCACCTGCCACAAATAAAGGATTTTAAAGGCATTTTCCAAAAATTGCCCTTATCTTAAGGCATTTACATTCTAGTGAGTATCTACAAAAGCAGTAGCCAAAAAGGGAGGACTCCTTTGAGATTTAGAAGTATCTGAAAAGAAGCTGTTTGTTTTTTCTTGTGGGGGTGGTGTGGGTGTTTGGGGAGAGGTCTAGTAGAACAGGGGGAGTGGTCACCTGTCAAAAGCAGCAAAGGGTCAAAGAGGATGAAGGCTGTCCACCCCTAACATTTTACAGATGAGTAAACAGAGGCCCAGGGAGGTAAACGATTTACTCAAAAATCACATAGGTGAGCAAGCTTTAGACATAGTAATTAGATGCAAATCTTCTAACTTCAGAGCCAGGCCTTTGTTCTTCGTAAATTGATAGGTGGATCTGGCAGTTAAAAAGTCAGTAGGGGTCTGGTTAGAAACATTTGTGGAAGGCAGAGAGGGGTAGAAGGTCAAATTTAAGGAAGAAAGATAGTGACTAGTGAGTAAGTAAAGGAATCAAACATAGATATAGATACTGGCTGGTTATTCGTGGTTCAAAAGAAGTGAATGGTTGTGGGAATTACTCCCAAAACTTATTTATCTAATATGAGGTAATCTGAGTCATATGCATGTAATGAATCATTTGCTATGACACATGAGATATCATCAATGAATGTTTTGGTAATATATTTTACTCTAACAGTAGAATTCATATGAACTTGTTCAGCCTACCTCATAGTAAATTACATTTAAATATTCAGGTACATGTCACATGACAGAATGCAATTTCAATGTGGCAGAGTCATCGCTTTCATCAGATAGCAGAAATAAAAATGCTATTGCTTATTTATTCTGAGGGTGCGAAGTGGGAGTAAAAGTTTTTTAGGTGTTTGGGCACATTGTAGGCATAGTAGGTATGTACCAGTATCCCTCGAAGGAAAAAAAAGTTCCCCAAATTCTAATACTTTCCACTTCTAAAAATATTCTCTTTATTACCTTGTTTTAGATTACCATGTGGGGGGCAATTATATTTCAATGATTCCTGCATGGATTAAGCTAAAAAAAGATCACTTTGAGCTCCCTCAATACCACTTTTTAGTTACTTCTTATTTAGGTTTTGGGTCTTCTTTATAAGAGTTTCAGTTTCTTCTTTTATTTTTAATTCATGGAATAAAACAAGCATTTCCCTAACACAGTACAATAAAAAAGATGATTGCACATGAAACTGCAAGTCTGTTGTGCACAACTTTCATTCCTTTCAAATACATGAGAAAATTATAAGGTAAATTTCTTCCTTCTCCCCCCGCCACCAAGCTGGCTGCCAGTAGAGTAGGATGATATATATGTAAAATTATTCTATATATGCTTCTATTCATCAGTTCTTCCTCTGGATGCAGATAATGTCTTTCTTTATATGTTCTTTATAGTTTAATAGACAAACTGACATTCACTCAGTCATTCTTAAACCAATATTGCTGTCACTCTGTGTAATGTTATCTTGGTTCTGCTTTCCCTTAAGTAAAAACTGATTATCTTTTCAATGTCGATGCTTTCAATATACTCAATGTTGAAGCAATGTCTGCTTCTCTCTTGTTTCTGTCCACTTTTATAGGCCCAGAGGACTAGAGCTGGAAAGCACCTGAGAAACTATCTAGTTCAGTCCCCTTGTTTTACCAATGAGAAAACCAAGGCCCAGAGTTTGTTACTTATCCAGGGGCCACACAGGTTGCAAGCATAAGGGGGATATTTGAAGCCAGGTCCTGACTCCAGAGTGCCTCCATTTTCCCTGTACCACATTACATCTTTTACCTAAATAATTTCTCTTCCATGTTGATTTGTATTCCTTTAGCCTAACAATAGTACCTCTCATTTTAAGACTTAGGAAAGGCTTTCCTCACAATTAACCTCTTGAAGAAGGTAGTGTTGAAAGGAAATTCTTCATATGGGCTTTTCACTCTGATTAACAAGGCAAACTCAGAACACAGAATTAAAAGGAGTTTACTATAAGTTGATGGACTGATCACTGAAGAACAGTTATGACTTCAGAGTGGGCACAGCTTTTACAGGTAACTTTAAGACAATTCAGATAGGTCCACCTCAGTCAAGGAGGTGGGCCCTTGCTTCTCAGTTCCTCCCCGAGGTAGCAAGAACATCAGGTTATACAGAAAGCTGCAGGCTCAAACATTAGTTGATAAGCAGAGCTGGGAACAATGGGTAATTGAGTCAACATAACTTTCAACAGCAGCATAGATATTATTGTCCCCATTTTACAGATGAAGAAAGAGTGGCCATCAGGCAAGGTTAAGTTACTTGACCAATTTCGCATAAATAGTAAGGAGCAGAGCTCAAAGTTGAACTCAGGACTGTATTTCAGGTTCAATACCACTACAACAGGATCATCTGTTCCATTTATAGATACATATGCATAGAAGACATTGCTCATAGATGAGGTATGTTTGCATCCCTCAGGACACTTAGTCAGTCTAGCACTGAAGTGATTTTTTTTTTCTTAAAAATTCAAGGTTTTATTCAGACAAAATTTCAGTTCAACAAGACTTTATCAAGCATCTACTATTTGTCAGGCTCTGTGTTAGGTATTAGAGATACAAAAACCAAAACCAAAAGCTTATAGTTTCCTAGAAAGGGAGAAGGGTAACCACAGATCCACAAATATGCGAATACTAATCTCCGCTCTAAACAATATATAAATGAATGAATGAATTAATTAATGGACTTTTTGTGGCCTAGGAGTAGAATGGGGCTGGGGTATGTGGGTGTGTTGATCCTAGAAATCCATTTCTTTAATTCTAATATTCTTCAAGTGAAGCTATGTGATTGGAATTCATGCAAGAATGAATGAATGGAAAGAATTTCTTCTGCGCTTACTTTTTGTCAAGAATTGTGCTAAGCTCTAGAAATATATAGACAAAAGTAAACAAATCCATGACTTGTTTTAGGTGAAGACTGTGCATTCATCAGGGAAGTAAAGCATTTATTAAGCATTTCACAAGTTGGATTTGAGGATACAAAAATGAAACAATCTCTGCCCTCAAAGAATTTATAATCTAAAGTCAATGGAAATTAACGCAAATGTGCAAACAAGAAAACCTCCCCGAGTTCTACTCACAGAGAAAATCAGTATAGTGATACAGACATCTTCATACAATATTTTTTTTCAAGGAGCAGTGTTTGGTGGAATTATGGGTGGTGGGATGGTCCTTGGTTTTTCACTGCAATGAAGGACTGTATATAATAAAAATGGAAATGGGAAGGGAGGAACATTGTTTTGGTGAAAAGGACCCATGAATACCAAGTACCACCCCAGTTTAAATGTAACTTTGATTTAATATCCTCCTGAGATATCTAGTGTGATTAGATGAGGGTAGGCTGGATGGTGGCATAGAAGAGATCGGTGGTCTGGGAAGAGTGTTGCAGCTTGGGAAATATCTCAATGGGAAATTTTATACTAAAGGGGTCTCAGAAGGTTATAGGCAGGTCACCTGAGGAGGGAATTTCAAGGCACCTTAAAAATCTGGCAATATCCTTAAGAACCCCAGTGTGGTTACAAAATGAGCTATTAGAAAAGGTAGAGGGTAGGAGGAAGAGAAGAAGAAAAAATCCAGACTAGCTCACTGCTGAGCAATTTGGACAGATTTGGAAGAGATAAATGGTTGGTTGGTTTTTGTCCTTCATTCTCAAAGAGGACCAAAATGACATCACTATGATAGAGTGAAATTTCAGTGTGTCCAACTGTGGCTGATCAGACCAACACAAGCTCAGAATGCTCTACCACAGGTTGGGCACAGATAGTTCGTATGAATTTTGGGGGTGGGTACTTCAAATTTGCCCATCCTGCGTTTACTTTGTGCTGTCTCTATTCAGCTTTGCTGAAAGAACACAGCACCTTTTCTGATGTGGGCATGCCATGCTGAGAGGTTCTGTGCCAGTGTCTCCTATGTTGCACAATCATATCCACAGTTCTTGAGAGATCTTGAGAGTGTCCTTGTATCATTTCTTCTGACCACCATGTGACCACCTGCCGCATGTGAGTTCTCCATAATATAGTCTTTTTGGCAAGTGCACATTTTGCGTTGAACAACGTGACCAGCCCATGGAGTTGTGCTCTCTGAAGCATAGTTTGAGTGCTTGGCAGTTCAGCTTGGTCAAAGATTTCAGTGTCTGGTACCTTATCCTGCCAGGTGGTCCTCAGAATCTTCCTAAGACAGTTCAGATGGAAGCAATTCAGTTTTTCGGCATGGCACTAGTAGACTGTCCATGTTTCACAGGCATACAACAATGAGTTCAGCACAATGGCTCTGTAGACCTTCAGTCTGATAGTCAGTCTAATACCTCTTCTCTCCCAAACTTTTCTTCAGAGCCTACTAAACACTGAGCTAGCTCTGGCAATGCGTGTGTCAACCTCATTGTCAATGTGTATATCCCTGGAAAGTACACTACCAAGGTAAGTGAACTTATCCACAGCATTCAGAACTTCTCCATTTGTTGTAACTGATGGTTCCACATATGGATAGTATGGTAGGGGCTGATGGAGCACTTATGTTTTCTTGGTGTTATTTATTAGGCCAAAATTAGCACAGGCAGCAGACAATTGATCCATACTGTGTTGCATCTCAGCTTCAGAGATTGCATTGAGTACACAATCATCTATAAACAGAAAATCATGCATTAACACTCCCTCTACTTTAGTCTTGGCTTGTAGCCTTTTCAAATGAAAAAATTTATCATTGGTATGGTAGTTGACCTTGATACTGTGTTCATCCTCATTGAGAGCATTTGACATCATAACTGAAAACATCATGCTAAAAAGCATGGGAGCAAGCACGCAGCCCTGTTTCACTCCACTGGTGACTGGGAAGTCACGAGAGCATTGTCCATCATCTAAAACCCGGGCAAACATGCCATCATGAAATTGATGTGCAATACTGATGAACTTCTCTGGGAAGCCAAATTTTGGCATAATTTTCCAAAAGTGCTCATGACTAAACATTGTGTACAGACCTCTGTTCTGTTCCTGGCATTTCTCCTGGAGTTGTCAGGCAGCAAACACCACATTGACTGTTCCTTGGCCCTTTCTGAAGCCACACTGGCTCTCAGGTATATGGTCATCTTCCAGGTGAAGGATTAGCCTATTAAGGAGGACTCCAGCAAGAATTTTGCCAGCAATGACTAAGAGACGGACTCCTCTGTGATTGTGATTTATAGAGATGGAGAATGGAGGCATCCTTGAACTCCTGGGGGATAACTTCCTCTTGCCATATAACCTGGAAAATTTCAGTCAGCTTTTGTATGAGCAATGGTCCCCCTACCTTGTAAATCTCAGCTGGAATAGAATCAGCACCAGGTGCTTTGCCAGCTGAAAGGAGCCTAATGGCCCTCAAAACCTCTTCTTTAGTTGGAAGTTCAGCTAAGGAGGGATTGACTTCAACCTGAGGTAAATGGTCAATGACCTCAGCATTGATTGATGATGGTCTGTTGAGAACACTATGGAGGTATTCAGCCCATCTCTCTAGGGTCATGTCCTTATCACTAATCAATATGGCTCCACAGCAGTGAAGAGTTGTGATGTACCATAGGTTTTTCGTCCATAAATAGCTTTCAGGAAAGCTTTGGATTGCTTCTATCAGTATAAAACTGAATTTCATCTGCCTTCTTACTGAACCTAATCCTGCATCTTTCTAAGCTTTGCTTGTACTTCTCTTTTGATGGAATTAAATGCTGCCTTCTTAGAGGTTGATGAACTATCTAAAACTTAGGGAAAAGAGCCCTCACTCTTTTTTTTGGTCCACTGTGATAATTATGTTTTTCCCACTACATCAGGATTGTCTTGGATAGGAAGGAATGAACCCTATCTAAAGGCAGGTCAGTGAACAGCTCCTGGGGACCTTAGAAATCTCTGATTCAGTTTAATTATTTATGAAATTAAAGGGCTTGGTCCTTTTTAGTTCTTAGAAGCTTTTATTAGCAATTGTAAGGATTTCTTTTTTAGGGCTAGCCATCTCAAAGTAGAATTACTTGGAAATTATGTTTTGGCTAAACTTATACCACTTAAGTCTCTATTTACTCTTGCCTCTAGATTCATTTTCTTTAAGGGTATAGTGTTATCTGGGATGATTAATAGATTGCTAGAGAATTAGGGTAAGTTGAGATGGGAGGATGTAGTGGAAAGAAAGAAGGGGTCAGGAGTACTGATGATCAACCTGGATAGCTGAGCATTCAGTGCTTGGGGGAAAAAAGGATACTTTTGCCAGAATTTTAAAGAACCTTGAAAGAGAAGAAAGAAGGGAATTCAAACTTCCCTGACTTTACATTCCTATTAGATAGGTTCTTTTCTTTATAAAATAATTTTTGACAATGAATAAAAATTACTTTTCTTTTCCTCCCATCTCTCCCTGCTTCAACTGAAAAAAGAAAATAACAAAAGTCCTTGTAACAAATGTAAATAATAAAAAAATTCCCACATTGATCATGTCCAAAAATATGTCCCAGTCTGCACTCTAAGTTCATCACATTTCCAGGAGGAAGTGAATACCATGATTCAACATCAGTCTTAGCCAGGTTCTTTCCCCTGTACTAGAACTGGCCCAGATCAGAAGTAAATGATTACTCTTTGTATGAAGTCATGTCTTTAAAAGTACCCAAGCAATGGGTTCACCTAAGCAGTGAACCTGATGTAGGAATTTCTGAAGACTCTCAAGCAGTTAGAATAATTGCCTTGCTTTTAGCTTCTAATGTAGTGAACTGATAATAGCAAAAGAAAAAAACAGTTTTTAAACTCATTTTTTGTATTCTTTTGAAAAGTAGAAATAGTCCTCTCTATTCCTTGAACAAAACATTTCATCTTCCAGCATTTTCTTTGTCTGTCCCCTCTGGAACTGTCTCCTCTCCTTATCTCGACCTCATGGCTTCTTTTCTGGCTTCCATCAAGTCCTAGATAAAATCCCACTTTCTTCAGGAACCTTTTCCTGATCACCCTTAATTCTAGTGCCTTCTCTCTGTTGATCATTTCCTATTTGTCCTGCATATAGCTTGTTTGTACATGGTTGGTTTCCTATTGTCCCTTGAGCTCACTGTCTGTGTTTAGTTTTGTTTTTTAAATCCCCAGCTCTGGCACATAGTAGGCACTTAACAAATGTCTGTTGCCTGATTAGTACTCCTTCTAGATATCTATACTTTCCTTTTCCACCAATACCAGGTAATTAAGACCTGATTATTGGCCTGGCAGAGGACTTGGGAAAGCTGACTTGGGGTCATTAAAGCATAGATTTCAACTAGAAGGGATCTCTGAGGTCATGTAGTGCAATCTCCTCATTTTACAGGGGAGGAAATTGAGGTCCTCTGACTCCAAGGCCAGCAGTTTCTGCTGAACCACTATTTGTACTTGTCAGCCTTCCAGGGATCTAGGGTATTGGAAAGGATAATGACCCCAGTCTTTCCAATTATTCTGGAACTGTTCATATAAAAAAATTATTGGGGAGGGGAAACATTTCCCTGTCCATGTTGCTTTGACATTTATGGCAGGACATCTTGTTTTTGCAAACTGCCTAATACAAGTTGGAAGAAGGAAAAAGAAAACCGTGTAATTTTGCCTTAGGATGTGGACTTTGAAACTGAACATTTGCAATCATTTTCTTTATCCCCTAAGACTGTATTACTGTTTCACAAAGTCTTGGCTATTCATCTATAATGGAATTGAGGGTGTGTAGTGGGTTAGGGGTGAGCAAAGCCATTTAGTATTTAGTTAGACAACATAGCCACATTAATAGGAAACATGATTCCAGAATAGATTCTGACAGTCACAACTATTTGGATTTCTCAATCCTTCGAACACTTTGTTTAGATCTTTCTGCTTATTTTCTTCGTGCAATGTGATATGCCAAATTATGATCAGCCTACAATAATATGGTTCTTATTTCCAAAGCATAGAATTTAACCATAGTCAGATCTGGACATGAAAATAAGCATATGTTCAGATTACCAAAATTTAGGAATGAAATATAGTTTAAAACAATTAGTTCTTAGCATCCAAAACCTGGCTATCGCTGAGTTCTGACTTTGCCACTAACTGGTTGTGTGCGTGTTTCTTTGTCTTTATCTGTCAAATGGAGTCCATAATACCTATGCTACCTGACTATCATGAAGATGAAGAAGTAGCATAGATTTGAGAACAAAAGGAATCTTAGAAGTCATCTTGGTTTTACTCATTTTGTTTTTTGACTAAGATGTATGATCATCAGCCCTTGCTATCTATACTTGCCAGTGTGTCCTCTAGACCTCTATGGCCTTACCATCCAGACTGATACTATGCCCTGTGGGTGAGGTGGGGTTTGTCTAGGAGTTACCTGAGTTCAAATCTTACCTTAGACACTTGACACTCAGTAGCTGTGTGAACTTGGGAAAGTCACTTAACCCCAATTGCCTCATCCTGTGTTGTTTCCAGTCATCCTGATGAATATCTGGTCACTGAATTCAGAAGACTCTGGAGGAGAAGTGAAGCTGGTGACCTGCATAGCCCTCTCTTACTCAAAACAAGAGTCAAGTGCAAGTCATGTCATTATTTCTCTGATATCATGGCAGAGGAACACACACACATGCCCTGAGGATCCACAAATATTTCCATCCGTCAATTGAGCCCTCTTCTGTGTGTTGTCTCCCTCAATTTGAATGTGACCTTCCTGAGGGCAGGAACTTGTCTTGTACTAACACTTAAAGCGTTATATAAATGTTAGCTATTATTAGTATTATTATTAATGACATTATTAAAATGATAAATATAGAATTAACTGTTATTATGTGATGGATGTTGACAAGTTAATTAACCTTTCTGGATCTTAGTTTCCTCATTTATAAAATGAAGACTTTGTACTTGGCCATCTCCAAGCTTCCTGTTAGCTCTAAATCTGATCTAATGGTCAGAAGGATTATATTTCTGACTTGACGTCTTAGTAGAGAGCAAACAAGACAACTTTGTTGCCATCACTGGAGAAGTTACCAGTCCTCCTGTTTAGGCTAAAATAATTTTTTTCCTTGTTAACTTGATTTAACCGCTTGGTAACTTACTGGCAACTAGGTGTTGCAGTAGATAGCACGCTGATCCTGGAGCCTGGAGGATTCCTTTCTGAGTTCAAATCCAGTCTCAGATACTTACTAGCTGTGTGATCCTGGGCAAGTTATTTAATCTTGCTTGCCTCATCTGTAAAATGAACTGGAGGAGGAAATGCTAAACCACTCCAATATCCTGGCTAAGAAAATGCTGTGTGGAGTCAGGAAGAGTGAGATGACTAAAAAACAACGACAGAACAACTCACTTCACAAAGTTTCCTTTGAAAAGGGACTTGTATTTGCCCTAAAGCACTTTTCATCAATTACCTACATTTTTATCTTTTCTATATCACCGTGGGTCAAATGTTCTTGACTTAACAACTAATCTGGAAATGAATGAAAAACAAAACAAAACATTTATGAAAGACTTTTTCTGTGCTTAAACCCTATGCTAAATTCTGGACATAAAAATATAAAAGCAAAGATGGTTTTAGTCCTTAAAAAGCTTGCAATTGTAATAGAAGAGTTAATACATAAAAGAGTGTAGCAATCTGGGACATTTGGATGCAGAAAATTACCAGAATGGTAAATGTGGCTGTGAGGGGGTTGATCCCTTCAGGAACTTCGACAGAGCTGATTTGAGCTTAATCTCATGTGGGGTTGAAGGGGCGGGTAGATAAAAGAGGGAAGAAAAGGTACACAGCAAACTTCTGCAATTTTAAGTCTTCTTAACCACAGGTTTTCTGTTGGCCTTTTGCAAGACTCCTTCCCCACCCTGCCAGGCCCTGTATGTATGTTCATTGAAATCTGATTTCAACTGCTTAAAAATACATGGGAGAAAGACACACAATGCTATTGTCCTTGAATTCCTGTATTCCCTTAGATAGTCTAGGACTTCAGTTTACCTAGAAATGTCCCTGTGCAGAAGGCAGAAAGAGCATCCACCCACATTTTCTCCTTTGGGGAACATAACCCCAAGAAACAAAGGCTCAGCAGGTTTTGAGTCTTGGCATTGATGGCCTACATCTCTTTTGGCTGGATCATTACCTTCCCTACTGGACTCCAAGCATTTTCTCTCTTTCTTTTCAGGCAAGCCTCCATTTTTTAGGGTTTCCCCATAAACACCCTGGAGCAAAACATTAAAAAAGAAAACCCCCTGCCATTTCAAAATGACAGACAGCTTTGATTGATCAAATTTCTAGCTAATCACAGATACCCTGATGACATTTGAAGAAAGGAACTGTTTTTGCAAACTGAATTCCTAAGTGAAATCCCCATACCTCCACGATATTGAGATCAATAAACATTCATTATTGTTCCTATCTTGAACCTCTGAATAATTCACTTCTTAATTTTTAAAGACCAACGCAAAAGATTGATCTTAATAGGTTGATATTTTTAAAAGCTAGTAAAACAATATATAATTTATACATACACAGCTTTTTGGCCCAGTGCCTAAGGCAATCTTCATTCTGTTGCAATTAAATGTGTGAAAAATTTTCATCTTTTAAACTGCTAGTCATCTTTGTAGGTATAGGTGAAAAACACTTATGGCAAAGCCCAACCATAATGCCTTGCACTTTCCATTTGCCACCTTATTTCAGTCTCACATCATTGCTGTGAAATAGGGACAATGTCATCTTGCCCTCTTTTCCACATACTAAACCTGAGTCATACCCTTAATAAGGATAGGCAGTCTCTTAATAAGTATGGGGACTAAATCTATAATTTCATTGACTTCTGGATGAAGAAACTCCCGCTACCAATTCAGGTTGGTGGATTCAGATGGACATTTCAGGCAAGAACTTTCCTTAGCTGTATTATCTTAAGGTATTTAAGGTATTCTTATTGAATATCCTTCTTCTGCTTTGGCTAAAAAAAGAATTATAGAGATCATCTACATAACCTAGGCCAAGTCACATAATATCTCAGTGCCTCAGTTTCCTTATCTGTAGAATGAGGCAGTTGAACTAACCGATTTCTACTAATCTTTCTAGATCTGAGTTTTTGTCATTTTCTAAGTCTGGTAATTTCATTTTGGAAGGATAGTGCTACGGAGGTATCTGAGGAATATAGGCAAGAAAGACAAAGCTAGACAGAGAAATTTCTTCAGTACAGTGATTCAGGTTAAAAGGGTTAACAACATGATCAGAAGAAGAAGTAAGATGATGATAAGATGTACGTCATAAAAAAAAGAACATTAATATAGACTATATATTATTCTTGAACTACAGAGGAAGGTATCAGACCCAAAGCATTCCTTATCTTTCTATCTCTGATAAGGAACACACATTAGGTGCTTAATCAATGCTCGTTTTTGATTGATCTGCCAGTTTTTTTGTTCCTGTCTTTTCCACCTTGATAAGATATAGAGGTATGAAAATAAATTAATGATTAGCCCCCCCACCCCGGCCAAAGAAACATATAAGAAATATTGTATTATCTCCTACAAGGAGATGTACATTGGAAACATACATTGGAAAACTCTATTTATTCTATCTGTAATGAAGATCATGCTCAAAGTTGCCCTTCCTGGTTTTGGGAGACAACATGGAGACTCTGGGACCTTTCACTGGTCACATGGAAGTCCATAACTGAGAGGGCTATGATGTTACAAACCCTCAGTGGTCTCTTGAACTTTAACCTAGTCTGTACCAGTAGAAAAAGAGCAGGATGTTGCTTCTATGAAAAGAAGTGACAGCTTTCTTCTTGGTGTCTGCCTTCAACTCTACAGGTGATACCGTACAGGTTCAGGACTTCCAATGAGTGGTGGGGAAGAGATGGCCTTTCTCTACTCTAGCATTTTAGTGATCGTTCCCATATAACAACAATCACAGGAGGACTCAGCTAAGCCTTCTAGGCTCATGGATACATTTTCCTTTTTTGTGTTTTCTGAGTAATACATGACAAAGAAGCCATCTTGAGTTGTATATGCTCAGGTTTGCAGGGCTTGTGTATTTATCTGGTGCATCCACTGAAATAATGGTGGTTGATAACAGGCATCAAAGACTATAAACATATGGATGTGCATAATGTATGTGTGCTCATGTAAGATATGTATGTCCACATGGGTTGATTAAATGCAGCATGCAAAATCAGTGATATATATATATATATATATATATATATATATATATATATATATATATATATATATGTCTTTGGAATCTGGCCCTCTCTAAACAAGGCTGAGATCTCCACCTGAAAAGGAAGGAGAAATGTTATGACCTAGCTCCAAAAAGAATATTGTGTAGACAATTTTATTTATGCACGCCCCCCCCCCACATAAACACACACATTTGCTCATGTAAATATTTCTGGTTTAGGGTTCCAAGTTTGCTTAAGAACAAAACCTACTTGCTTGGTTTCGAGGCCTTATTAAGATAGGAGGGTAGCTCTGCACTGTACCCACCAGTTTTACTTTTCACCCACCAAATACTGGTTACACAAAAGGCCATTCCAGATAATAAATACTGAGTAAACTCATTCATCTAAGCAAATAGAAAACAGAAAACTGAAGTTCTACAAATGAGATATTCCAGAAAATATACAAAAATGAGCCAGTTATTCTAATAGGGGTGAGATAAGATCTCATCTGGAATGAAGAGAGAGACTTTCATCTTACTCAAGGAGAATTCTTTCTCTATATTTTTCATAGAGGCAAAATTATGGACTTGTCTAGGAATTGGCTTCTCTTATATGCCTGCAACTTCCAATGTCTGTCTTTTTTTTCCTGAAGAATGTCTGGAATCATGCATGCCTTTCCCCCTAAAGGATGGTCAGAACCACCTCTACCAGTTATGCAGGATCTCAGAGTTACATCAGCATTCTTTAAATCAATTAGAAGAGAGGTCTCTGCATATATTGTAACACACAAAAGACCCCAGCCTTGACTGAAAGCCTAATTACAATATAAATACTACCAGTTTTTAAAGCTGGAACTCCTCTTTTGGAATGGCCTATAATACATTTCTTTGAATATTCTCAATGGCGTTAGACTTGAATCAGTTAAAAGTTATTAGAAACAGTTCGATGAATAAGGCTAGATCATAGATAGAGTTGAAATTTACCTTAGAGATGGTATTGTCAGACTTTCTCATATTATAAATGAGGAACTGAGATATAGAGAAACTGTTTGCCAAAGGTCACACAGATATTAAGTGGCAGAGATAGGATTTGATCCCAGGTCATCTGAGTCCAAATCCAGCACTCATCTTTTAACTTCATTGACTTTGAGGTGGGCAAAGAAGAGGCATAATACTATTTTTTTTAGGTTGATAGCTATTTCATGGAAAGCACACTATAGCTTAGAACATTGTCACAGTTAAGAAAATCATCATGTAGCCACAGTTTACTTCTTTTGCATCTGACAGAATCCATCAAATAGTTCAGAGAATGGTTAAATGCTTCACTACAGGAATGTTGCCTTTGATAACTGAGAAACACCTACTTTGTTTCATTTGTGATTATGAACGCATGAATTTTCTCAGATCTTGGAGGTGTTGGAGTTTTTCCAGCAGACTGTGCTGCTATGTCTACCAAGGTTGTGGCATATTCACTCACTGATGATCATTTCCCTTCAAAACACAGTGTTTTGTCTGATTTTCTCCTGAAACATTAGGGAAAATGTCAAGTCTTTATGGTTTCTTTTCACTGGAAATAAGCGCTTACAATCTGAGAAGAAACTTTCCTTATATCCAAATTTTCTTTTAGAATAATTCTGCTTCAATTAAAATTGAATTCTCTGAAAAATGTAATGCCCAATCTTGGTTCCCAAAAGGAAATAGGAGAAGGTATCCCACTTTATTTGTGAGGTCAGAGGACCATGAATGGAATACTGCATACAAGAGAATTTTTCTGCATTTTTGTTAATTTTGAGGAACTATTTAATCATTGTCTTCTAATTCTTTGTTTCAAGAGAGATCTCTCTAGGAGGGAAAGACAAGAGGTCATGGATTGGGATGTAAAACCAAAGAATATCATTAAGGCACTAAAAAAAAGAATGGATCTATTTCCATATTTAAACAACTATTTGGCCATCATTTTCATAGTAAATTGTATATCTGAATGAGCCAAAACTTTGACCTCTTCACCATTTCTGTAAGTATGGGATGACTGATTATGTATCTGGGATATTTCCCCAACCTCCTTTAAATATTTAGGTGTCAGTCAAAACCCTTGTATTCAAAATTACTTCATCCCTACGAGTTTCTATTTTTAACATGTCAAGTGTCCCACTTGTAGATTTGACAACTTCACACAATTTTATAGTAATTCTTTGCTTTAAATAATAGCTTATTTAAAAAAAAAAACTAATATGAAGTAACATACACCTATTCATAACAATGAGTAAGTAGCACAAGACTAATGGCTAATCTTGAAAGTATGTCACTGTTACAGGTTGAAACATGTTACATGAAAGAGCATCCTCCTCCATTTCCACAAGCTGTACACAAAACAAATCTCATTTTTTAGTTACTCTCTAACAGGAAGGAGGCACCACAGCATGACAAAGGAAGCCCCAGAAGAGAAATCAGATCTGCGTTCTGTTACTGGCTTTATCATGACTTTCAGCAAGTTGATTTACCTGTTAGGGCCTCCACTTACTCATTTGTGTGGAAGAGAAAAAAAAGGGGGGGGGAATTCCCTAAGATTCTTCCAAGTTTAAAATTCTGTGATTCTAGAAATTTCTCATTCCTTATATTTGATAAAATGTGGGGTCAGACAGATGACTGAATGATAAATAGCACATGGATTTTTGAGTCACAATAACTGGCTTAGAATCCTGGCTCTTCCACTCTTCCAAAGATCGGAAAATAAAAGTACACAGATCGTACAAACTACATTGGCTCTTAAGTCACCTGTATGATGATGACCAAGTCATTTAACCTGTTCTGGTTTCAGATTCACCTGTGAAATGAGAGAGTTGAATTAGATGACTTCTGCATCCCTTTCTGCTTCTCTCTATGGTTCCGTGGGGATTGTGTGAGGAAGCAGTACCATTCTAGGTAAGCTGACTCAATTCTCAAAATTTA